>CAJNDS010000732.1:0-79096 GCA_905221605.1 Symbiodinium natans | reverse complement strand
CCCCGGAATACTAAATTACGAAGCCGGGCCTCCCCGGAATACTAAATTACGAAGCCGGGCCTCCCCGGAATACTAAATTACTAAGCCGGGCCTCCCCGGAATACTAAATTACGAAGCCGGGCCTCCCCGGAATACTAAATTACGAAGCCGGGCCGGAATACTAAATTACGAAGCCCCCCCTTGCCTCAAACTCCGACCCCCCCCTTGAGAGGGAAAGTTTGCCTCCAAAAACACCCCAAATGAGGGGGACCCCAGGATCGGCCCGGGTCCCAGTTAAAAATGCGATTTTTTAGTACTGAAATCGACGCCTCTGGGTGGGCTCTCGTTTTCTGGGTTTTTTGACCAAAACGGAGCTTTCACCTCAGGATTGCAAGTTTTTCAAGGTTTTTCAAGGTTTTTCAGCGTTTTTCAATGTTTTTTAAGGTTTTTCAATGTTTTTCAGTGTTTTTAAGCCTCAGAAGGGCCGCCCCCGCGACCTTTTCACAGCCTAGTTTTGGTCAAGGGGGGGTGGTATTTTTCAATTTTAAAGGCAAAATAGTCTTCGGAGACCCCCCCTTGCCTCAAACTCCGACCCCCCCTTGAGAGGGAAAGTTTGCCTCCAAAAACACCCCAAATGAGGGGTACCCCAGGATCGGCCCGGGTCCCTATTCAAAATGTGATTTTTTAGTACTGAAATCGACGGTCCCGGGTGGGCTCTCGTTTTCTGGATTTTTGACCAAAACGGCCCCTCCCAGCCAAGAGGAAGCAAGTCCCCGGGCCTCCCCGGAATACTAAATTACGAAGCCGGGCCTCCCCGGAATACTAAATTACGAAGCCGGGCCTTCCCGGAATACTAAATTACAAAGCCGGGCCTCCCCGGAATACTAAATTACGAAGCCGGGCCTCCCCGGAATACTAAATTACGAAGCCGGGCCTCCCCGGAATACTAAATTACGAAGCCGGGCCTCCCCGGAATACTAAATTACGAAGCCGGGCTTCCCCGGAATACTAAATTACGAAGCCGGGCCTCCCGGAATACTAAATTACGAAGCCGGGCCTCCCCGGAATACTAAATTACGAAGCCGGGCCTCCCCGGAATACTAAATTACGAAGCCGGGCCTCCCCGGAATACTAAATTACGAAGCCGGGCTTCCACGGAATACTAAATTACGAAGCCGGGCCTCCCCGCAATACTAAATTACGAAGCCGGGCCTCCCCGGAATACTAAATTACGAAGCCGGGCCTCGCCCGAATACTAAATTACGAAGCCGGGCCTCCCCGGAATACTAAATTACGAAGCCGGGCCTCGCCCGAATGCTAAATTACGAAGCCGGGCCTCCCCAGAGAGGCCCCTATCCTAAATCCTAAATCCTAAATCCTAAATCCTAAATCCTAAATCCTAAATCCTAAATCCTAAATCCTAAATCCTAAATCCTAAATCCTAAACCCTAAATCCTAAATCCTAAATCCTAATTTTTAAATTGGAAGGAAGGGGGTCTAGGCTTTAGGGTAATAAAATATGCTTTAGGGCTGTACGCCCTGTTCCCTCTTTCAAAGCTGTGAGGAGTGCGTTACGGTGCCAGAAGCTGACTCTTCTGGCACTAAAGAGAGCATCTGCCTCCAACTGCTAGACTGTCGCTACTCAGTTGTCGGCTGCCGTCGCTAGAGGCTCGGCGGGCTCGCTGCGGCCCGCTGCCTTGCCGGCAGCTAATCAGGGGCCTTGCTCGCAGTTTAGGGTTTAGGGTTTAGGGTTTAGGGTTTAGGGTTTAGGGTTTAGGGTGTGTCAGGGGAGGGCGCGCGCTCGGGTGTGAAACACCCCGGGCCGCGCGCTCGCGTTGCCCGTCAACCCACCCCGGCCACCCAAACTATACTCTATTAGGGTTTAGGGTTTATGGAATTTACTTTCTTGTGCTCTGATGCTTGCTTTGATGTTTTTAAAGTTGCGCTGTTAGGGTTTAAGCTAGGGTTGGGGGTAGCCTCGGCCCTTTTCGGGCCTTCGGCGTGTCAGGGCCCGTAGAGGCCCTTATTTATTTGAAGGTCAGGGAAACCCTTTGTGTCTGCTCCTGGATTCCCCTTCTTTAAGGGCCTCAATTTAGCATCGATTTCACTACCAAAAAATCGCATTTTTCATTGCGGGTACGGGCATCCTGGGGTCCCCCTTCTTTTAGGGGGCCTTTTGAAGCCTTTTGAAGCATTTTGGTGGCTCTTGGGGTCTCTCGGGGCCTTGTTCGGACCTTCGGCGTGTCAGAGGTTTTATTCATTTAAAGGTCAGGGAACCTATTAATGAATTTTTCGCTAATGAGTATTTCAATCGCTAGGGTTTAAGCTCGGGTTCGGGGTAGCCTCGGCCCTTTTCGGGCCTTCGGCAAGTTAGGGCCCGTAGAGGCCCTTATTTGCTTGAAGGCCTTCGCAGGGTTTTGCGGTATTAGGGTTTAAGCTAGGGTTCGGGGTAGCCTCGGCCCTTTTCGGGCCTTCGGCACGTTAGGGCCCGTAAAGGCCCTTATTTACTTGAAGGTTGTCGTAGGGTTTTGCGGTGTCAGAGTTTAGGTTGGGGGCCCGTAGAGGTCGTTGCTGATTTGGAGGGGAGCCATCGATTTCAGTACTAAAAAAGAACATTTTTCATTGCGGGCAGGGGTGCCTAAACCCATCGTTTTCAAGAAAAAAAACCCGCATTTTTCATTGTGGGCACGGACAAATCTTGTGGTCCCCCTTCCTTTAGTGGGCCTTTTGAAGCTTTTGAAGCCTTTAGGGGGCTCTTGGCGCCTCCTGGCGCGGGGCAAGCCGGAAAGCCCTTGGCCCCAAGGCCAAAAAACCCTTGGCCTGGGGCCCTTGGTTGGGGGGCCCTTCCGGAAGACCCTTGGCCTGGTTCGGGCCCTTGGCCCGGGGGGTCCTTGGCCAGAGCGGGGGGCCGTTGGTCATGGGGGGTTCTTGGTGCGGGGCCTTAAAAAGGGGGGGCCCTTAGCCGGCCCTTGGCCCAGGCGGGCCGGGGGGCCCTTGGCCCAGGGGGCCCTTGGCCCGGGGCCCCCCGGCCCTTGGCTTCGGGGCCCTTGGGCCGTGGGGAACCAAGGGCCCCTTGGCTCCCCTTGGTTCTGGCCCCCTGGCTCGGGGGGCCCTTGGCCTTTTGGCGAGGGGGCGGGGGGGGGAACGGGGGGCCCTTGGCCCGGGGGGCCCTTGGCCCGCCCGGGGGGCCCTTGGCCCGGGGGGCCCTTGGCCCGGGGGGCCCTTGGCCCGGGGGGCCCTTGGCCCGGGGTCCTTGGTCAAGGGTTCGGGTAGCCCGGGGGGGGGGGCCCTTGGCCCGGGGAGCCCTTGGCCCAAAAGGCCCTTGGCCGGGGGGCCCTTGGCCCGGGGGCCCCTTGGCCGGGGGGCCTTGGCCAGGGGCCTGGAAATCCGTGAAAAAGCCCCCAAAATCACGAAATTGAGCAACCAGCCTGCCTGGACCCCTCGCCAGCCTCCTGGTCCAGGAATCCAGCTACCAGGGACCAGGGGGCCCCCGGGGGGGGGGGCCCGGCAAACCCTGAACCCAAAACCCTGAACCGACCTCCAGAGGCAAAGGGTTACGATTTGGGGTTATACTTTAGCTACGCTAAAGGTGGTCTGGGTGCCGGCCATCCCTTAGCCGAGTACTGACGTTGTCGTAAAAAAGGCCGATGTCCGTTGGCATGTCCAGGACAGACGGTGAGGCTTAACCCTCACCTTTCCGTTTCTCTTTTCGCTTGGGCGCTCGGGCTGTAAGGCCCTCGGCCGAGCGTTCGGGGTCTGTCGCTCGACGGAAGCGACCCCGCACTTAGTTTAGGGTTTAGGGTTTAGGGTTTAGGGTTTAGGGTTTAGGGTTTAGGGTTTAGGGTTTAGGGTTTAGGGTTTAGGGTTTAGGGTTTAGGGTGTGTCAGGGGAGGGCGCGCGCTCGGGTGTGAAACACCCCTGGCCGCGCGCTCGCGTTGCCCGTCAACCCACCCCGGCCACCCAAACTATACTCTATTAGGGTTTAGGGTTTATGGAATTTACTTTCTTGTGCTCTGATGCTTGCTTTGATGTTTTTAAAGTTGCGCTGTTAGGGTTTAAGCTGGGGTTGGGGGTAGCCTCGGCCCTTTTCGGGCCTTCGGCGTGTCAGGGCCCGTAGAGGCCCTTATTTATTTGAAGGTCAGGGAAACCCTTTGTGTCTGCTTTTGGATTCCCCTTCTTTAAGGGCCTCAATTAAGCATCGATTTCACTACCAAAAAATCGCATTTTCATTGCGGGTACGGGCATCCTGGGGTCCCCCTTCTTTTAGGGGGCCTTTTGAAGCCTTTTGAAGTATTTTGGTGGCTCTTGGGGTCTCTCGGGGCCTTGTTCGGACCTTCGGCGTGTCAGGGGCCGTAGAGGCTTTATTCATTTAAAGGTCAGGGAACCTATTAATGAGTTTTTCGCCAATGAGTCTTTCAATCGCTAGGGTTTAAGCTCGGGTTCGGGGTAGCCTCGGCCCTTTTCGGGCCTTCGGCAAGTTAGGGCCCGTAGAGGCCCTTATTTGCTTGAAGGCCTTCGTAGGGTTTTGCGGTGTTAGGGTTTAAGCTGGGGTTCGGGGTAGCCTCGGCCCTTTTCGGGCCTTCGGCACGTTAGGGCCCGTAGAGGCCCTTATTTGCTTGAAGGCCGTCGTAGGGTTTTGCGGTGTCAGGGTTTAGGCTGGGGTTCGGGGTAGTTTCGGTCCTTTTCGGGCCTTCGGCACGTGGGCCCGTAGAGGTCCTTGCTGATTTAGGGGGAGCCATCGATTTCAATACTAAAAGGCGGGCAGGGGCCTAAAAACAATGTTTTCAATATTCTCATTGTGGGCACGGACAAATCTTGTGGTCCCCCTTCTTTTAGTGGGCCTTTTGAAGCTTTTGAAGCTTTTGGTGGCTCTTGGCGCCTCTTGGGGGCTTCCTCGGCCCTTAGCCGAGCCCTGGTTGGGGGCCCTTGGTCCGGGGGCGTATTGTTGGGGGTCCTTGACTCAGGGTCTTGGCCGGTCCCTTGGCTTGGGGGGCCCTTGGCCTGGGCCCTTGGCTGACACGGACCTATTGGCCGGGAAGCCCTTGGCCCGGCAGGCCCTTGGCCGGCACCCTTGGCGGCTTCGGGGGGCCCTTGGCCCGGGGGGCCCTTGGCCCGTGAGTTGGGGGGGCCCTTGGCCCGGGACCCTTGGGCCGGGGGTCTTGGCCCGGCTGGCCCGCCGGGGCCCTTGGCCCGGGGGGCCCTTGGCCCGGGGGGCCCTTGGCCCGGGAGGCCCTTGGATTGGTCCAATGGGCCGGGGGGCCCTGGGGGCCCTTGGCCCGGGGGCCCTTGGCCCGGGGGGCCCGGCCCTTGGCCCGGGGGGCCCTTGGCCCGGGGGGCCCTTGGCCCGGGGGGCCCTTGGTTCGGGGGCCCTGGAAATCCGTGAAAAAGCCCCCAAAATCACGAAATTGAGCAACCAGCCTGCCTGGACCCCTCGCCAGCCTCCTGGTCAGGAATCCAGCTACCAGGGACCAGGGGGCCCCGGGGGGGGGGGGCCCGACAAACCCTGAACCCAAAACCCTGAACCGACCTCCAGAGGCAAAGGGTTACGATTTGGGGTTATACTTTCGCTACGCTAAAGGTGGTCTGGGTGCCGGCCATCCCTTAGCCGAGTACTGACGTTGTCGTAAAAAAGGCCGATGTCCGTTGGCCTGTCCAGGACAGACGGTGAGGCTTAACCCTCACCTTTTCCGTTTCTCTTTTCGCTTGGGCGCTCGGGCTGTAAGGCCCTCGGCCGAGCGTTCGGGTTCTGTCGCTCGAGGGAAGCGACCCCTCACTTAGTGTAGGTTAGGGTTAGGTTTAGGGTTTAGGGTTAGGGTTTAGGTTTAGGGTTTAGGGTTTAGGGTTTAGGGTTTAGGGTTTAGGGTTTAGGGTTTAGGGTTTAGGGTTTAGGGTTTAGGGTTTAGGGTTTAGGGTTTAGGGTTTAGGGTTTAGGGTTGAGGGTTTAGGGTTTAGGGTTTAGGGTTTATAGAAATTGTATAGGGTTTGGGTCCCAAAAAGTTTTGAGCGAAAGTTTTGAGCGAAAGTTTTGAGCGAAACGTTTCTTTTTTAGATATTAGGTTTTAGGGTCGGCGTGGGGGGGGGGGCGGTTTTTTGGAACTAATTTTTCATTTTTGGGAGGGGGGGGGGGGGCGGGCCCAGAGCTCAAAAATAGCTCCCAGAACTCAAAATTAGCTCCCAAAGCTCAAAATTAGCTCCTAGAGCTCAAAATTAGCTCCCCTGAGAAATTAGCTCCCAGACTCCCGGAGCTCAAAATTGGCTCCCGGAGCTCAAAATTGGCTCCCGGAGCTCCAAATTAGCTCCCAAAGCTCAAAATTAACTCCCAAAGCTCCAAATTAGCCGCCGGAGCTCAAAATTAGCTCCCCGGAGCTCCAAATTAGCTCCCGGAGTTCCAAATTAGTTCCCAAAGCTCAAAATTAGCTCCCAAAGCTCGAAATTAGCTCCCAGAGCTCAAAATTAGCTCCCCAGAGCTCAAAATTAGCTCCCAAAGCTCAAAATTAATTCCTGGAGCTCAAAATTAGCTCCCGGAGCTCAAAATTAGCTCCCGGAGCTCCAAATTAGCTCCCAAAGCTCAAAATTAGCTGCCGAAGCTCGCAATTAGCTCCCGGGCTCTTGGTGCTCAAAATTAGCTCCCAGAGCTCAAAATTAGCTCCCGGAGCTCAAAATTAGCTTTCAAAGCTCAATTAGGTCCCGGAGCTCAAAATTAGCTTCCAAAGCTCAAAATTAAGTCCGGAGCTCAAAATTAGCTCGGAGCTCAAAATTAGCTCGCGGAGCTCAAAATTAGCTTCCTTCCGGAGCTCAAAATTAACTCCCGGAGCTCAAAATTAGCTCCCGGAGCTCAAAATTAGCTCCCAAAGCTCAAAATTAGCTCCCAGAGCTCAAAATTAGCCCCCTGAGCTGAAAATTAGCTCCCGGAGCTCAAAAACTTGCTCCCGGAGCTCAAAATTAGCTCCCAAAGCTCGAAATTAGCTCAAAATTAGCCCCCGGCTCGAAATTAGCTCTTGGAGCTCAAAATTAGCTCAAATTTGCTCCCAGAGCTCAAAATTAGCTCCCGGAGCTGAAAATTAGCTCTCAAAGCTCAAAATTAGCTCCCTCAAATTTGCTCCCAGAGCTCAAAATTAGCTCCCCAGAGCTCAAAATTAGCTCTCAAAGCTCAAAATTAGCTCTCAACGCTGAAAATTAGGTCCCGAGCTGAAATTAGCTCGCAAAGCTCAAAATCAGCTCCGGTAGTTAAAATTAGCTCCCAGAGCTCAAAATTAACTCGCGGAGCTCAAAATTAATTCCCGGAACTCAAAATTAAATCCCAAAGCTCCAAATTAGCTCCCAGACCTCAAAAGTAGGTTCCGGAGCTCAAAATTAGCTCCCAAAGCTCAAAATTAGCTCCCGGAGCTCAAAATTAACTCCCAGAGCTCAAAATTAGCTCCCGGATCTTAAAATTAGCTCCTAAAGTTCAAAACTAGCTCCCAAAGCTCAAAATTAGCTCCCGGAGGACAAAATTAGCTCCTGGAGCTCAAAAATTCCTCCCAAAGCTCAAAATTAGCTCCCGGAGCTCAAAATTAGCTCCCGGAGCTCAAAATTAGCTCCCGAGCTCAAAATTAGCTCCCAGAGCTGAAAATTAACTCCCGGAGCTCAAAAACTCTCAAAATTAGCTCCAAATTAACTCCCAAAGCTCCAAATTAGCTCCCGAACTTCAAAATTAGTTCCCGGAGCTCAAAATTAGCTCCCGGAGCTCAAAATTAGCTCCCAGAATGCAAATTAATTCCCAGAAGCAAAAAAAAAGCTCCTTCAAAGTTAACTCCCAAGGCTCAGAATTAGCTCTCAAAGCTCAAAATAAGGCAACAAGGAGTTTAAGTAAATTGAGCATCCGAGCAGACAAAGGAGGTTTAAGTAAATTGGAAAATAGGGCTCAGACAAATAATTTGGGAAATTCATAATGATAACACATACAATTTCTATTTATTTTGTCTTGAGGGTTTAGGGTTTAGGGTTTAGGGTTTAGGGTTTAGGGTTTAGGGTTTAGGGTTTAGGGTTTAGGGTTTAGGGTTTAGGGTTTAGGGTTTAGGGTGTCAGGGGAGGGCGCGCGCTCGGGTGTGAAACACCCCGGGCCGCGCGCTCGCGTTGCCCGTCAACCCACCCCGGCCACCCAAACTATACTCTATTAGGGTTTAGGGTTTATGGAATTTACTTTCTTGTGCTCTGATGCTTGCTTTGATGTTTTTAAAGTTACGCTGTTAGGGTTTAAGCTGGGGTTGGGGGTAGCCTCGGCCCTTTTCGGGCCTTCGGCGTGTCAGGGCCCGTAGAGGGCATTTTTTATTTGAAGGTCAGGGAAACCCTTTGTGTCTGCTTTTGGATTCCCCTTCTTTAAGGGCCTCAATTAAGCATCGATTTCACTACCAAAAAATCGCATTTTCATTGCGGGTACGGGCATCCTGGGGTCCCCCTTCTTTTAGGGGGCCTTTTGAAGCCTTTTGAAGTATTTTGGTGGCTCTTGGGGTCTCTCGGGGCCTTGTTCGGACCTTCGGCGTGTCAGGGGCCGTAGAGGATTTATTCATTTAAAGGTCAGGGAACCTATTAATGAGTTTTTCGCCAATGAGTCTTTCAATCGCTAGGGTTTAAGCTCGGGTTCGGGGTAGCCTCGGCCCTTTTCGGGCCTTCGGCAAGTTAGGGCCCGTAGAGGCCCTTATTTGCTTTAAGGCCTTCGTAGGGTTTTGCGGTGTTAGGGTTTAAGCTGGGGTTCGGGGTAGCCTCGGCCCTTTTCGGGCCTTCGGCACGTTAGGGCCCGTAGAGGCCCTTATTTGCTTGAAGGCCGTCGTAGGGTTTTGCGGTGTCAGGGTTTAGGCTGGGGTTCGGGGTAGTTTCGGTCCTTTTCGGGCCTTCGGCACGTGGGCCCGTAGAGGTCCTTGCTGATTTAGGGGGAGCCATCGATTTCAATACTAAAAGGCGGGCAGGGGCTAAAAGCAATGTTTTCAATATTCTCATTGTGGGCACGGACAAATCTTGTGGTCCCCCTTCTTTTAGTGGGCCTTTTGAAGCTTTTGAAGCTTTTGGTGGCTCTTGGCGCCTCTTGCGGGCTTCCTAGGCCCTTAGCCGAGCCCTGGTTGGGGGGGCCCTTGGCAGGGTGTTAGGCCCTTGGTCCGGCAAGGGGCCTTGGCCAAGGGGGCGTATTGTTGGGGGTCCTTGACTCAGGGGTCTTGGCCGGTCCTTGGCTCCCTTGGCTTGGGGGGCCCTTGGCCTGGGCCCTTGGCTGACAGGCGGCCTGGGGGACCTTGCCTTGGCGGGGACCTATTGGCCGACAAGCCCTTGGCCTGGCAGCGGGCACGCTTGGCGGCTTGGCCGGGGGTCTGGGCCCGGCCCTTGGCCCGGAGGGCCTGGCCGGGGCAGCCCTTGGCCCGGGGCCCTTGGCCCGGGGGCCCTTGGCCCCGGCCCGGGGCACCCTTGGCCCGGGGGCCCTTGGCCCCGGCCGGGGCACCCTTGGCCCGGGGGGCCCTTGGCCCGCCCTTGGCCCGGGGGGCCCTTGGCCCGGGGGGCCCTTGGCCCGGGGGGCCCTTGGCCCGGGGGGCCCTTGGCCCGGGGGGCCCTTTGGTTCGGGGATCTTGGCCGAAACCCAAATCACGAAATTGAGCAACCAGCCTGCCCGGACCCCTCGCCAGCCTCCTGGTCCAGGAATCCAGCTACCAGGGACCAGGGGGCCCCCGGGGGGGCGGCCCGACAAACCCTGAACCCAAAACCCTGAACCGACCTCCAGAGGCAAAGGGTTACGATTTGGGGTTATACTTTAGCTACGCTAAAGGTGGTCTGGGTGCCGGCCATCCCTTAGCCGAGTACTGACGTTGTCGTAAAAAAGGCCGATGTCCGTTGGCCTGTCCAGGACAGACGGTGAGGCTTAACCCTCACCTTTCCGTTTCTCTTTTCGCTTGGGCGCTCGGGCTGTAAGGCCCTCGGCCAAGCGTTCGGGGTCTGTCGCTCGACGGAAGCGACCCCTCACTTAGTTTAGGGTTTAGGGTTTAGGGTTTAGGGTTTAGGGTTTAGGGTTTAGGGTTTAGGGTTTAGGGTTTAGGGTTTAGGGTTTAGGGTTTACGGTTTAGGGTGTGTCAGGGGAGGGCGCGCGCTCGGGTGTGAAACACCCCGGGCCGCGCGCTCGCGTTGCCCGTCAACCCACCCCGGCCACCCAAACTATACTCTATTAGGGTTTAGGGTTTATGGAATTTACTTTCTTGTGCTCTGATGCTTGCTTTGATGTTTCTAAAATTGCGCTATTAGGGTTTAAGCTGGGGTTGGGGGTAGCCTCGGCCCTTTTCGGGCCTTCGGCGTGTCAGGGCCCGTAGAGGCCCTTATTTATTTGAAGGTCAGGGAACCCTTTGTGTCTGCTCCTGGATTCCCCTTCTTTAAGGGCCTCAATTAAGCATCGATTTCACTATCAAAAAATCTCATTTTTCATTGCGGGTACGGGCATCCTGGGGTCCCCCTTCTTTTAGGGGGCCTTTTGAAGCCTTTTGAAGCATTTTGGTGGCTCTTGGGGTCGCTCGGGGCCTTGTTCGGACCTTCGGCGTGTCAGAGGTTTTATTCATTTAAAGGTCAGGGAACCTATGAGTTTTTCGCCAATGAGTATTTCAATCGCTAGGGTTTAAGCTCGGGTTCGGGGTAGCCTCGGCCCTTTTCGGGCCTTCGGCACGTTAGGGCCCGTAGAGGCCCTTATTTACTTGAAGGCCTTCGCAAGGTTTTGCGGTGTTAGGGTTTAAGCTGGGGTTCGGGGTAGCCTCGGCCCTTTTCGGGCCTTCGGCACGTTAGGGCCCGTAGAGGCCCTTATTTACTTTGGGGTCCTCGGTCCTTTTCGGGCCTTCGGCACGTCAGGGCCCGTAGAGGTCCTTGCTGATTTGGGGGGAGCCTCGATTTCAGTACTAAAAAAAAGCAGTTTTCATTGCGGGCAGGGGTGCCTAAAACCATCGTTTTCAATATTGAAAAATCGCATTTTTCATTGTGGGCACGGACAAATCCTGTGGTCCCCCTTCTTTTATTTTAGTGGGCCTTTTGAAGCTTTTGAAGCCTTTTGGTGGCTCTTGGCGCCTCTTAAAAGCTGGGTGCGCGATTGGAGTTCCGGGGCGGGTCGGTCCCGGCTCGGCCCGGCAAGGGCCCTTGGCCCGTGCCCTTCACCCGGTGGGGCGGGCCGCCTGGTTGGGGCCGCGCTTGGCGCGGGGGGCTTGGCCGCCCTGGTTCAGAGCCTCGCTCTTGGTGTGGGCGGGCCACCCTTGGAGGGCCGCCCTTGGGGGGCCCGGTTGTGGGGGGCCCTGGCCCTTGGCCTGGCTGGCCCGGGGCGCCCTTGGCCCTGCCTGCGGGTCTGAGCCGGAATGGCCCGGGAAGCCCTTGGCCCGGGGGGGCCCTTGGCCGGGGGGCTTGGCCCGGGGGCCCTTGGCCCGGGTGGCCCTTGGCCCGGGGGGCCCTTGGCCCGGGGCCGAACCTTGGCCCGGGGGGCCCTTGGCCCGATGGCCCCTTGGCCCGGGGCCCTTGGCCCGGGGGGCCCTTGGCCCGTGGGGCCCTTGGAGAATGGCTCCATCTCGCGCCGAAGCATGTATGCACGACGTAGACGCCAACGCTGGCCGGGAGGGCTCACAGCAGCTTGGCCCGGGGGGCCCTTGGCCCTTGGCCCGGGGGGCCCTTGGCCCGGGGGCCGTTGGCCCGGGGGCCCTTCCCTTGGCGCGGGGGGCCCTTGGCCCGGGGGGGGCCCTTGGCCCGGGCCTCTTGGCCCGGAGGCCCTTGGCCCGGGGGGCCTTGGCCCGGGGGGCCCTTGGCCCGGGGGGCCCTTGGCCCGGGGGGCCCTTGGCCCGGGAGGCCCTTGGGTCGGGAGGCATCCAAAGCCCAAAATCACGAAATTGAGCAACCAGCCTGCCTGGACCCCCTCGCCAGCCTCCTGGTCCAGGAATCCAGCCACCAGGGGCCAGGGGGCCCCCGGGGGGGGGGGCCGGCAAACCCTGAACCCAAAACCCTGAACCACCTCCGAAGGCAAAGGGTTACGATTTGGGGTTATACTTTAGCTACGCTAAAGGTGGTCTGGGTGCCGGCCATCCCTTAGCCGAGTACTGACGTTGTCGTAAAAAAGGCCGATGTCCGTTGGCCTGTCCAGGACAGACGGTGAGGCTTAACCCTCACCTTTCCGTTTCTCTTTTCGCTTGGGCGCTCGGGCTGTAAGGCCCTCGGCCGAGCGTTCGGGGTCTGTCGCTCGTCGGAAGCGACCCCTCACTTAGTTTAGGGTTTAGGGTTTAGGGTTTAGGGTTTAGGGTTTAGGGTTTAGGGTTTAGGGTTTAGGGTTTAGGGTTTAGGGTTGAGGGTTGAGGGTTGAGGGTTGAGGGTTGAGGGTTGAGGGTTGAGGGTTTAGGGTTTAGGGTTTAGGGTTTAGGGTGTGTCAGGGGAGGGCGCGCGCTCGGGTGTGAAACACCCCGGGCCGCGCGCTCGCGTTGCCCGTCAACCCACCCCGGCCACCCAAACTACACTCTATTAGGGTTTAGGGTTTATGGAATATACTTTCTTGTGCTCTGATGCTTGCTTTGATGTTTTTAAAGTTGCGCTGTTAGGGTTTAAGCTAGGGTTGGGGGTAGCCTCGGCCCTTTTCGGGCCTTCGGCGTGTCAGGGCCCGTAGAGGCCCTTATTTATTTGAAGGTCAGGGAAACCCTTTGTGTCTGCTCCTGGATTCCCCTTCTTTAAGGGCCTCAATTAAGCATCGATTTCACTACCAAAAAATCGCATTTTTCATTGCGGGTACGGGCATCCTGGGGTCCCCCTTCTTTTAGGGGGCCTTTTGAAGCCTTTTGAAGTATTTTGGTGGCTCTTGGGGTCTCTCGGGGCCTTGTGCGGACCTTCGGCGTGTCAGGGGCCGTAGAGGCTTTATTCATTTAAAGGTCAGAAAACCTATTAATGAATTTTTCGCCAATGAGTCTTTCAATCGCTAGGGTTTAAGCTCGGGTTCGGGGTAGCCTCGGCCCTTTTCGGGCCTTCGGCAAGTTAGGGCCCGTAGAGGCCCTTATTTGCTTGAAGGCCTTCGTAGGGTTTTGCGGTGTTAGGGTTTAAGCTGGGGTTCGGGGTAGCCTCGGCCCTTTTCGGGCCTTCGGCACGTTAGGGCCCGTAGAGGCCCTTATTTGCTTGAAGGCCGTTGTAGGGTTTTGCGGTGTCAGGGTTTAGGCTGGGGTTCGGGGTAGTTTCGGTCCTTTTCGGGCCTTCGGCACGTGGGCCCGTAGAGGTCCTTGCTGATTTAGGGGGAGCCATCGATTTCAATACTAAAAGGCGGGCAGGGGCCTAAAAACAATGTTTTCAATATTCTCATTGTGGGCACGGAAAAATCTTGTGGTCCCCCTTCTTTTAGTGGGCCTTTTGAAGCTTTTGAAGCTTTTGGTGGCTCTTGGCGCCTTTTGGGGGCTTCCTAGGCCCTTAGCCGAGCCCTGGTTGGGGGGGCCCTTGGCAGGGTGTTAGGCCCTTGGTGGGGCAAGGGGTTTTGGTCAAGGGGGCGTATTGTTGGGGGTCCTTGGCTCAGGGGTCTTGGCCGGTCCTTGGCTCCCTTGGGGGTCTGGGCCCGGCCCTTGGCCCGGGGCCCTTGGCCCGGGCGGCCCTTGGGCCCTTGGCCCGGGGGGCCCTTGCGGCCCTTGGCCCGGGAGGCCCTTGGCCTGGGGGGCCCTTGGGCCAAGGGGCCCTTGGCCCGGGGGGCCCTTGGCTCGGGGGGCCCTTGGCCCGGGGGGCCCTTGGCCCGGGGGGCCCTTGGCCCGGGGGGCCCTTGGCCCGGGGGGCCCTTGGCCCGGGGCCTGGAAATCCGTGAAAAAGCCCCCAAAATCACGAAATTGAGCAACCAGCCTGCCTGGACCCCTCGCCAGCCTCCTGGTCCAGGAATCCAGCTACCAGGGACCAGAGGGCCCCCGGGGGGGGGGCCCGACAAACCCTGAACCCAAAACCCTGAACCACCTCCAGAGGCAAAGGGTTACGATTTGGGGTTATACTTTAGCTACGCTAAAGGTGGTCTGGGTGCCGGCCATCCCTTAGCCGAGTACTGACGTTGTCGTAAAAAAGGCCGATGTCCGTTGGCCTGTCCAGGACAGACGGTGAGGCTTAACCCTCACCTTTCCGTTTCTCTTTTCGCTTGGGCGCTCGGGCTGTAAGGCCCTCGTCCGAGCGTTCGGGGTCTGTCGCGCTCGACGGAAGCGACCCATCACTTAGTTTAGGGTTTAGGGTTTAGGGTTTAGGGTTTAGGGTTTAGGGTTTAGGGTTTAGGGTTTAGGGTTTAGGGTTTAGGGTTTAGGGTTTAGGGGCTAGGGGTTATGGTTTAGGGTTTAGGGTTTAGGTTTAGGGTTTAGGGTTTTAGGTTTAGGGTTTAGGGTTTGGTTTAGGTTTAGGGTTTATAGGGTTTAGGGTTATTAGGGTTTAGGTTTAGGGTTTAGGGTTAGGGTTAGGGTTTATGGGTTTAGGGTTTGGGTTTAGGGTTTTAGGGCTTTAGTGATTTTAGGGTTTAGGGTTTGGGTTAGGGTTACCGTAATAGACTTGGGGGGGGGGGGATACCATGGGGGGGGGTGGGGGGGGGGGGGGGGGGGGGGGGTGGGGGGGGAGGGGGGGGGGGGGGGGCGGGGGGGTGGGTGGGGGTGGGGGGGGGTGGGAGGGGGGGGGGTTTGGGGGGGGGGGGGGGGGGGTGGAAGGGGGGGGGGGGGGGGGGGGGGGGAGGGGTGGGGGTGGGGGGGCGGGGGTGGGGGGGCGGGGGTGGGGGGGGGGGGGGGGGGCCGGGAACGCCCGACACTGAACCATATATGTATGTATATACATATACAATCTATATTCGATGATCTATACACATATTTGTATTGCATATATGTAAAAAAGTGCGTGTGGCTTCCTGGTCTAGGTTCGCCTGCCTCCACCAAGCCCAGGAAGCGCTGGCGGAACGCCGCCACCTCCTGGGGCTCAATTACCGGTTCTCGCCCTCTCAATGCCTGTGGGACTCAATTTTTGGTCGAGTCTGTTGACCTCAAGAGTTTCTTGTTTGGGTGAATTTAATGACCTCAGCGCGCATCGCTGCCTCACGGCGTGAGGGCGCAAAACACGCGGAGACATTCGGAACGGTTCAGGGTCGCAAGTCCGGAAAGTGATAATCATACTGAACAAGATCTTCGGTTGTGACCGTGAACACTGGACCCTCTGGACCCCCCCAGCTGAGAAGACAGCGTGATCGAGTCGAGAAAGGCAGTCAAAGGATGAACCCCACAGGGCAACGGTGAACCGGGGAGCTTTTGATTTCGGAGTTTCGGGCTTGAAGTTCCTAAACCCTAAACCCTAAACCCTATGCCCTAAGCCCTAGACCCTAAACCCTAAACCCTTAAAGTGTTGGAGAATGTGGCTATGTCAAGCCCTGAACTTCAAACTCAAATTAAAAAAGCAAAACATCAATACAAAACATCATGTGCAAATGCTATCCGAGATGCGTCATCTGCCAGGAAAGGATCCTGTGTGGCGCTAAGTGTGCACCTCCGAATGGAAATGCCTGGGCGTGAAGGATTGATTAGGTTCAATGTGGTGGTGGAGGTTCGAGGATGCAACAAACGAAAGAACTCATGCACAACTGTGCTTGACGGCTACCAATTGCATCGAGAACCATTCCCTCTCAAGCCTCCTTGAAGTTACCACACTCAACAACCTGAATCTGAATGCACATACGCGCCCTCGCACCCACGCCACCCACGCCACCCGCATCGCCTATGCACGTGTGCACACGCACACTGGAAAGGCTTAAAGTGCGGCTCCATTGTCACTGGGCATTTAGAGTTTAGACTCTGACTACCGCA
Organism: Symbiodinium natans; assembly: GCA_905221605.1. Taxonomy (NCBI): domain Eukaryota; class Dinophyceae; order Suessiales; family Symbiodiniaceae; genus Symbiodinium; species Symbiodinium natans. The sequence continues at coordinate 63,314 of CAJNDS010000732.1, read as the reverse complement.
TGCGCCAGGCAGGCCTGAGACTTAACAAAGGCGTTCCTCGTCCCAGCATGTATAAGGCTCCCACTGAGCAGTTCTTTGTATACTCCCTGAAACCTGGGCGTCATGTCATAGGTGTTGCGAACTTGACGCAGTGTTGCCAGAGATCGACAGAGTGATTCTCACGAACCTTGAAGACACATGGCTGTTTTTTCTGCATGGCAGCACTGAATTGGTTTCTTTTGGTGCCAGGCTGGTCGATCTTGACGTCGTTCTCAGGATGCCTGACAGGTCGGGTTTCCCTGGAGAACCACATGTGAGAGGGCTGCCCAGCTTCGCCCCACGCAACTAAACCCAGCAACAACTCCTCGGACTACCGAACCCCCAACCACAGTCTCCAGATCGATTAAACCGACTTTTGCACTAAACTCTGCGACGTGTTTGCGGGACTTGTACTTTCCCACTCTTATAGCGATGGCCACAACTGGCTTCGTGTCCTCAAGCCGTATGATCGATCCATGAGCAACAGGAGCTGTCAGGGTGCTAAAACCTTGGCCATAATGATCTCTCCACCTCCCTTGGGGCTCTTGCCGGCAGACTTCGTTGGCCAGCCGATGCCAGAACTCCAGGGGGATCGAACAAATCTCCTGCAGGTTGTTAGAGTGGGGTTGAGGGCCAGGATAAAAGAGAGAGACGATAGAGGAAAATGGATTTTAGAGCTGACTTCTTTTGCACGGAGGCACAAGTGCACAAGAGCCAACACGATCACTGTCAGCCACATGCGGACCAGGCGAACCAGGCGAACCCCAACTCTCTGAGCCCAGAGGCAAACCCAAGTAAACCCCCCCCAAGAGTGAGACTGATGAAATCTCTGACTCCTGCGAGGGCAGGTCGGTACAGCGCAAGATCACCTGCGGGCTCTCCAAACAGAACACTTCGGCACACTTCTGGATTTTTGCATGTGCTGACCTTGCATTGCCAATGCTCTCTGTATATTTCCATATGCCGATTTGCGTCCGGGGCTTATTGTTGAAATGTGAGAAAAACGGCGAACCCTCAAAGCTCTGCTCTGGTCAAAAGTTCTACATAAACCTCCTAAAAAGCAAATGAAGTCTAGTTTCCGATCCCCCGCCTCTATCTAGCTCTCACGCAGCGTGATTGTCTTACATCGCCTAGTACTGTTTACTGTGTGTTTGGCTTCTCATTGTTCGTTGGTATGGCCGTCTTCTCAGGGCCCAATTCCAGTCGGTGCAGATGGACACGGCACATTGTAGAACCCAGTCATGCTTTTCGGGCCTGGAGGATGAACACCACCTCTTGCTCGGAACCTCAAGGGTTCGGGTTGAGGGGCTTCTCTGCTTTGGGAGTTCCGAAGTTCTCTTTGCTTTGCATGAATGCCGCCATGTCAATCAAGAGCGGGCTTACCGATAAACTAGTCGGACTAACCTACATGCCGGGATTGAACGCAAGTAAGAGGTTGAAGCACTTAGGCTTATTGCTACCTTCGGGGCTTAGTTGCAGGGGGCTTTGGGCTGGCGCTGAAGGCTTAGAGGCGGTGTTCGTGCCTACTTTGCGGCAAGCATTTACACAATCACCCTGAAGCTGGACGAGAAGCAGTAGGAACACACAAGCATACACTAGGCAACACTAGCCAACACACGAATTTCCCGGGTTTGGATTGGCACAGACCGGTTACAGACACCAGCATCCCAGGCCGCGGCTCTGCTGCATGATGATGGGCACTAAGCACTCACCTGTCTCCACCTCCCGCAGCTTTGAGGATCCTTTTATCACGCCGAAGTCTCCAGGGAGCATAGGACCTAAGGGACCTAAGGGACCTAAGGGACCTAAGGGCTGAAGAAGCACCTGGCGAGCAGAAGGTGCGGCAAATCTGATACAACCCCATTGCCGTAAACCTCAGCATTCAAACAGATGCCAGAACGGACCAAACTACACCTGCTCTCCATTCACACCCCTTGGTTGGAACGAGTTGGCAGGGAGCATTTGTTTGCTTTCTTTGGTCTGGATTTCTTTGTGAAGAGGTCTACAGACATGCTTGGGGTACTTCCTGTTTCACAACGTTTTCGGGTTGAGCACTCAAACTGCAATGACATGACACTCACCCCAACATGCACAACATAGCTCCGAGTCAGGCGCATGCGAACGCCACTGAACCGAAAAACATGCCGACGTCGGCATGTTGCAGGCTGGAAATCCCGAAAAGCCTGACACTAGATCCTCAAGGGATACTCTGGACCCAAGGCCTGCACAGAGTGCCGAAGTCCAACTGCGCTTGAAAGCCCCCGAAACGCCTAAAAACACAGAACCACGGCGGCTTTCTCTCGGTCCCCGGGCATAGATGCGACATATTTGCAGTAGCCCATCCTGGGCATGAAAGCGACCCAGAACTCATTTCCCACGGACAGCTTCGGGAGTACAGAGTTCAAGGTTCAGACTTGTCCATCAAACAACTGAATGAAGCGAGTGTTAAAATCAGAACATAAACACACTGCAAGAAGCCGACCTAACTACCATCTGCCCAGAAGCAACCTGCAAGAAACACATTTGCACACAAAGCGACACGGGATTTACCATAAACCCGGAATGAAACCCTCCTATTCAGATGTTCCCCCTTATACGAACAGTCCTTAAAAGGGAATTTAGTACCCCCTACCATAGCGGCTGCTATAAGGGGGCACATCCCAACCCTCCTACTCAACCAAGGGCCTGGTCTGCATCCAGCGCCGCTTCGGTACCGCGGTTGAGTAAAGCTTCGAACTTGGTCCTGTCGAGTGGGCTGAAGGTCTTCGTGTTTAGAGTGGATCTCTTTGGCGGCTGGTCTCGTGTCCCAGTCCTGATTTCAAACAACTAACGAGAAAAACATGCCCGTTCGATCTGGGGAGGAGGGGGGTACGAGCCGTAGTCCCAGCTAAACTTGACAAAATTGTTCACGAACAGAGTACTAAACAACTCCGTGTTCACTAGCAGATCCCGTAGCATGCATGGTGGCAACTGGGAAGAAATCACAGCATGGATAATGGGAAGACGTTCGTGAACACCGAGCTTGACGCATCGTTAGCCCGTTCTTAAATAGCTGATCATGTCCAATATGCTGGGGCTTGGGCATGTACGGAAAGTCAACAGTTGTTTAAGGGGTTCTTAAGTGGCCTGCCAATCGAGCTGTGTCACCAGGGTGGCTCTCTCCACATCCCCCACACGCTCTGTCTGAACATACCTGGCCCCGCGTCAAAACAACACAGAAACCATCGGGCGCCTCAGCCCGCCAAGCTGACTGAGGATGACCTCGCTCCAGGTAGGGGGTGTAAGTTAGAGCAGGGTTCGACCCAAGGGGTTCGCTTGTTCCGGAGTGCCGGCAATTCACGCCTGCTGCGTAGATGGACTTGGCTGCAAGGCAGGCTAGGCCAAACCCCTAAACTCAGCTTGCAGACGGCAATCTTGCTCTCATTCTCAGCAAGGCGAACACGTAAACAGCTTCCAAGAGCACAAGCATCAGTTGCCTGGATCACTGGCTGGTACACCGAAAAATCTTGGCTGCACATTCGCAGTACCTGGTGCAAGCCGGCTCTCCTCTTGTGTGCCAGCATAGACCCGAACAGCGAGAAACAAAAAACAACACACCTCCAAGATACTCCAACAGCACCTTGCGTACCACGATTCTACACGACCTTCGACCTACCGGAGCGAGCCATCGAAGCTCCACCACTTGTACTTCTGACGGAATATTGTGCAACAGCTGTGCAACATAGAGAGTATGTGTGTCTGTGTGCGCGGCGCATCTGTGCGTTCGTTCGTGCACTGTTGATTGGGACAAGCCTTGCAGGCCCAAAAACTCAGACATGCCGCCTCAGTGAGGGCCTGGTTGGTTCTCCTCGATCCCCCCGATACAAGAGGTCCCCTAACATTCCCTAACCATCTCTAACCCACATCCTCAATGAGTCCTCAATTCTTTGGGGCTCAAGGACTCAGGATTTAGGGCAAGAGAACGATAGAACCTGAAAAAGAAGCCTGCGAAGGTCATCTAGGAACCCTCAAAAGAGCGCTAGTGTGAGACCTCGATAATAATGTCCGTGGCCGTCTCACTGAGCTCGCCGCCCTCGACCTGGGTCTAGGATGCTTTGGGCTCTTCACATAGCTCTTTGACGAAGCACCGACACATAACTTCCGGTCCTACATCCTCAGGCTTGGGGGGCCAAATCCAAACCTTCAGGCTTAAACCGAGAACCCTCACCCACCAGCACGCACCAATTTTGTACTCTGTTCACAGGACCGAGGGCAAAACGACATACTTGAAACATTCTGGAATGAACGGGTTCTGCGCGATCTCGTTGGCCTGCGGGTTCGGGGTTTTGTTGCGTCTAAGACATGGAGGAACGAGTAGCACTCCGCACAGCCATCCCTGTCTTTTGAGTCTCTCAAAGGAGCTAAAACTCCAAAATGAACAGTTTGCAACTCATGGCCCTACGCTAAAAAAAATGTCTCGACTCCACTTCAGCACAGAGAAGCCACATCGCACCGCCGACCTGCAAGTTCGTATACTTGATCCAACTGAGAAAGCACCTCAGAGCACGGGTACTGGATCCGGGTGCAAAGCTTCTAGGAGATCCAGGGCTTAGGGTTGATAGGGTCGAGGGCGGAGGCATTTAGTTCAGCAGGGTATGGGCTTGGACGCTGCACCAGCAACGGAAGATGCAAAGTGTCGAGTTCCAGCACAAGTTTGGCAGGACTGCTCTCAAGAGGCTGTGGCTCCAGAACTTTGCGCTTGGCTTGCACCTTAGACTGCGAAGGAGCGGTGAAGCACTCGTGACAAGAAGCTGCTGGTGCAGGCCTTGGAGTTGGCAATGTACGCTTTTCTTCGAGTTGCGGGGACATTCTCAGGTTTAGATTGCAGATGCTGAGCATCCCACGTCTGAACACTGCAGTTTCAAGAGAAATTGCACGACCTGAGCACCAGCAGCGGCATTGCTCCAGGTGCGAAGAGTCCAAACTTGTGAGAAGCCTACTGGTAAGCCCAGCCTGCGCCGTCGCTGCTTGGAGTCTTTGACTGCAGCTTTCACGCTTGAAGCTGTCTGTCATCAGCTTGTAGTTGTTGTTTTCCTGAGTCATCATAACAAGTAAGTAGGGCTTAACCCACCCATCTTTTCGGGCCTAGCACATCTTGGAATTTGGTTTTGCAATTGGGGCTTGAAAATGCTTGAAGGCTGTCGAGGTCTTTCGGCTTGGGATTCCGATCGCTCCAAAGTATCAAGGTATGACATACAAAGCCTGCCTCTGGAAGCATCTTCATCACCTGGCTGGCAACAAGCACAAGCTCGCAGCTCGGACTCCACGTCCCTCATGACAAAACCCGAATCTGTATACCCTGATCTCCCTGATCCCCCTGCAACAGGGACGAGTGTAGAGAAACACGTTTAGCTTCAATGTATCTTGCGTGGATGTTCCAAGGCTTTCAGAAAATTGACCATTTCTGGGCAACCCAAGTCCATAGCCATCCGGTTCACGCGCACACACACACACACACACACACTGTCTGTCTCTGTCTCTCTCTCTCTCTCTCTCTCTCTCTCTTTCAGGTTTTTAGGCAGGGTTGTTGACGGTTCAGCTGTCAAAGCTTGAAAGCCCTGATGCGCTCGGCCTCCAACAAAGTGAACCAGCTCTGTGGAGTCTGGCCGAAGCGCTGGAACAACGTCTCGATCGGGTTGGGCCTGAGCTCTTGAGACAGCCTTTCACAGCCTTGAGGCGACGCGTTGGGGTTTGGTACAGTCTTGGGGGGTCTATAAGGGTATACGGGTATCAGGGTATAAAGGTATAAGGGTATAAGGGTATAAGGGTGTAAGGGTGTAAGGGTGTAAGGGTGTAAGGGACCCTGTGCAAGAGTTGCTGGCATGTAAGGCCTGTGCCAAGCATTATCCATTTGGATAGCCAAGTCCGCCAATGCCTCGGCAGAAGCCCAGAAGAAGACCGGAAAGAGCAGGTCGGGAGAACGAAAGCGATAGGAGCCGGAAAGCTAACCAAAGAAAGTGCAAGAAAACTGCCCAAGAGGGGGGACATCCCCTGCGCGCGCTTTTACCCAGAGCATGAACAACACGAATCTTTAAAGCTCCTTCGATGTCAAAATGCAAGTGTAGCTTGGAACGTGCCTCCGCCTTCGCCCCCCCAACAAAGTTCATGTCAGAAAACAGCTATTTCTTGCTAGGGAACTCTAGAACTCTAACGGCTAACAACCGGAAACAGGATGGAGGAGGGGCCCAAGGACTATGTGAGTGCGAAGCTTCTCAAGGATGGAAGGTCGATTGGTTGCATGAGCCCGGCACAATGGCCAGCTGCGTGTGAATGGGCTGGTGCTCTGCGGCTCGAAACCTGCAGCAGCATTTGAAGCATTAGGTATCATAAGGGCGGTTCCTGCCTGATTTGCCTTTGGCATGTCTCGAGAATGCACTGTCACACCGTCCATGGCATGGGAAATGCCCATGCAGGCCGACCTGACCTCACATGCTGCCCTTCAAAATCCAAATTTGATCGAACCCAACCGCCTGTCGATGTGGTTCAACATCGAATCCCGGAGGGCGCCGTAGCTCTCCACTGGGAGCTCGTAAAAGTCGAACTGGACTTTTGTTCGCATTGTCTGCGCCTCGGCATCATTTGCTAGACGAGAAAGTTGGGACTTCGAACACACCAAAAGCTGTTGGTCTGGAACCTGCTGGAACCTTGCACACCCCCTGCTTCGAACGCACAAACTAGCTGGGGCAAATAGCTGGGGCTGGCACACCGAAAAAACGGTACTCCATCAGTGGAACATCAGCTGCGCTTAAAAGCTTGTCTGATACCTGAGCACACATGCGAAATCACAAAGGACTTGTCAGAAGTCGCACCTTTTTGTATAATGTCGTGGCCCCTTTAAACACTGACCCGTGTGCTCCGAATCCAATCCCTAAAAAAACATCCAAGCGCGAAAGGAACAACATCCTCATCAAAAGAAAAGCCTGACGTTCGGCCGACCACCTTCTTTCTATGTCTACGCCTGAGTAGAATATGGGCCCACCTGTTTGTCCGCTCGTTTCATGTTTGCACGCGATCTCTACATTTGCAATAGGAAAACGTCTATTTTGCCTATTCTCATAAGAGAACCTCACATGTTCGCAGGAACCTGTTGCACAGTTAAGGTTCTGATGGAGCATCTTGAGATTAAATCTCAGTTAGTAGTTTCTTTTTGCGTTGGCCTGGAGAACCACTATGTTCGCCGTTTGTCTCGCAGAAGAACCTCTTCAATCTGCATTTTCAAAGGAAACCCTCATCCCAACAAATCGAACCGGCCTACCACCTCCTAAGTTCCTTTTGCCTCCAGCAGCTGCTCCCGCTTCTTGTCAATGCACGTCAAACCCCATTCAAAGCCAGATCAAAACACAAAGCCCCCACAGCTCCTCCCCTCAAAAGGCTCGGGCATCCCATGCCGCTGGCGTCTGCTGGAACTGTGTCAGAAACGCCTCAACAACACCAGAATAACCACCCAAAAAGTGCCCACAGAATGTCCCACAGAACGCCGCGCTGGTGCGCGGGAATTGCGGGAAACATTTTAAGACTCTTCCTGACACCTTGAAAGGTTGGAGATGCTGAGGTTTTGCGGCGCAGGGTTTCACAAATCATGTGTGAAGGAGTTCCTTACACGAACAAAAGTGTTCAACGTAGTCAAGTCATTGGTTCTCTGCTCCATAATCACACCTTTTTGCAGGCAAGTGTCGTCAGCTTCCTTTTTGGTAGCCGGATCTGGCGAACTAAACAGTGCCTCACATACCAGCATGTTCTCTGCCGCTCATCCCTACCTGCATGTACGTGGAGGGATGGATCGAAATACCAACACTCCAAGCCTGCAAGGCGGACAAGGCTTGCTCCATTTCAGCAAGTATTCGATGTTAAAGTCCTGGTCAGCCTGTCCATTGATATGCTTTAATTTCTGGAAATGAAACTCAATGCGACAAATTTTACATTTCTGTCACAAGAATCACTCATCCTGGGACGCCCGCAAAACAAATGCAACTCCCGATCTTGGTGCGACGTTGTGGAAAAGGCGTCAAGTCATGTTTCCATGAAGAACTTCAACGATATCCTGGATCGCAATCAGCGCCGCTGGGAGGCTGACAGCATGCCGGGAAGGATACCACAGCTAGCGCTAAGTGCCCTTTAGAAGCTGCAGCTGGGATGGCTTGGCTTTTCTCTTTAACTTGCCTTGAACTTTTAACTGCACCGTAGTCTGCGACCACCACAGGCTCAGGGCGCTTGCTTGACTCCGATGCATGACGTGCAAGTTAGACCTTGACTTGAGCCAGGAGAAAGCCGCCGATCCGTTCCCAATTGCCTGCCGCCGCTGTGGTGCGCCGTGACACACTAATCAGCGCCAAGGGCCCACAAGCACCGCCCCGATCGTTGACACCGCACCTGCTGCTTCTTATTCCTTACGGAAGTTGCAACGAAAGTTTTGTTGGGGTGCTCAAAGGACGGCACTCCTCACAACCGGGGGTCGAACGTGCGCGCCGGCGATGGAGCATGCTCGCGAGCTACGCAGCACTTTCACTCGGAGGCCGCGAGCGCTTCCGTCATGAGGCATTTGACGGTTTGGTGCAACGGACAACCGTCCAAGCCATCATAGGAACGTCGCACTTTTCGAAGCGAAGGAGGAAGGACCATCTGATAACTCACTCATGCACACGCAAACGATCGATGTAAATCGCCAATTGGGACCCGTCCAGATTTGCTCCACACACTGCAAGCGACTGCATGACGTTCGAGCGAGGTGTCCCGCTGTTCCTGCCGGCTCAGCGCTTGTGCGCAGGCCATGGGGCCTCGCAGGCCCGATTTCGGAGACTCTCGGGCGCTGCAGCCCCAGAGCCGCCATGCCCGCGACGTGCATGCTTCGTGTCGGCGCCGGCAGCGTGGCTTGCACGACGCCGGTGCGACCAGGCCGTGACATCAGGAAGGACTTCGGACGGCGGCCGCGAATGCCGGCAAGCGACGGTGTTGGCCCCCACGATCACATCTCCCGTCAGAGCATGCTGTCAGAGAGACTTGTCTTCGACCGACCATGTGTTATGGTCAGAAAGTGAAACATAATACATGACGTAACAGGATCACCATACGCGGCGACAACAAAATACGATGCAAGAATAACAACAGCGTGCCAAAAACGAAGTTCAAAGTTCGGAAAGGTTGTCTGGTTCCTACAGCTCAGGTCACATTTCACACGCGGCAGCTGCATGGCACACACGGCCAACGAATGCAATGTTGCACTCAATGTTTCTGGCAGTGTTGACAGCCGGGTCCGTGGAAAACAATGTGTGCAACGAAAGGACGCGCCGTCCAGAGGTTTGCAGTCGCCAGCGACTGCGTGCTTGATGATGAGCAGGGCATTCTACCAATGCGTGTGCGAGGGAGTCAACACAAGATGCTCAAACGCAGCAAGGGGCATTAGAGGTGTTTCCGCGGTGACGGGCGGACCTGCCATCCGCGAAGTCATGATGGCCACACCGAGCCAGACCCCAGTAACGAACATGATGAATCTGATTGTTGCTACTATACACAATGAGGTGCAAACGCGGCACCGGCTGCCACTGGGAGTATGACTGCAAGCTATCCACGTGGTTCAAACCGGAGGCATAAGTTGCATTAGACCTACCAGTTAAAAGCAACTGGGCGTGCTTCAACCACCGCTTTACCACGCCTTGCGCACAGCCGGAGTGAACACCCCACTCAACTGGATGTGGCACACCCGCGCAACTCAAGTCACGTGCAACACATGAGACCCAAGATGAAGGGCGTTGGTCAGCAAAGTGCGCGAGCCGCCCTGCAAAACAACCCTGGGGCAAACTCGAGCCCACAAACCAGCTGCCCGGATAAGACGAATGGTTTCAGGTGAACCCCGTGGCCAACCGAGAAGCCGACGACCCCGCTGAAGTACACGAGTCTGAAATCGTGCTGTTTGCGGGCCTGCCGGAACAAACTCCAACCCGAAACAGACGGATGGGTGCACATAAGTCTGAAACATGCGTTCCACGAAGGAAAGTGGAAGGTCTGCAAACCCCGTCCAAAACAGACACGCAGCCATTTTGCGCTCGCCACGCGCAAGCAACTGGTCAATGTGCGCTTTCCAAGACAATTTGTCGTGCAAAGCAACCCCTAAATATGTGTAAGCTTTGACACGAGGCAAAAGCTGGCCACCTAAGAAGAAAACAGGTGCAGGAGCGCGTCCACGACCGCGACATCGCCAAGACATGACCCAAGCATGGGCTGCGTCAAAAAAAAAAAAAGAGCTTGCTGCAGGTCGGCAGGGTTGTCACTGAAAATTCCTATATCATCTGCATATAAAAGAAGTTTGACCACGACATTTTGACAAGAGGAACCACAAGATACCCCGTTGCACGCACGCCAAGCGGACCGTCTCTCCCCCGACCAGCGCCTCGGTTGGACCCGGCGGTCGACCGTAAGCATCGGGCTAACCCGGAATTGCGACTGGCCCGTCGCTGCCGATTGGTCGTCTTCGGCGTTGAAATTGCGGGGCGTGTCAGCCTCAGCACACGCACATTCTTGCGACTGCTCGCGTGGGCACGTGCTCAGCGGGCTGCACGGCACGCGGCGGGAGCGAGACAAGCGCTGTGCCGACGCTGGATGGCCCTCGCATCGTTCGCAGCGCTCCGGGCTGGGTGGTCGGACAAGGAGGGGAAAAATATCTAAACCCTTCCCAGCCCACGCAGCACTTCTCTGATCTCCGGCATCCCCTGCGCTGTCGTAGTGGGGCTGGACACCTAGATTTTACCGCTTGTTCACAAGCGGAACAGCGTCCGTACCAAGGATAGCGATGGACTGATGTTCTGGCCATGGATACAAGAAAGGGTTGGGCTTTTAGGCGTTCCCCGTCCCTTGCAAGGCTTTTGACTCTTCAGCATGCGAATGTCCTCCCGAGGCTGTGCGTACCCCTCGCACGTCTTATAGCCATTGCAACTTTCCGAAAAGGGTGAGAAACTCAAAGGAAATTAATCACCGCAGGGAAGCATATTCAAACTTCATCCTCATAAAATGGTATCCAATCGTGATCTCAAAAGGCTCATAAAGAAAAGTATAGTCATGCATGTTTGAGGACTCAAGCGCTCTTTTCTTCTTTGATGGCACAGCCACAAGTCGGTACAAATCCATGAGCCCACAGGGCCTCCAAGAACACGCATCAAAAGAATTTTTCAGACCCTGTGCGACTAAACTTCCCCTTCCCAAACTTGAGAGGACCGCGGGAGATGCGCTCAGTTCAATTCCAGTGTCTGATAAGCATGCTGAAAAATTCCAAAATACTCACAGTCAGAATGTTTACATCTCCATGAGCATCAAGATCACGCACACACAAACCTTTCGAAAAACGAGCTTCGAACGAAGCATTGCACGCCTATAAAGTTTTAGGAGACGAGTCTCCAAAACAGCACTGGGCTGACCAGGGTGGCATCGAGATGCGCTCCGTGCCACAAACCGAGCGCGTTGCACACGACCTTGATGCGCCTTGCGTCGCGGACAAGCCCTGAGCCTAGCGGTAGTGGGTGGCGGTAATTGGTTTTCTGTAGCGCGCGTTTCTGAACTATTATCGCGATCGGGTGCGATATGTGACCCTGTCGCAATATCCGCTGCTGCTTCTTTTTGTCATCGATAGCAACGCTAAACCATGCTAAACCTGCCACACCTGTAATTGCAAGAGTCGGGTCCGTGAACGGCCAAGGGTCATGGCGGTTGCAAGAGTCGGGTCCGTGAACGGCCAAGGGTCATGGCGGTCAGAGTTTGATGAATTTGTGTACAAGTAAATGTTTGCGGCATAGCATCTTCGAAACCAAATCAACGGTAGTATGTCTTTGCAAAATGTCGATTTTTTCAGATGCCTTTTTACGTCAGCAGCTGTCTCCGACGCTCAACACAGCGGCAGGCGGCTCGGTCCCTCCGCGTCAGCAAGAGCCAGAACCTCATGCAGCTCCGCACCGCGGCGTGGAAAAGCTCGAAATTGAAGATGCGTTGCTCTGCCAGCTCCCCCTGTTGCCCGACCTGCCGTGGCTCCTCTCAGCTTTTGCGCAGCGCCGCGGGCAGACCACGAGCTGAGGATGGTTCCGCCCGACCTCATCGCGCCGTACGCAGCGGCACGAGACAGCCATATGGGGTACCTTGCAGGCGCGTCTGAGCTCGCCCGCGGAGAATGAGGCATGCATAGCCCTGCTCCCCGCTATCCTAGGAGGCTAGGCTTGGGCGTTTCACAGGCCACGCGCGTCACCGCCGCCGCGCATTCCGCCGCCGCGTATTGGGCCGCCTGGGCAGATGCCCTTACGGTGCTCCGCGAGCGCTGTCCCGCTTTTGCACAGTGGGCCGCCCGCTGCTTAACTGATGGCGTGCCTACAGGCGGCCTCGGAGGCACGCAGCCTGCTAGAGGCGGAAGGGTGGGCAGACGTGCCCTCGTGGGAGCTCGTCGTCCAAGGAGCCAGCCCACCCGGCGGTGGCACGAGGACGCGGTGAAGCTGGTTCGGCGCCTGGTCGCCCTCCGCGCACACCGCGCCCCACCCGGCATGAGGGCCCCTGCGCGAACAGCATGGGCCCGTCGCTGGTGGAGCGTGCTCTCCGTCTCCGTGCAGCAGGCGGTCGGCCACACAGGCCTTGGACGTGCGCGGGCCGGACATACTCCGGCGTGCCGATGCGGGTGCCCAAAGCCACGAAGGGCCTTTTGCCACGCCAAGCCTGAGGGCCCAAATCGGCGACCCCGGGCAGCGGCGGACCACCCACGGCGATTCCGATGTGGGCCTCAACGTTGCCTGTGACGAGGTCCATAGCGGTTCGCGCCCGGGCAGGTTTCGGCAGGAGGACGTAAAGGTCGTCCAGGAAAGCCATGAGCGATTCGCCAGGCCCCAACTGCGAGACGGCCTGACGGTATTTCCTTTCCAACCACACCAGCTTGTCAACGTCAATGTGTTTTCCCAACATCAAAGGCCTAGTGCATCGCGAATCTGCTGCGTGCTTCAAACGGGCGTCGCCCTCCCGACCTGGCGACAAGAGCCTTTGGCCCTGACAACATTAAGTTGGGGTAAGGCATGGGATAACGGCGGTTTGCTGGTTGCTTGCCGTTGATGTGCACTGGTCACGACAGATCCATCCACCAACATTGCTGTAGACGATCTTCCTGATTGGACTAAACACACACCCGTCCGCCCTGATGGCAACATCCCGGATGGCAGCAGAACGTCTCGACGAGGGCCGACACCCGGATGCCGACGACGAGTACCGAGCTCTGCTGCTGCGCAGACTCCGCCTGCCCCTCCCGCTTACCCCAACGCGCTGCTCCTGTGGAGGTGGCCTAGACGAGCATGGCGACCACCGCTCAGCCTGCGGGCAAGTTGGCGTGCATTGGAAAGTGCGGCAGCTCGCATCTGCAAGGATCTGCAAGGAAGCGGGCGCCCGGGTAGCCTCGCACGTCGCGCTCCGCGACCTAACCTCGACGCGCCCGTGAGCGACGGATGCCGCATTGAGGTGGTCGCCAACGGCCAGCCGGAGATCACTCGTCACGCTGCTGTGCCGTGAAAAGTGCTGCGTGGGCTGGGAAGGGTTTAGTTCTTTTTCGCTCCCTTGTCCGACCGCCCAGCCCGGAGCGCTGCGAACGACGCGAGGGCCATCCAGCGTCGGCACAGCGCTTGTATCGCTCCCGCCGCGTGCCATGCAGCCCGCTGAGCACGTGCCCACGCGAGCAGTCGCAAGAATGTGCGTGTGCTATTTCAACGCCGAAGACGACCAATCCGCAGCGACGGGCTAGTCGCAATTCCGGGTTAGCCCGATGCTTACGGTCGACCGCCTGTTCTTGCGCGAGGCCCGGCTGTTGGTCGGCTCGGGGTCGGGGCAGGCCATCCCGTCGGACTGGGCTCACGATCGTGGCGTCCATGGCGATTTGGGCACCCTGCCAAATGGGGATCCCCTGCCCTGGCGTAGTGGGGTTGGACACCCAGAATTTACTGCTTGTTCACAGCGGAACAGCGTCCGTACCAATGATAGTGATGGACTGATGTTCTGGCCATGGATACAATAAGGGGTTTGGTTTTTAGGTGTTCCCCGTCCCTTGCAAGGCTTTTGACTCTTCAGCATGCGAATGTCCTCCCGAGGCCGTGCGTACTATAGCTGGAGGCGCCCCCGCGTCCCGAAACATCCTAGAACCCCGAGAATCCTAGAACCCCGAGAACCCCAAGCCACCAAATACCTAAAAAACCATAAGCCGGTTTAGGGTTAAGTGTTAGGGTGGAGTGTTTAGGGTACCTAGAAGTTGGGATGTTCCCCCAGTCTTTAATGAGTATTGCAGTACCCCCTATAAAAGACTGTTAGTTAGTATAAGGGGGAACATCCCAATCCAAAAAATCATGGGCTAAGGTTTAGGGTTTGGTGTTTAGGGTTGTAAACCGTCAACATCCAAAGCAAACCCTCAGCCTAAACACCCCAAACGTGCTATGAACCCTAAACGAAAGAAAACCTCCCAAATCCTGCGCCCGAAACCTCAAAACTCGACACCACCCCCCCCCCCCTCCCACATAAAAAAGAAAGAAAACAAAAACATCCCAAATCCTGTGTAAACCTCAGCCCCAAAATGCCCTAGCCAGGTATAACTGCTGAACCCTAAACCCCAAACCCGCTAAAGCCTGAAACCCTGGAGCCTGAACATGCCTGGGGCCTTGGCAATATCGCCCCTAAGTCTTAAAGAACCCTACAGCCCCAAACCCTAAAAACACTGTTTAGGGTTTCGGGTTTAGGGTTTAGGGTTCCCTAAACCCTAAACCCTAAACCCTAAACTCCAAAGGCCCGAAACTAAGTTAGCAACTGCCATGTCCATTTTCTAACCATGCACCACCCCCTAGGCCATATCATAGACCCAAACCCAGACCCTTCAACAGAAAAACAAGACCCCCACTAGAAACTCAACCACCTGAGCTTTTAGGCCATATCACAGACCCCCCAGACCCTTAAACCAAAACAAGACACACATGTACATGTACATGTTCACATACATCTATATATGTACATGTGTATGTATACATTACATATATATGTATACATTACATATATATGCATATATATATATATTTATTTACATACATGCATACATACATACATACACATACATACATATACACATACACATACACATACACATGCACATACACATACACATACACATACACATACACATACACATACACATACACATACACATACATACATACATACATACATACACACATACATACATACATACATACATACATACA
Source organism: Symbiodinium natans (assembly GCA_905221605.1). Classification (NCBI taxonomy): domain Eukaryota; class Dinophyceae; order Suessiales; family Symbiodiniaceae; genus Symbiodinium; species Symbiodinium natans. Next base: position 48,012 of record CAJNDS010000732.1, on the reverse strand, counting down.
TATAAAAATATAGTTATGCATGTGTACATACAGTGTAAAAAAAATATGTATATATATCTATGGTCACCCCCCCCCCCCCTACGACAGACCCCGGCATTGTGTTTCCAGTCTGTCCAGGAAGTGGGTGGAAATCCAAAAATCCAACCCAAGTTTCGGGATTTTTTGGAAACTCAAAGCCACAAAATCCAAAATCCAAAATTCCTCAAGTTTCTAAAAATCCAAAATCCAAAAGTCCAACCCAAATTTCGGATTTTTTTGGAAACTCGAAGGAAGCCTTAAAAATCCAAAAAACCCAAAATTCCTCAAGTTTCCAAAATCCAAAACCCAAAAATTCAATCCAAGTTTCGGCTTTACTTGAGCGGAAGCTCGATTCTTGGATTTTGGACTTCCGCTCAAGTTTCCAACCTCGGAGTGGGTTTTTTGGAATTTAAAATTTCTTGAGTTTACGAAAATACAAAATCCAAAATTCCAACGCTTTGGATTTTTAGAAACTTAAGCAGGAGCAAACTCCCGCTCAAGCAAAAAAATCGGAAACTTGGGTTGGTTTTTTTAGATTTTTGGAATCTGGAGTTTTGGCAAGGTTTTTCTTGGGTTCTACATAAGAGGTTGGGGTTTAGAAGTTAGTATTTGGGTTTTGGAGCTTAGTTTAGTAACAAAACAAACAGAAAGAACCGAATTCCAACCAAGAGCAGGTTTGCCATTGGCTTGCTCACACCGTTCTTGTCTCAACGCAGCAAGATCTATGGCCAGACGTTTGTCTCAAGGGATCCTTGAAATGCCTTCATGCAAACAGTCGAAGAGTGATTTGCAATCCGTGATGCACTTTAGCTGACTGCCGCAAGTTCTGTGCACGTTGGAGGCGGCCGCGCAGCACGTTTGCCCCATCTTGATGGCCTTGAAGCCAACCCCAGGGTTTGCCGACCCAGTCAAGGATGCTTCCTATCCCTCCTCCAGCTAAGTCCGCACTCAAGGCAGAAACGAAACCATCCCGCCCACAAACTCTCAAGTTTTCAACTGGTAATTCCACGCTCGTCGCGCTGTCTGGTTGGTGAACTTTAGGGAAGCAACGCTTGGGTTCTTTTGGAGTTCTGGATGTTGTGCAAGCTGAGCATTGACGGAATTATCTTCTTGCCCCTTGCCAATGTCGATTTGGAAGTCGCCTTTCAGCATGCGCCGAACTGATAAAGATATTTGAGTCATTCACCTTGATGTGCAGTCGAAGCTGTTGATATTCCAGTCGGAACTGCTCGAGAGGGCATTGCGAATAGCTTCGAACATCTTCTTGTTGTCAGTAATCAGGATGTCAATGGACATGCACTCCGGCTGCCGGTTCGCCAGCTTTATTATTGGAAGCAAATCTAAACGGGCTGTCTGAGATACAAGACCCTTTCCAGAGCATCTCTGTGGAAAAGCTGCAGTAATGTTACCTGCTGATGCCTTCCACCCATAAGATTGCCTCCGACTTGCCACTGGCTACAAGATGGTTAGCACCGACAGTCTGTTGATGGTAGACGCGTCGGTGTCTAGAGGACTGATATCTGGATCGCGGTGTCCAGACACGACGATTCTTGCCTTTGATTTCCAAGGAAGACTGGAATCAAGCTTCCGCCGGAACCACTTGAGAGACCTGGCTGCACGCCATTGTTTTAACATGTGAACCAACTGACTCCAGGTCCTTTTCTTCCTGCCCTCTTGCGGTACAGGAGTCCTTGTCGCTTGCTGGCAGGCCTATCTTCTGCAGTGAGTTCATCTTCAAATCCTCGGGTTCGAGATCGAACTGAAAATCCACTTTATCACCCTCAAGTTGTTTCTTGTCCTCGTCTGCATCAATGTCGTCAGCATAACCTTCATCTTTGCACGTAGCACCGCCCACCAAAGGAACCCACCTTACCACCTTCATGTCCAATGATCGTTTCGGGCCCCCGCCACTTTGTTCAAAGTTGGACTTTTGTCCCTTCTTTGTCAACTCTGAAAAAGCACACCAACAACTTTGAATCAAGTTGTGTTCTGCAAAAGGCGATCCTGGCAGCGGCACAAATATGCATCTCCCGTTGTCGTTGGCAAGTAAAAGTATTTCCAGGTATCGTTCTTTGTCATCGGCAGCGCACAGTTCTCCTGGGATTTTGGGATCTTTTCCGAACACAGCTTGGGTTGGTGAGAAGCCATGTCTCCGGCGCAGCTCGTTATTAGCTGAGTTCACTGCTTGCAAGGCAAAGTAAAGGTTGCTACGTCGATGGACTTCTCATCTATGACTTTTCTGAGCATAGCCTGATACCAAAACCCATGACGCTCTATGAGTCCTTGCTGCCAATGGGCCTGGCCTGCAGCGGGGCAAAGCCGGCATCCATGGAATTCAGCATAGTTCGCCAGCCCGGCCTGTAGACCTGTTTCCAAGTCTGCAGCAATTGTTCCTGGTGCCCCAAAAACAGATTCCCACATCTGAGTGAACTTGCGCTCAAAGGCTTCGGCAGAATGCCCTTCAAGCTCTCCGACAAGATGGAACGTTGTAGCATGGTCTATGACGGACAGCAACGAATGTTTCACCTGGGCTGCATCGAAAACTGTGAAAACGTCGACGCTCACAAGCTGGTTGAAATCCAACAAAGATGGCAAACAGGCGGGCCTCGCAGAAGCTGATTCCTTGGCACGATCACAAACCTGACAACGCAGATGTTCGCATGCTTGTATGACATGTTCTTCAGCTCCAGCAAGTCTCAAATGTCTCGCTAGGTCATGGTTGCTTGGGTGGCCGAGGTTCTGATGAAGTCGACCAAGGGAAGCCTGGCTTGGGGACCTGAGCGTCAAACTTGATGTTACTAGTCCTTGCGGCATCTAGTCTTTCAGGAGGTACAGCTTGGGGTTGTTCGCCTTCGAGATCCTGCTGTTCGATCTCTCCGACATATACCGAATGAGGCCTCTGCTGCAGAACTCCAGGTCATGGTCTCTCCACAGCATGTGTTCTTTGTTACCGCTGAGAACGAATATACCCCCCAAGAGGATCTGATTCAACGCAGCGGAGAAGACCTGGGATGCGATTTCGTTGGACTTGGCATCGGTGATCTCGTCGTGACCTCGAATCCAGACAACACATGGGTGTAGGGCATGTATGGTTTCGAGAACTCTCTGGCAATCTGAATCGTTGACAAAATCCTCCCACGAGACCGGTTCGTTGACAAAATCCTCCCACGAGACCGGTTCTATGACTGAGCTGCCGTTTCCTGCAAGGGTGTAGGTAGCAGCGAAATCTCCAATTTCCAGGATTGATGGTCTGTCTGGGGATGAACTCGGAAGCATTACCTCGGCGACGTAACTCGAAGCTGCCGTCATACTTAAGGTCAACAGTGCACTTGCTCGGCTAGCCCCTCGCATGATCTGTCTTCTGATGCTCTTCTTGGGTCGCCGGACATGTTCGTTTTTCCAGGATTTGTTCTCAACGGCGATCTTCGTGGGGGTATCCTGCCCAACGGGAAACCAAAACTTCTCAGCATGTCCCGTTCTTGTCGTGCCAGTTGCGACACCCCACGTGTTGTGTAAGCAGTAATGCTGATACGATCCCTTCCCACTCTTCTACGCCATGTTTACGACGACCATCGAACTTCACGAGCGCACGAGTGTCGACAAGGTGTCCTGAAAGAGCACGCCCTTCGCCATCTGACATAATGTGGGGGACACCGATCTCTGGCACCTGGGCTTCAGGATCCGTTTCTATCCACAGACGACCGCCGCGGAAATTTCCGAAGGAGATGGTGCTTGCAAGGGTGTCGCTATGGTTGTGCTGATCACGATGTACAAGAGGACGACAGTTCACATTGATCTGGAGGGAACTCCAGGTACCCTTGGCCCCATGTGCCCGCAAGAAAGCATTCATGTAGCGCACAACATAGACATGGTCGAAGGTCTTCTTAATGATGCCGTGGAAGTTACCATGACTATAGGCCCCAAAAGCAATCGAGCTCCCCTGTTCCCCATGAGCTTGCCTTCGTCTACTGTTCCTAGCATGTTCACACACTTGGCGGGCCAGTTTTTCACAAGTCTCGAAGCTGTAATCCTTGGTGCGCAAAAGGTCTTGTGCAACGACTTCAAGAGGTAGCTCTTCGTCTCGACACTCATAGAAGGTTTCAGGGGCCCGGTAGCATTGGCCTCCATACCGCACACATCTAGGACCCCTTCGGCACTAGCGTCGTTGTCGAGGAGGTCAACATCACACGAGAGAATCACATTCCATGCTTCTCCTTGAGCAGGGCGATCCTGGTGGTTAGTGCCTCGAGTTCCTCTCGTACCTCCGGGGGAGTGTCTTGGGCCATCTTGCTCTTCTCGGATTCGATGCCGCGCTTGGCTCCCATCTGCTTCGCTGTCGGGACATGGTTCTTGCCTTGATTGTACCCGCTTGCCATGGCCTCCGAAGTCCCCGTCACCAAAGACCACTTCGTTGAGGTCGAACTCGTCTCCTCTGGGTCCGGTTGGTAAGGGATTGCAGCATTCATCTCTGGGTCGTGGTACGTCTTCTTCTGAGGATTGAGGACCTTCTGGGCAAAGTTGGCTAGCTGCCTTAACTCGTGGGACGCCCCCGATCCCTGCGCTGCTGTTTCCTGAAGACTCCAGCGAAGCTACGAATGTGGGAGTTCTCTGAAGAGCAAGTTCTTGTACCTTCCGAACGTCACGATCTGTTCCGACAGATCTCTTGTCGAGTCTCGTATGATCCTCTGAAGGAGTCCTCGGGTGGGCTTCGGTGGAAGCGGGATCTGCAGCTTGTCCATCTTCTTGACTAGCTCGGGCATCGTCATTGAAGAGACCTCTCGGGACGCTGGATGGACCATGTAGTTCCTTTCTCTTCTCTGACACCAGCTGACGTATCTCTTCCTTGCCCCATGTAGTGTGTATCGGCACTTCCAGCCGATGAGCTTCTTCTACCAACTCGCTCCGGCTCATGTTCCAGAGCGTCTTGGCCTTCTGCGACGACATGTTCCGAACTGCTGCTCTGAAAAGGGGTACGAGGGAACACAGTCCTACTGACCCAAAGAGCTCAATGGGCTGACTCGGGTAAACTCTGCCATGCGTCATGTCGACTCGGAAGGAGTTGCAAGGACTGACATGCTATAGCAGTGGTGCTTCGGAACGACCCAACGTTGTGGAGGAGTTTATCTCGAACGTTGCTCTGACTTGTGTGCATCGGGGGAGAACAATGCTTTCCGGGGAATGACGTGTATTCGTATGAAAGAAGAAGCCGTTTCTATCCAGAAGCTTTGCAAGCTTGGTCTCACTCCACCAACGCATGAAAACATCAGTGTTCAAAGCCTCGGCACTCAAGAAGTTGAAGACAAAGGGCGATAACTTCTTCGGATGAAAGATAGTCTCGAAGGGCTGGGAGAGGTTCCGATCGGCACCTCCATCGGTAACACATGCTGACTCACAGCTCCTGGAAGTAGCAAAGGTTGATGCAGAGGCCCTCTCACTACTCTCACATGTCGTGGTCATGTATGCGGCATGAGACTCGCTGGAAGGAAGGAGTCGCACTTCGTCCCCGGCCCACTTCTGGGGCGTTGGAAGAGTAAACGTCGGAAGCCCTTTCACTTGTACGGAAATGGCCGGATGTCCATTTTCCGTCGTGAGTTTGAGATCTTCTGCTCCAAGGTGACCGAGGCGCTGTGTCCTTGTTTCTTGACAGAAGAAGGGGAACCTCTTCCTGGACGATGGAAGCCCTGACCAAGAAGCCGCGTCCACCAACGAAGATCGCAAAATCGTGGCAGTGAAGAAAGTCCGGAAAAGCTTGGAGGCCCCGAACCTGAAGTTGTCCTGGGTGTCGATGAACTGCATCTTAAGGCCCGCTTCCCGGCCAGCCAACGTTCTTCTGGAGCCACGTCTCCCAAGCTCATCCCCCGTCTTGTCTGTCGAAAAGTTCGGCACAGCCATTCGCTCACTCAGGCCACCTTTGAAGTTCTGCCTTCTTTCGAGGTCTTGCATCACGTTGATTGTTTCTGCCAAAATGGCTGGAATCTTGACCCCCACTTGACGCCTAGCACCATTCCTATCATTCCAGGCATTACACCACCACTGCTGCCCGCCATAGTAGCCATCTCCAGTCCACCACCAGACTGTTCCCAGGCCCCATGCGAGCGATCCCGATTTTGTCAAGGATCATTGTGACGCCAAGGATCACTCTGACGCCCGTCAACGGTCAGTAAGAACAAGCACCGCAGGCGCATTGCAAGAGAGGGTGCATGCTGATCTGGTGCTGCACTGTTTTGCCCGGCAGTAGGCACATAGAACCGCGGCCTGGTCTCCGCTACCAATGACAAAACAAAGAGAACGAAACCGAACCCAACCGAAAGAAGACCCTTGCTGTGCTTGCGCACGTTTTCCTCTGACCAAAAGCCTGCGGGCGGATCTCGTCGACGCCTTGCAGAAAGTTGAGTTTATCATTCAGGGATGTAACGCAGATTTCTTCTCATGTTAATAGGACTCCTCTGAATTATAACCGGTTCTTTTCAATTCGTTAAGGTTCCTATTTTTCATAGGCTTTCTATCGTTTATCGGTTCCGAAATTATTTAATAGCATTCCTGTGAATTATTTCATAGGATTCCAATAAAGTTTCATGGGGTTCCTAATTATTCTAATAAGGCTCCTAATAATGCAATTTGATTCCCATCAATTTTAGGGTTCTTATTCATGTTAATGGCATTCGTATAAATGTTAATAGAGGTCTCATTCGTTTGAAAGGAATTCGTTTAAAAGGAATTCCTGTTGGTTTAGGCTCATATTCTTTTAGTATGGTTCCTATAAATTCTTGTTTTTTTCGAATCTTATTTAGAAGTCATATTCGTAGGATTCCAGTAAAGTTTCATATGGTTCCTAATTATTTTGATAAAGCTCCTACTAATGCAGAAAGATTCATATCAATTTTAGAGCTCTTATTCATTGTTCATTGGATTCGTATCAATTTTAAAGATTCATTCATTTGAAAGGGATTCCTGTTGGTTTAGGCTCATATTGATTTTAGTAGGATTCCTATTAGTTAAGAGTTCACATTTTTATAGGAATCCCAATGATTCCTACTAATTTTAGTAGGGGTCCTTTTCAATGTATTAGGATTCCTATATTATACAAGGCTCTCATTAACTTTAATCGGGTTCCTATTCATGCTCATAGGCTTCCTATTGTTTTTTTATACAGTTCCGATTAATTTTAATAGGGTTCCTATGGATTTAAGGAGGATTCCTATTTGTGTTTGTAAGATTCCAATGAATTTTCAAAGTTCGCCTATTTTTAATAAGGCTCCTACAAATGCAATATGATTCTTATCAACTTTAAATAGGGTTCTGTCATTTGAATAGGGTTTCCGTTGACTTTAATGGTATTAAGGGTCTCATTCATTTTAAAGGGTTTTCCTCTTCATTGAATAAGATTCCTATTATATTTACCAAAAGTATCTCTGCATACAAATATATTGCTTGTTAGCGTGTCTGGCTACTGTGTGCAGCTATGCTGTCCGCGTATATATATATATATAGAAAACATGTATAGTATACATAGATATACGCATGTACATATGTACTGTTTACTGTTGCTTTTACATTGCTGTCCTGTTTCTATTGATTTTCCCTAGTGATTTTACATTGCTGTTCTATTGATTTGGGAAGAACGGATACGAATTGCAAAGGCTTGCTGTTTGAATTAGAAACCCTGAAACCCGTGAAATCTGAGGCAGGAATTAAGCCCCGAAACATGGGTTGCCAAGCTCTGCAAATGGGGTTGGAAAGCCCTGAAAATGGATTGACAAACTCTGATAAACGAATGATTTTCTATTGATTTTAGGATTCGTTTTCAATTGATTTTAGGATTCATTTTCCTACTGATTCTAATTATTAAAAATTCTATTGATTTCGAAGGACACATCTATTGAAATTCCATCAATTTCTATTGATTTTATGCATCCATGAAACGCTTGAAAAAAACTAAATTCTATTGATTCCGAAGTAAAATTCAATGTTGAAAAATTCAATAGCGATTGATTTTTTCAATTTCGGATGGTCTGGATTCGGTTGCCGACCTCAACGGCGCGCGCGGTAAGACGGAGTTTTGGTTTCGACGCTTCCGCTGTGGTTTCGCGCGAATTCTGGCCTCTTGTGGCCTCTTCAGGCCTCTTCTGACTGAAGTTGCCGACTGCAACGGCGCGCGCGGTGGAGAAGGGTCCTTGGTTTGGATGCTTCCGCTGTGGTTCGCGCGAATTCCGTTGCGTTCTTTTTTTTGAAGCGGACGCCCCTTTTCCACATCAGCAGAACAGTGGGCCAGTCTTGCAACAGAGACAACCACTTTGAGACTGTGCAAGCGAGCGTCAGGGATCATTGTGCCCCACCTAAACCCTAAAAGTCTGCCGCTCCAGAGGTTGCGCCCGCCTGTCTTTGTTGCTCAGGTGAGCTTACGCTGTTGTTTGCTCCAGAAACAAGCACCCACGTCAAGCTCATGAAAAACTGGCATGTCCACATGATTAAGCAGAACTGAACGCGACGTTTGGGTTATCATCCGTGGTTCTAAGACTCTCCCTAGGTTCACCTTGGTCCAGGTCGACATGCCATAACTTGTTTTTTTTTGAGTCTCACAACCATAAGATCATCAAGACATGAATGTCCAGCAATTTCAAGGTTTCCAGGCTCAACACACACTCTCGCAGAATTATGATGACGGTGTTTCAAAGTCGTGGTGAAAACTACGATCGGAAGACCCTCAAGACCGATTTCGGCGAAACTGTTCTGTTTTGGCGATAGTGGTTGGTGTGTGGTAGGTGGTAGTGTTGTTGTGTGGGTGGTGGTGGTGTTGTTGTGTGGGTGGTGGTGGTGTTGTTGGGTGGTGGTCTTGTTGTGGGTGGTGGTGGTGTTCTTGTGGGTGGAATGTTGGTGTTGTTTGTTGTGTGGGTGGTGGGGTGGTGTTCTTGTGGGATGGTGTTGTGTGGGTGGTGGTGGTGTTGTTGTGTGGGTGGTGGTGTTGTTGTGGGTGGGTGGTGGTGTTGTTGTGTGGGTGGGTGGTGGTGTTGTTGTGTGGGTGGGTGGTGGTGTTGTTGTGTGGGTGGGTGGTGGTGGTGTTGTTGTGTGGGTGGTGGTGGTGCTTTTGTGTGGGTGGTGGTGGTGTTGTTGTGGGTGGTGGTGGTGGTGGTGTTGTGTGGGTGGTGGTGGTGGTGTTGTTGTGTTAGTGGTGGTGGTGTTGTGTGGGTGGTGGTAGTGTTGTGGTGTGGGTGGTGGTGGTGGTGTTGTGGTGTTGGTGGTGTTGTGGTGTGGGTGGTGGTGGTGTTGTTGTGTGGTGGTGGTGTTGTGGTGTGGGTGGTGGCGGTGGTGTTGTTGTGTGGGTGGTGGTGGTGTTGTGGTGGGGGTGGTGGTGGTGTTGTGGTGGTGGTGGTGCTGTTGTGGTGGAGGTGGTGGTGTTGTGGTGGTGGTGGTGCTGTTGTGGTGGAGGTGGTGGTGTTGTGTGGGTGGTGGTGTTGTGTGGGTGGTGGTGTTGTGTGGGTGGTGGTGTTGTGTGGGTGGTGGTGTTGTGTGGGTGGTGGTGTTGTGTGGGTGGTGGTGTTGTGTGGGTGGTGGTGTTGTGTGGGTGGTGGTGGTGTGTGTCTGGGTGTTGTCTGGGTGTTGTGTGGGTGTGTGTGGGTGTTGTGTGTCTGGGTGCTGTCGGGGTGCTGTCGGGGTGCTGTCGGGGTGCTGTCGGGGTGCTGTCGGGGTGCTGTCTGGGGGTGCTGTCTGGGTGCTGTCTGGGTGCTGTCTGGGTGCTGTCTGGGTGCTGTCTGGGTGCTGTCTGGGTGCTGTCTGGGTGTGTTATCTGGGTGTTGCGTCTGGGTGTGTTGTCTGGGTGTGTTGTCTGGCTGTGTTGTCTGGCTGTCTGGGTGTGTTGTCTGGGTGTTGGGCGCGTGGGCGCGTGGGCGCGTTTGCGCGTGGTGTGTGGGCGTGTGTGGGTGCGTGTGGGCGTGTGTGGGTGCGTGTGGGTGTGTGGGGTTGTGTGCGGGTGAGTGCGGGTGTGTGGGTTTTTTTTTGGAGGCGAGCTTCTTTACCACATCAGCGGCGCAGTAAGTGAATCCATCAAACCTGTTGCTTGAGAAGTAGGTGAGACAGAGCAACAGCACCACAAAGAAAGAAACGAACACAACCAACCAAAGCAAACGACGCACCTACGCTAACTATGTGAAACAGCCGGTGTCTCAGAACGCGTGGAAGAGAAATAGTGCATTGTATACAAGCAGTGGAATATTCGACCCAATCTTCAATCGCTTGCACATCGCAGTAAGCAGTCAAGTGAGCCATCGCACACGAGCATGCAAACTAGCGCCAAGCAAAGAAGGGCGGAGTGCTGATCCCTGCAACAACCAGCCTTTTCACAAACGATCAGCGCCGATTGACACCGAGTGATTACATATCGCATCAGCCAGTCAGCTCGACAAGGAAGCGCCAACCAAGATACACACCACTGTCATATCCCAAGCCATCTGTGTGGCCACAGATCCACGTGCCATTTCTGCACGTAATCCGATCCACAAACTTGCTTCAGTCACGCACCAAACCAGTCCATTTTCGCAAGCCATAGCAAAGCATTGCCAACTCCGTTCTTTTTTACCGTGTGCGGAGACCTGCACGCTCGGCATATCCCCAACATTGAGCTCAGCGACAGAGCCATGTTGGCGGTAAGAAGCGAGGCTTTGACGAAGGCCGCCAACCAATTGGCAGATGTGATCTTTTTCATACTCACGGCCCTGGTAACGGGCCGGGTATTGGGCAAGTTCACTAGACCACCATTTGGCTGGCCAGCCAGGCACCTCGAGTGCGGGTGTGTGGGTGAGTGTTCGGGGACTCCCGGGTCCGCGGCGACTTGGGCCTTTGCGTGTGAGTTTCAGTCGACCGGTTTGGACCCCTGCGCCATGATCCCAATGACGTAGTTTCAGTGTCTCCATCAGGTCAACTTACAATCAACCTGTCAAAGGAAAGAAAATACAGGGCAAACAAATATCACTTTGAGGCAAATAGTACCAGACTAGACCACAATGCCCACCAGAACTTTCGACGCCTTTAAATGTGTTGTGTTGACGTTTGAAAATGGCCAACAGAAACATGTGGCTTTCTGCAACGAGAGGTCAGTTATGCACTTTTTCCGTAGTTTGGTTGATGAACGTAAAATGTGTTAGCACACAGTCGGGCCAATGTTTGGATAGATTTACTTGCGTTTTCACCACAAATGTCTTGTGGCACGAACTTGCAAGAGTGCGCGTCCCTTGCAGTCATTGTTGGCATATTTTCAGAAGATTAAGTTGTCATTTTCATGATCACAAACAGTGCAAGCACCCTTCAACACGTGCAATCAGCATGCAATGGTTAGAGAGTCTTGCATGTGATACTCTTCACCAACAGCAATACATTTGAGAACTTGCATGCAATTCTGTGCAGAGTCACCATGCTTTCGCAACCCCTGGCTCCCCTGGGCAGTCCACAGCCAGAGCGGCCTATGCAAGAGCGGCTTCGGCATCTTTCACCCCAGAACACGCCGTCCAGGCCTCATCAGCTGCGCGACCACTTTTCACAACACCAATTACCGGCGACGCCTGTGTCACTGTCGCCCTTGGAACTTCAAAGGGGGTGTGTGGATGCGACGTCCACCAGTCCTCAGACGAAGCGGGTTCAATACTTAAGTCCTCAGCTTCGGGACGCCGAACACTCCATCGATTACCTTTGCCACAAGTTCGAAGCCTTGTCACGGCAGCTTCGCCGTGAGGAGCAGGCAAGGGAAGCTGCTGAAAGGCGTGGACAACAGCTTGCTGCCGAGTCCTTCCAAGCTGAGAAGTACAAGGATTTACAAAGCCATTGCTTCCAACTTGTGTGTTCATTGTTGGGACAGCCGGGAATTGTTTGTTTGCCACCTCAGAGTTTGTAGGAGCAGAGCACCAATGCGTTGATATCCGAGCTGACGTCGCGGCAGGCGCACCCTTGAAAGTTAGAATGCCATCGCAGATCTCAGATCTTGAAGCCTCCACGCAAGCCCACCGCAGGCTGCCATTGCCACTCTCCGTGAACAAGCGGGTCTGGCGGGCCAACATGCGGCACAGCAGGCCCATCGCCTCCGCGAGGCATCGGCACGGTAGTTTTCAGGCTTGAGAGCGGGTTCAAAAGTACATGTTTCGATTCAACTCGCGGACCCGATGACTCGAGTATGAACCTGTTTGTACGAGTTGATCGCCAAACGTTTTTCACAAGAGGCATGGGGTTACATGTAAAGATGACAGCATAGAAACTTTATGACGCGACCCGTGCCTTGTCTTCGGGAGTCCACTCACTTCTTACAACTTGTTTTTCAGGGCCTTGGACTTGGTATCATTTGGTTCACTAGTGACATAAAACGGAGCCGTACAGTTTGCCAGCTCTAATCCCCAAGACAAAAGAGTCCATGTGAAGTTGTGAGGAGCATGCGGCGGGCGTTTCCGCCGAGCAGCGCTGTGCCGTTCTTTCCGAGGAGTGGGCAGGGTCTGATATGTCAGCGATTTGAAGGTGTTTGGGGTTTGCGGGTTGAGGGTTGATTGCAGGTAGGGTCAACATGAGTCAAACTTCATGCGCAAAGGTGGCACCCTGAATTGAGTTTGATTGACATGCGGAAGAGGGACTCGTGGGCACTACCTCTCTTCCATTGTGACACCCCAACAAGGACCAACAACATCAAACAACCCTTGAGTCTCATGTGCAGGAGTGCCGGCGCATTTCCGAACGCTATGATCAAGCGGTGCAAAGGCTCGCTTTGGAGGAGCGGGAGCTTCTCAAGCCTGTGATGTTGTTAGGTTGTGGGGTTTCGGGTGAACTCCGGCTTGGCAAATGGATTCAATCTCGAGCCCTACACTTGCCCTAAACCTCACAGCTCAAGCCTCTTAGCCTGTCCATGAAAACCGGCAATTACGCTACGGGATGATGGGAGATGGGCTCTGTACACAGTTCCCAAACAAAGTGTGTGGAGTTTTATGGCAATATGTGTGGTTCTGTTGACTGAGAGCAGACTGCGTGTGAAATAGAGAGGGGGTTCTCCTTCGCTGGGTTGGAAGAGGAAGAGAAGGGGAGAGGGAACAGAAAGACAGAGAAAAAGAGATAAACAGAGAGAAAGAGCGAGAGAAACAAATGACTTTCGTGTAAGTGTTCACACGGACTGAGACAAGAAGGCAGGCCTGGCGCACGGGAGTCCGTGGGCCTTTCAAGCCCTGGAGAAGACGAGGCAGAGAGCGCGATAGACATTGGGCTCCCTGTTCTGATGCACGGGCCTTGGGAGGTGGCCTGGACTGGAGGCAACTGACATGAAGACGAAGAGCGACGGCATATTGGAAAGTCATGTTTTGCGCAAAATGCTCTACATAATGAAATTACGAATCCTATGACAGTTTGCATGTTTGTTTGTGGTGTGTTTGTTTTGTGTTTGTTTTGGAGGACCGGGAGATCGCCCGAGCACGCTTCGAGGCTCAGAGCACAGGCCGCCGTTTGCGCCAGGCGGAGGCCGACATGCAGGCGAGGGGGTTGACGCCCTCGCGGCAATTTTCGGGTGGCCTCCAAGCTTTAGTGTTCCCCAGCTGTGTGGAGATACTAAGACAAGAGCCCATTATCTCAACGTTTCTACTCATGTCAAGCTGATGGGAAGAAAGCTGTTGAATTGATCCTGGCCATGGTCTTGCACAACAGTCGCGTTAACGACGTTAGCCATTGATCCCTGAGGCCTAGCCCAAGGCAGAACCCTGAATCAAATGTTTTCACCAAGCAAGTCTGAACCTTCGCACAGAGTTGTAAGAGCACCAGCAGTTCAACAGAGGTGCGCATGGATTGAATAGAGTGACTCTGAGCATCGGCCTTGCAGGTGGTCCACGAGGATCTGCGAGTGGAAGCGCAACGCCCCTGGGCCACACTTACTCAGGCTTTGCCCTTGGCTTTTGTTGCAGGATTCTGGGCGCGCACGTGTGTTTCTAACGGTCACTGCGGGGCACGAACCCAGCTCTTCCTTCCACTGTCCACACTTCTAGCATGCTGCAGCATATGCTGCAGCTGTATATATGCTGGTAAAGTCAGTTCGCCCAAACATCGGCTCTCCAAGATCTCCAATCCCGGCACGTCCTGATGAGGACAACTACTGGCCCAGCAAGAGCTGCACCGTTTGGAGCAACTTGTGGAGGCGAAAGAAGGTTCTTTGTTTCGTTGTTAGCCAAGGGAGTTCTTGTTGCTATGAGAGCCACTACGAGCTTTCTCAAATTGGAGGGGCACGGAGTCGCTCATGCTCCCAACCCAGCTCTTGGCTTTCTTTGTGCCCTGTTCCTCTTTGCGGACTTTTGGCTGTTGTTGCTCAAGCCCAGGTTGCGTTTTTGTTTTTCCCCGAATTGCCCGCAAAGGGTTCAGGAGCACAGGAAGCAAAGCTTGGCAGACTAACGGTGATGTGGAATAAGGCTCCCAGGCCAGCCGCCGGATGCTAAAGCCAAAGGGCAGAGTCGTAATAACCGTAATAACCATGATAACCCCGGCATTTGGGCCGTTGCACCCTCAAAGCGTGTGAAACAGCCTGCTCGTGGAGCGGGCCGGCATTTCATTGTGATGGTGCTTGCACTTACAAGTCAGAAGGACTTGCCAGTCGAGCTGGGGAACAGTGCAGTGGAATAAACGTTGTCGGAATTGCAATCATAGTTGGAATAGGAATCGAAGTAATTGCTCGGGCAGGGGGGGGGGTAGTGGTAGTGATGGAAGTTGTAGCGGCATTGGGTATTCATACTACTAAGTAGCAATACGCGTTTCGGAAGTTGCCCTGCAAAAGACGTAGCCCCACAAAGCCTGAACCAGGCTGTGGCGCAGGAGTATTGGATGACGGAGCAAGAGGCAGAGCGGCAGGAGCAGGCGCCATGGCGTCATTTGGAGTAGACGTCTTGCGTGCAAGACGTGCACATGCAAGAGAATAGGAAGCGCAACCATCATGAGGAAACTCGGCTCATCTGCTTAGCCGTCCCTCAAACTTGTAACTGGTTTTGGCCTTGTTTGTCTGATATTGTCTTATGACTGGCACATGCGAGATTTGATGTGAGCATATTGAGATCTTCCCAATGTGCTTATTGCTGCATGGGTGATCATGTTAATGTTGTGTGCTTGGAGTAGCTGTGACAGGCTCTTTTCTTCGTTCAGAGGCATAGCTTGTACTGCGAACAAGGTTCGTGTACTTGACGAGTAGATAGCACGGGCCAGACAAATGCTGCCTGGCATTCGCTGTTTGCTACGTGTCATCGAATGCTGCCAAGCCTTTCTTTTGACAGAATCCGGGCCCTCGTCGGTTTTGATTTGCATGAGCTGCCATGCAGCCACAGATGTCAAGGCTGACACAGAAACGTGTTGTGGAAAACATTGTTTCAACCGCAACTGCTTTCCGATGCCTTGATGGAAGCGGAGAAGTCCTTCACATGAATCCTCACAACATCCTCGTCACACCTGGCAGGCCACAAACTTTGTGCTTTTCTGGCTTAGGTCCTAGGTGTAAGGGGTTCAGTTTTGCAACATATTGAGATATGCACGTTGAGCAGTTTTGCGTAGTTTTGTATTTTTCTGCAGCATTTGCTGAGCTTTCTCTGCAACCCTATGAAAATTCAGAGTCGCGTTTTTGCCCCCGCAAGGTTCTCGGTCAGAGGCACCAGGACATCAGGGCGGAGGATGTTGAGCTCGTGGCGTTGAAGGATTCCGTACAAGAAGTCCAAGCCGAACCTCTGACTGCATCCTGGGGGGCATGTGACTCGCATTGTTTGGCTTGCGCGTCTGGATGTCGTCTAGAAGGTCACAGAGTTGGCCTTGACATCTCAACATGGTCGGAGTGTTTGTAACGCAGCTATCTTGAAATTTCTATAGCGAGGCACACTGATTTCCGATATCTTTGGTTGGTGACCGTTCCTTCATGATGGCAGCGAATGGACAGGGCGCTTCGCTGTGAGATGGCTATGAGCGTGCAAGCATGACACCAAGCATTTGTTTCATGAGTATGCGCTGAGCAGCCTGATCTTTTGTTCGCATGAACGCATATCACTCCTTGAAAACATGTCGGGTTTTGAATCACGAGTTAGGAGATGCTGCGTTTCACGCGGCAGCTGGCCCATGTGGATGATGAGTGCGGGAAGCTCGAGTTCCAATTGAACGATGTGCGGCAGGTGATCAGCACTGGGTTTCAGTCGATTCGTGTTTTCGAGTTTGGGTTAGGTTTTGTTTGAGGCTTACCGCGTATTTCTTGCCTGTATTGCAGGGCGAGGTTGTCGGGTCCAGTAGAAACGTCGGTTTCATTGGACCCACTAGGCTCCTGGAACATTTTTTAGCATGATGAGAGTAGTGTGTGTCATCCCTACTATTCAGACAAACCCACTTTCTACAGCATATCGAATCACATGTGCGAGGATCTTCAGCCGTGCCGATGAGTACACGGAATGCTCAACTTAGCATAACCTCACGACCAAACAGTATCTAACACCCAATAACAAGTCTCCATGCATCCACGCATTCGCATCCACGCTGTAACTTCACTGGATGAACACCATGATCGAGCGGTTTCGACCATCCGGGCTGCGGCATCGAAACAGGACATCGGAATTCATCATGAAGTACCACTTGACGACGCCGTAGGAGTTTTAGACTATCCACCCTGTACCCTTTTTCACATGAACCCTCCTGTTGCACTGCTGCTACACTCTCGGGGAAAGTTGCAGGCCATTCTCGCAGCGGGCGAGGAGATCGCGGCCCGAAGGTCCGACGTGAAGGTGGGATCTGCGGTCTCGGGCTAGGGGGTTCCAATTTTCGGTTCTGGGAGTCAGGATTTAGATCGCGCTTGGAGCCTCGGGCGGCTAAACAATTGCGTTGGATTTCAGGTCGTTGGACGTGCTACCCTAAACTCTGATCTTGAATGTCGGCGACATGTTAGATGAATAATACCTACTTGTAATGCACATTCAGGCAAGTGGATTGATGGATTCATTGTTTCATGACTAAAGCTAGCTCCTTGCAGTAGTTGCCGTTTACAAGTTGCCCTGCATCTCCCGCCCAGCCGATTGGGCTCACCTCCCAGCTGCATCTTTGATGAGGGTTTGATAAAGGACGAAGGCAAAGGAAACCAACCCGAGAGGATTCGGGAGTTGTCGGGAGGAAGACGTATGTATGGATCGTAGTGGTGCACAGTTGCCTGTGGCCATCTGCTGCCAGGCCCAAAGAGAAGCAGCCGGCTCCCTGCGCAGTTCCTCGGACACATGCTTGTGTGGGCTGTATATTTTTTCCAATTTGAGCAGCTGATGGGTTCGACTCACTGCAGCGCATGTCGAGCGAAGTCTCGAGTTTGGTGACATGGTGTGCTCGGGACGGTGCTGCAAGCTTGATTCCATACCCTGGCCCTGCATCCTATGGTTTTATTTTCTCTACGCATGCCATCTCAATTAAACTCCAGCCTGCGAGCCGTGACCCGCGCTTCTGTTCGCAGATATATTCCCTGTTACACTCTGGGACTCTCAGGTGAACTGAATGCGCTGGAAGCTGGCCGGATGTCCAAGGAGCAGGCTCCCTCGCAACAGACAAGAGCTTCGCAGAAGGATGCCTCGCACAAAAGCCTTGCCTTCCACCTCGAAAGCCATCAAGAACCATCACTGCAGTAAGTGTCTCTGAAAATTTTGATGCCATCTGCCGATGCAAGCCGTCGCACACCGACAGAACAAGGTGTTCAATGCGTGTTC
Source organism: Symbiodinium natans (assembly GCA_905221605.1). Lineage (NCBI taxonomy): Eukaryota > Dinophyceae > Suessiales > Symbiodiniaceae > Symbiodinium > Symbiodinium natans. The sequence continues at coordinate 30,292 of CAJNDS010000732.1, read as the reverse complement.
TATACAGCGTGCTCTTTCGTTATGCCTCCTGGTGCTGACACGTACGACCTGGCTGCGTTCACTGTTGAACGTGTACCGTGCAGGCTTACACTGCATATGCACGTAGATCCAAGTTCCTCGGCCGGGTTTGACGTGCAACTCCCCGTTTTACTTCTTCGAAGCGGCTTGCTTGCAAGCTTGTCCAACCAAGCCACCCAGGGCGACAAGAACTGACTACAGTGGCGAAGCTTTCCCAAGCACGCGGTTTTTCTGGGGGTGAATCACGGTGTGGGCGTGATTTCCCTCCGCACGACGCCTTGCCGACAACGGTGGAGTGTGAGGGCAAGACCTTGCTGGCCGAAAACACAGCGCCCTTGCATTGTCAAGGTGATGCAGCAAGAATGGAAGTTGTGAAAGCTCGGGGCTAGCTTCGAGTAGTTGTGGGTGCGTGAAGGTGAAGTGGAAGGCACTTCGCATGCACTTCCCGCAGCGCGGTGTGTCGCACGTCGAAGCTGGAAGCCTGGTTGCTGAGGACAAAACCCGTAGCCTATCAATGTGGCCTGGGCAGTTGGGAGGCTTTTAGCCTGACGGAATATCTCGCACGCTGTTTTTGCAGTCGAGGGAGAAGGTGGGGCGAACTGACCATCATGTTTTGATTTCCTCGTGGTACTTGTAGCTTTCTTTGGTCGTCGGGTTCCCCGGACTCATATGAGTGCGACTTACTGGTTTTCAGGTGGCTCTGGCTTTTGAGATGCCGTTGCCAGCTCCAGCCAAATTAAATTGAGGCACCCTGCTATGCAGCCACTCACTCGCATCTAAAGAAGCCCAGCCGACGGCACGGCGCTGCGCGACTTCTTGCTGGAGCTTGATATCCTGGTCGTGAATGTTGGGTGGTTTCGGACACGCGTGAGGTGTCACACCCGCTGGGGCGATGTTGAAGGGCGTCCTTCATCCCAGTGCAGTGTTCATCGCTGCACTGGGAAATCGTCCTCGGTGCGCGCGTTTTTGGAGTATTACTCGGCCGCCGGCTCCTTGATTGACCCCCTTCAAGTTGTTTCTTTTGGCGCATTTCCCTGAACATTTGCAGCGTTGGACACGTACCATCAAACTTGAGTATGTTGACGATGACATGCCTGGACACCCTGCCCGCCCACCATAAGCCTTCAGGGCTTCGAAAGCCAAAGCCTTTCAACAAGCCAGGAAGTGGAGGCTTGCCGGCGCAGGATCCAAGAGGCCCCGGCCTTATCCACTTGCCGGCGCAGGGTCCAAGAGGCTGTCCGAAACCGCGGCCCATCAACATCTGGTTGGGTGCATTGACACAGGTGAATGGGATTTTGCTTGCAAGGTTGTGGCCGAATTTTTAGGCTGATGGTTTCAGGTCTGCGGGGTGAGTTTGACCAACCCGAAGCCCAACAGTGGAGTTCGAGCGGTGCTGCAGTACCACGTTCAACATGCCATGAGCTTGTCCCCTGGTTTGCTGCCACGGAGAATCCCGAAACCATAAGAAATCGCTGCGACGCGCACGGAGCTTGGGGCCATATTCTAAATACTCTTCTTGCTGTTCGCAACCAGCGACCCTCACGAGAAGGTGGAGGCTGCGATTTCTGAGTGCAAAGACCACTCAGTCAAGGTGGGCTCTCTGCTGCCACGCTTCCTGCCACGACGGTCTGAAGGATGTTTGAAGGTGTGGTTCGGAACTGAAGGTGTTCAGTGTTTTGTGGATTCCGAAAGGCTGACACCTTGCCGACAGGATGGCCAACCCTGAGCCCCACAAGCCAGGAGTCTTTGAGGCCTTCTGAAGAATCGTCGCATGTGCGAGGCTTTTCGTGAGAAGGAGGGCTGGGTCCGCAAAGTGGAGGAGCTGAAGGCCTGCGTGAAAAGAGCTCCTGAACTGACCCTTTGAGCCTTATTAGCTGCCTGAAAATGTTTGGAGAGCTGGGGTTCTTGTCTGTGGTATTTCGTTTTCACGTTGAAGTTTCCCTCCTAGCCACGAAGCCCTGAAGCCCTGAAGCCCGAATACCAAAAACGCGGGACAGCCCCGCAATCCTAAACTCCGGAACTTTGATCCGAGCTTGAAATTTAAAGGCTCAAGCAGCTTGTCCATGGCTGTTGGCTTGGGAGGGTTCAAGGCATCTTTGAGCTTCAGTCGCGCGAGATGCTTGGTGCTTCATAGGGATTCTACTATCCCCATATTATAATCATAATCCCTATGAAGGACTCTGGAACATCCCAACGCTTCGCGGTGCCTTGGCAGGCTGAAGAGGCCCAGCTGTCCGTTGTGGCCAGCGGCCTCCGCCGCACGGTGCACGCTGGAACAGTGGCCATAGAGGCGTTGATGGAAATGGGAGTTTTACGACAATAGGGGACCCCCGATTCCCTCATCATAAGGACCCCAATAAGGTCCCAAATGGGAGTGTTTGACGTCAGGGCCTCGCAGGGTATGCACAAGATTGCCGAATCGGACGCCTTTGATGCTCCTGGGGTTGGAGGGCTTGGCCTGCTTGGGCACCAGCTCAGAAGTCGATTCCCGCCATGGTTTAGAGTTTAGGGCCCGGGTTTATGATTCAGGACTTGGATTGGATTTCCTTTGCGATATCTTCGCATTCCCAAAGCCTCGCAACCATACTGGTAAACTGTTCAACCTTCTTCAACTGCTTCCTGCAGCAGTCGTAGCGCCATAATTTCCTGTGCTCTGCCAAGAATGCACCCAGCCATTCGAGTTTCTTGTTGCCAGGATGTGCAGAGTGGGGGGCCCAGTGGACTCTGCTCATCGCATGTGGAGCAGCCGTCTGGGGTGCCTCGATCGCCCCCAGGCGAACTGCAGGTCGCCTTCCAGCGCAGGGAGGCCACGCTTCGGTCTTCTTGGGGGGGTGCTGCGTGGAGGCTGTTCAGGCTTCCTTTGTGCCATTTGGGGGGGGTTTCCGAAATTAGGGCTACTATTTGGGGGCCTATTGTTGGGGTCCCTTGTTTTCGTAACTTCCCATTTGTTGGGGCCTTTTCCGAGGTGGCATTGAGGGCTTTTAGGGCATGGTTGTCAAGGACTTTGCGGAAAGTCTCGGATCGGTCCCAGGGCGGCTGGAAGCCGTCGGCCATGATGCCCACATAAGGGGGTAGACTTAGACGCCTGGAAGCGATCACTCACTGCATACCTTCTTCCTTGGCAGCACCAGAAGAGTTTCTGCCAGGCATGCTTTAGATGCTAGCTCAAGGCGAGATCTTGTGCTGTGAGGCATTCGTGGAGGAAACGACAGCGAGTCGCAAGGTGGGCGCAGTTCTACAGATTCTACCGTGAGGATTTGCAAGGCAATGGCAGCAAATGCGCGGAGTATGAGTGTTGCCTTGTCTTCCTGGGACCCAGCAGTGCGCCGGTATGATTGCCTTAACAACCCTGAATGGAAGATCAATGATGGGAGGTGTGTTCAGTTTTGGGGGGGGGTGGCCGATCATCCAGCTAGCAGGTTTCGCCTCTAACACGCCCAGGAATCTAAGGACGAAGCCTGCCCGCACGTGCTCCAAACTCTGGGCCCCAAATCGAGGCCTGTGCGGCCTTTGCTTTAAAGCTGCAGCAGCTACGACCCGAAATGGCCGAGGCGTGTCCGATGCCTTGTTAGGATTTCGGGCCTTGCATCATGAGGGCAGAGGATTGAGGATTTCAACTTTGAGGGCGTTTAGATGGGTAGAAAGCAGAAGGTCAGAGCTCTGGAAGCTGTAGTGCCCGTGACGGACTGTGACGGATCATGACTGGTCTTTTGTCGGACAGACAGGAGCTTCGAGGGTGGTGGCTAAGATGCGACAACTTGTATCCCGGCTTTATCCCAAAACTTTCATAAGGAACGGAGGTTGGGCTGTTGCTTGTTGCCATGATGTGAAGGGCCGGGCCAAGAATGTAAGGCAGCTGAACTCAATGACCGTTTCAAAATTTTGCTTGTTTTCTGTGCTTGATAAGGTTTGATTTTGAGAGCACCGTACGGATGTTGTAGACGACGAGCGTCGGCAGCAACCTCCAATCAGGTCGTTAAGCAGTTAAGATCCCGGTGGCGCAAGAGAAATCCCACTTCGACAGCGCAAGCTGCTGGCAGTGGGCCAGTTGTTAGTTTTGGCATAGAGGGTGGAAAGTGGGTGGGAAGCAGATGGTTGGAGATGTTTGTGTGAGTTATAAAGAGGCGGCGCTGCGTCACACCTGATGCTGGTGCAGGATTGGGCAGTCGTATGCAGTCCCCAAGGATGTGCCAACCAGCTGTGTACCTGGCATGAATCAATGGGCCACCTCATTGGCTGGACCGCGGCATTGCTATTTTCGTGGACAAGAATGGAATTGCAGCAGATGCAAAGCCCCAGAGGCCTCATGCGCACCCAGACAATGAGAAGTGGCGTACTTCATGGTTGACTGAAGCGGTGTCGAAGTCGGGTTAAGCTTTATGCGACAAACTACCAGGTAGACCCGAGTGTCCGATCCTTTTCACATGACCGGAATCTCTTCGGGAGTTTCAAGCTGGAGCGCCGTTCCCCTTTGCGGGTCCGGCTGCTGCGACGTCCCATGCCATGCCTTGATGGTCGTGGTGACAGGGAGGGCCATCCGTAGGGTGAGATGTCGTTATGACAACAAAAGTGGTGTCAACTTTCAGCTGGAGAGAGGCAAAGTGCCTGAACCCAGGGACCGTGCAAAATTAAACTTATCTTGAGGGTGAAGAAGTCCGAGAGCGTCGATGGCAGGCTCCAGCAACCTCCCAGCATGAACGGACCAAGTCTGAAAAGGGCAAATCTGAAAAAGATGAAAGGCAAACGACATGTCGCAGTGGCATTGAGCATCGCTTGGGAGCTAGGAGATCGCACAAACCTCCGTTTTGTTAATCCGCAAGGCGGATGAGCGCTGTACCAGACTGGAAACCAGTGTGGCCCTCGGAAAGTTCGGTCTATATCGGACATGTCGATGTTTTGCCATTTGGGCCTTGGTTTTGAGCACAACATGTTAGGCGGTGTGGATTTTGACTTCAACTTTGTTCATCTTCCAGTTTTCCGTGAGGTTCACGCTTTTTGTGGATTAACCAATCGAGCTTTGATGTTCCCATCCAAATTGTCAAGCAGTCAAAGGGGACGGGCGAACCTGAATGCGACTGTTACGTACAAGGCAAGTGGGTATGCAGGTAGGTGCACAAGCAGACTAACGTGAATGAGCGCAGACATTGAGAGATATAGATCAGAATGAAGAATGCCCAATTTGCTTGGAAAGTCATATTGAATCCTCATCACGCTGTGAAAATTGGGCCGCTAAGGGTGGTAAATCACAAGCAGCATTTGCAAAAACTCCCACACACACATGTTCATGTTAATATTCTCATTCTCTACATGTGTTGTCGGTTTCATATCCAGCATGTCGCTTGTTTTGAAATTTTGTAAATTTAAAGCGCTCCCTTTGCATTGACCCAGTCTCTCAGGTCGAGGGTTTACGGGGGTTGAGAGGGTTTAGGGTTTCGGGTTTGCCCTTGTGACTTCCTTTTTGTCGAGTATCGCGAGGTCTCCAAGGCTTTCAAAAGGCCCCCGTGGCCCCAAGTGAGCTTTGAGCCTGAAACCGCTCAAGCCGCTCAAGCCGCTCAAGCCAGCGCCCGAGGCTTGGTGCAAAAGTCCAAGGACTCCAAGGGCTCCCAAAACTCCAAAGGGTTTCGGAAGTGGGCTGGCTTTCTTCTCTCCGAGGAGATCAGGAGTTGCATCAAAGGCAAAGCCAATTGAAGGAAAGCGAAAGCATCCGAAAGTGCTTCCGGGCAGGACCTGGAGGACGAGCTGCTCAAAAAGCGCTCGCTGCAGCAGGATTCGTCGGCCGAGCGGATTGGTGTTTTGGAAACCCTAAACCCTAAATCCTAAACCCTAAACCCCAAACGTTGCCTTGCACCTCTTTCCCGCGCCCTGAACTGCATCTGCTCGGCCAGGACCTGGAGTTGGTGACAGAGGTTCTGCGGGAGCAGCGGCTGACAAGGACATCGCCCGAGCAGGCACTCTGAACAGCCAAATCTTAAGCTGGGGTGGGTTTCTGGAACTTGACAGTTACACTAAGCTGCCAATACCCCCACGCAGCAAGTCAAACCCTGAACCGTAGACTTCCCTATAATCCCCTAATGAACTTCCATCTCAAACCTGTTTATTGACCTCCTCCACTCCGCCATCTTTGGCGGCTGCAGGCCTCACCGAGCCCCGGCTTTGCGAGTCCTGCCAGCGTGGGCCGCGTGAGTCCGAGCTCTGCGCCTCCCCGACGGCTGCGATGATCAAAGGCCGCATGGTTGCAGTTGAGTGAGTAGAGGGCCTTCGGGCTTGAGGGTCGGTCATGGCAAGTCTTTGGCCGTGGTTTTGGAATTTCAGGCTTGGGCCCCCCCCCCCCCCCCACCCTCCCCCTTCACCCTTCCAGGACCCAACCCCCCTCTCCCTTCAAACCCCTGAGTGAAATGCTATGAAAACGAAAAGAAATCCCATGAAAGTTAATAGTACTAAAATTGGAAAAAAATCCTATCAAAATCAATGTATTAACTATTTTGTCAAAATCAATAGAAGACTTGTTAAAACGGATAGGGGGGGGGGAGGGGGATTCAATTGATCAAAGGGGGGAAAGGGCTTCAATTGAGGGGGACGGGAAGGGGGAGGGGGCTTTAACTTCAAACGGCTCCTTTTGACGCACTCCCGTCGTCCTTCGGACCCAGGCCGTGCAGCGTTTGCAGGCGTACTTGCCCTCACATAACGCTGAGGACTCATCCTCTTCACGTGCCCATCCCGAAAAAAGACGAGATCAAAGTCTTTGTTCAGAGTGTGTTTAAGCAAATGAACACGCTGGCTTTGCCTCTTTAAAGAGTGTTTGGAGTGCTTGCATGCTGACGCTTCCTGCCGCCCGCTGCTGATGTTGGTCGTGTTACTGGTGTTGAAGGCAACGAATCTGCAAACTGTAGATCGATAAGCGGGTCACTGTAGGCGAAGGCACCCAAAACTTTGGACAGGTTTGCTGATGATACTATTAGTGTCTTGTTGAAGGTCGCCTAGGATTTGGAAAGCATACGTGTTTCAGCCATGTCAGCATTTTCCTGTGGCAGGCTGCGCTCGACGGCCCTGTGCGTGTGAAGAAATTGAGGTGCCAAAAAGGTGTCTGCTTTCAATGAAGCTCACGTAAGGGCTTCAGTTTGCAGATTGTGCTGGAAGTCCACATCAGCTTTGGTAAAGCAGATCGGTTGAAGTCTCGGAGCACTGCCCGTAGCCCCTGAGCCCCAAAAGCAAAGGGATGGCTGAAAATGTCAATCGTAGTTTAAGGTTGCAGTTGGAAACCTTTTTTTGAGTTCTGCAAGGTATATCTTCCCTGGCCAAGAGCTCGTACTTTGCTGTATCTGCTCGATTGGTCCCATCCAGCTATCGCGGCGCGTCTGCATGTTTTGATGCCGCGGCCATTTGGCATTGCAACAGTGATGGGAGTTTCTGGGCTGACTGCCTGCGTAGTGCGTGCGCCTCAGGTGAACCTGATGTCAGAATCAGCCACAAGTCATTTCGCCGATCAATAATAATGTGCAGAAAGCGACATACACACACACACACTCACATTTGCATTGCTGTGGAAGTGAGGTTCGTTCACGTGCAGATCAGAGTTCCCGAAGCAAGGATCCAGGACTTTCCTTGCTGTGCAGTAGTGTGTTATGTGATTTTTGTGCATCGATTGAAAGTTGCACCGCAGGCTGTTGCCCTGGCTCAGCTTCCTGTTCTCCTGGTGTCTGAGCTCTTGTCTAGAGGCTAAACCCAACTCTGCAGCTGCTGTTGCCAATGCAGGATACGCTGATGTTTGGGAATTTATTTCATAAGCGAGATGCTCAGTCGGCATGCCGAATGGGGTCAGAAGCATCAGCCAGAAAATTTGCAACATCACGCGGTCCTCAAGTTCGTACTTCGTTGGTACCATAGCATGCACGCCAGGCACTCGCATCGATGTAAGAACAGACGCCGAATACCCCTCAATATGTAGCCGCTGCTAAACCGACATCGATATGATATGCTGAGCTGAGAGCTCGTCGTCTCTTGACAGGTGCTGTAGGGAAATCTGCGTTTTTTGTGCACTGCCCACTTGTGCGTGTTGAGCCGTTGCACTTTCCCGCCTGAAAGTGTCTTGGCAGTTTACGGAAGGCATATTTCGGTACAGCACCGCTGCCTGCTGTTCTGCTGCATTCTCGGCTATGTTTCTTTGTGCAATCCTACAAGTCCGCCTGTTTAGGGGGGGTCAGTACGCTTTGACGCTTTGATAGTCGCTGCATTGAGGTGAACTTAGCCGGCGATAGCGATGAGACAGGCAGGCTTTTCGGCAGTGGGATGCACCACTCTGTCGGACTAGCGACTTCGCGTCGGGAAGGTTTGGCTGCGGTCTCAAAACCCTGAACAGCTACTCTGGTCGTGCAGTCGTGATGTTCGTCCAAGTTGCGATTGCAGTGTTCCCTGCGTATTTTCCTTCCATCCCGTGCGCAAGCCTACAGCCTATCTTGCGCAAGCCTACAGCCTATCTTGCCCTTCCAAGACCTCGATGCCAACTACTTGATGGCCCCGTCAGTTCAGGGTTCAAGGGCTTCGGGAGTTGGTACTGGTGGTGGTCGCACCTAGTTCGATTGGTTTCGCGATTACGCCTGGACCCCCCAGTCACCACGCTCTCGTTCTATTCGCAGTTTGGCGGGTGTGGAGATACCAGTGTTTTTCACTTCAAGCAGACAGAAAGACCGAACTAGCGGGCAGTGCCAGGCAATGCTGCTGTTTTTGGGGGTAGAGGGATGTTTTGTGATTTGGAATAGAAATCTGGAAAACTTTCTTTATCCCGTCAGCTCCAAGGTAAGACCCCTAAGCCTTGGGCCCTCCAAACCAAACCTCCTGAACAGGCAGCTTCTGCAACTGCATTTCTCTGTCTCCTTGTGGGTGCGCACCTCAGACAGGTGTTCTGGTTATTAGAGGGAGAGCCGGTGCCAACGCCCAGGACTTCTTCTTGGTGGTTTCAAAACTTACACCAGTGCGCACTCCTGTTTTTCGGCATCCTGGTGACGTATTTTATCAGCTGAGTTCGATAGCCTTCTTGCGAGAGCGACCTCACAGCCCACAACTTTTGGCATGTGTTTTACCAGTGCCTAGGGCGTTGAGTTCAGGCTTTTCTTTACAAATCGTCTTGCACGCTGACGCTCATCGCGGGCCGCTGTGCTGATGGTGAGCCTTGACAAGGCAGCAAGTACTCGACGAAACTCCCACACCACCTGGACGTTTGTTTGGGCTTTGCGCGGCTTGTTTTCTCAGGTCTTGCCGCTCAAAGCACCAAGACCCGCATGAAGCCATGAAACTTACCTTGACAACAAGACTTGACCTCGTGCGATTCGCAGGAATGACTGCAACCCCTTTCCAGGTCTCCTGGCAAGCCTATCCTTTCTACCTATTGCATGCCCTGCCGCGTTCCTGCAAGCCCTTTGCAAGGACCCTGAAGCCTTAAGCCCCAAGTCCTTGCGCCAACGCCCAACCCATCTCAAACGCAACAACCCTCGGACACTGCAGCTTCCGCGTCGAGGCTCTCATGCAGTACACCGGGAGCCGGAGCCCGGGGAGCTCCTAGCCTTCGAGGTGGAGAGTGGAGGCGACCGGGTATGGGGACGGGCCGTGCTCTCCCGGACTTCGCTCAGTCGTTGTGTGCAACAGAGTGCAATCGTGCGTTGAGTGCCTTGGTTCGTGATCATTCAGACGCAGTTGCTATCAGTCGCATGTCGTGCAGTGCATTGGGTGACGGCGGTTGCCCTTGCCAGGCAACCTGCCCGCAGCTCGGTCTTCATGGTGCTGCAGATGCAACGAGAACACCAGTCTCTGCAAAGGATCCTGTGCAGTGCAAGAAGGTTCAGGGTCAAGTCAATTTCAAGATGCGGAAACATCTGCTTCACAAAAGCTCCAGAGCTCCAAGCCAAGCCGGCCAAGTCCGTCTAGGCCTTTGGACTCGAATCAACTCGAACCTGCAAAAAAGAATCCCCAGCCCTCTGAGGGTGCGTCGTGAAGGTGTCTCGGGCCCTCGAGGTGCCTGCTTGGTTACAAGACTTCGTTCTCTTCTTTCAGGGTTTTTGTTTGTGTTCAGGGCATTTTGGAGGTTCGGGGTTGTAGGGATTCTCAGGGATGTTTTGCGTTCTGTCCGTGTCATGTGAGGTGGCAGGAAGCAACCAGGGCTTGCAGAGCTGGGAGGGTACTGCTGCACTGCGGGACGTGGTTTGACATCGGAGACGTGTGTAAGGCAACGCCAAAAGCATTCCAGATCACCGTTTCGAAGCCACAAAGAAAGTTGCAACTAAGTATCTTTGATGTAAAGCTGCAAAACTCAACAGTTACAAGTAGGCAAAACATCAAGTTAAAAAACTGAGCGTTCCGTTCTAAAGCATCTGCCCCTGTTCCATTGCAGGCGACAGTTCTGAGTCTTTGGCCGAGGACCGGCCCTTGGGAGTGTTCCGGCATGTGGTTTAGGGTTTAGGGGTTAGGGTTTAGGGTTTAGGAGTTCTGAACCCACTTCGCAGCGATACAATTGCAGTGTCGGGTTGCCAAGCTTCTGTCGATCTGCAAAGCGCTGATCGTTCATGAATGTCATTCACCTGCTTCTACGGCGCTAAGAGCGTTTAGGGCTAAACATGTTTGGTGCTTAGAGTGCCTGCCCGAGTGCAATCTTGTGACTTGTGACCGTGAGGAGGGCGAAGCGACTGCTGGGACAACAACGGAATCTGCTGGGTGCACAGCCTTGGCAGAAAAAGAGCCATTGCCAACATGAGCATGACGCGGGTATGTCGGGCCCAGTTTCTTCGGATTGAGCAGAAGGTTAAAATCATCCTCTTCCGAACACCATCTTTCTTCTTTTTTTTGTTTAAGCCTTTATTGCCGGCTGCTGCTTGTGTTACTTGTGTGCCATGCGCTTGCTTGTCAGTGTCTCCACTGTCGCCACTTACGTGCCTGTTCTTATGCTTTCCCTGCCTGCCCACTCTTGGCATCAAGCCTAACATTCCTGAACAGGGATGTAGTATAAGAAGCCATGCTAAAGCTTAGGTAGTGCTTGTTTGGCGCTTGGGGCAGGGTCTCGGGCGCGGAGGTCGTGCACATGGAGGGCGCGGGCATGGCATTTAAGTAGAAGCATTAAGAACTAAGTATAGCCCTCATCTTTAAACTCCTCAAAGTGGTTATCTATCGTTTCAATTCCTCACCCCCCGAATCCAGGTCACTGCGGAGCAGAAGTCTCTTGCAGATGCCGTGGAGGCTGGACAATCGGACAAGCGTTCGTTTCTGTTCAAGGCTTGAGGGATTCCACCTGGCCCACATACAGACCAAACAAAAAAACAAAAACCCAAACCCAAAAAACAACATCCCGACCCCGGAACCCCACTTCAACATTCTGCTTCCAGGCCGTGGAGGAGCTTTTTGACGAGGGTGGATCCACTACCACAACGGGTTCCGACAGCATCGAGGACAAATTGAGAGCTCATCCGGGGCCCAAGGCAGTCTTGAGGTCTCTATCCTGGGCCTTGCAGAGGCTTCGCGCGCTGTCGATTTTCTGCAGTATGCAGTTTTGTTGCATCGAAATCATTGGTTCTCGGGCCTATGTCGAAGTTTGGGTTCAGTCCTCTGCGGTTTACCCGAAGCCCATGTCAAGAGCAACGTGGCTGTCTCCCGTCTGTTGGCCTCAAGAACCAACCAGAGGTGCGACTGCACAGTTTGCAGCGCGTATGTTCACAATCCCAAGGTGCTCAATCCTCAGAGACAGCACAGCGCCATGGTTTCGATCTTTGCTTGCAGGATCTGGAGAAAACCGAAGCAGAATCAGCCCGTGCCCAAGATGTTGTGTGATCTTGGGCCGCGAGCTTGTGCTGTCAGAGCTTGAACTCACCCTGAGTCCGCAAGGTAGGTACAACCTGTGCTTCGAAGCACTTGGAAGGCTTGGACAATCGCTACCGGAGTACCAATCAGTCTGCTACTGCTACCACTATGACGACGCATGAAATGAATTCATTTTCGTTTGGTGAGCTTGCAAACGGTCAACTAGCGTGACTGATTACTATCGCAAACGTAGCAAGAATAACATAAGCGCGACAATAGCAGGCAAGCCCTAGCAGCATTTTGGTTGCCGCAGTCCTCCGAGACCTTGCTAAGGAACTGAGCAACAGCGATCGTGACCAGATTGCCACCAAGGTGCACGATCAGATGCAGGACAAGGCCGCGCCAAGTAGTTTCTGAGGAAAGACCTAAATCTGTCCGAAGCTCTTGCAACTCTGAGGGTAAGAGGTGAGCGTTGCGCATGAAATTTGAGGATTTTGTGTGCCCAGACCCCTGAGCCATGATCCCTCAATCCCCTCAGTACCATGAACCTAGACCCTGGCGTAAGGTCCCTTCAGGCATCGTTTCAGGATTCCATTCTCGTCATTGTGGGTTCCGCGATGTTGATTGACGGTCTAGGCTCTGGGCTCAGTTTGTCCACTTTGAGGTTTATGGAGTGCATGCTGGGGCTTGCATACTGGGACTTGCATTTTCAACCCTCATGAACACCAGAAGCGAAGTTGGTTCTTTCCCTGCGAAGGTGAGGGGTGAACGTGCGGGACCCAATTCACCCGCGACGCGCCGCGCTTGCGTGAAGCTGGAGTAGCATGAGCCGGCAAGTAGCGGAACCCGGCGCCGCATGTTCAAGCATCAGGATGAGAGGTTGTTTTCGGCAAGGGGATAGGGAGTATGTTAGGGAGTATGGGGGTTGTAGGGCGCTGAATGACATGGATTCAGCTGCGGCTCACAGTTCCTGACCTGAGTTTGGCCCTAAGGGCATCTGGTACTGACCAAAAGGAAGCAAACGACAATTTCCCGAGCACGAAGCACAAAAATCACCCCTTCACTGTCCCACCAAGAGCTGGTTGGGTTTTAGGGCGTGTGTGTTCGCGTCCCGGATCGGGTCCAATAGCAATCTTTTGCGTTGGGGCATCCTAAACCTGCAGTGAGGCGGCTGGCTCCGTTGGGACCAGGTGCGAGCCCTCAGGAGTTGTTACAGTTGGCCACTTCATGTGTATCCAAGTGACTGATTCAGAGTCGAAAGTAGGCTTCACATGATGCAGGCGAAGCCGACACGAGCCCACAAGATCAAAACGGTGACAAGCTCTGCAGGTGGCTGGTGCTAACAGCACCAATGCCACATCTCCAATGGACCTCCTTTGGTCGCATGAGCACAAGGCCTTCTCCTAGTCAGAGCAGTGAAGCGAGGCTTTGTGAGGATCAGTGCGTTGATACCTTAAGAATTTGCTATCATTTTCAAGATTGCCAGTTCATCCAAAGAAATGGTGCATGTCGGGGGATTTCATGTCAGCCCTTGGGATTTTGGTTCAGGACCTTTATGCAACCGTGAAAACGTGAACATGAGTTTTTGAATCATGCGCGCTTTGGCCTAAAACACCGACTGCCAGGAGTGCCTGGAGACTGAAAACATTTGGACACCGCTGTCCATGCCAGAGCAGAGCAGGCCACAAGCTGGGAAACCAAACGGATTGCAGAACCCTCGAACTCATCCCAGTCATGTCATCGCATCCCTGAAGATTTTTTGCCATGGCTTTTGCATTTGTCTGTTAAAAGCGTGGCTTGATATGTTCCTGGTGGCACTTTGCAGATTTTGCGTCTCCGTGCATGGGTGTCATGGCATGCCGAACCGTTAACGAGGACGGACGAGCCGGACCACATCAGCTGCAGGGTGGGGACCCCAGGTCTACTTGCTTCGGATTGGGGGGAGGGGTTGAGTCTGGGGGTTTTGGCCAAGTGCAAGCAGTCATGTGCCAAAGCCTCGCAGTCACCCTGAATGGTTGGGTGAGAGCTGTGAAGGCATGCACGCTCATGTGTCATTGGGCCAATCCTACTGTTTGGGAGGGGGGTTCCAGGATATTGGGTCGACGACGGTGAGGGCTTGCAGGTAGGTGTCGGATGATTTCCTGGAAAGCCGTTGTAGCGAGACGGGCCTACATCGCCGGGGACGGTGTCTCCGCCTTTGCGTGCGTCTTCGGAAACACTTTGGCCAATTGGACGGAATGATCCCGGTTTGTGTCAACGGTGGGTTTTCGAGCAGTCAGCAATGTCCTGTCACGCGCAGCCGGGTTGTGCAACTCCCTAGTCTTCGCTGAGCAGCGCACCATAATTGGCCGAAGGCATTCAACACAACGTCTGTTACCCAAACCGAACTAGGACCCGCCAGCACCTAAAACTGCCTAAAACCGTTGAACGCCCTCTCAACATGCGAACTTTAAGCTTGACGCTTCGTGAGGCGCGCTGCCTTGCGGTGCGGGGCTGCGCGCATTGGTCCTACTATCTTGGCGGTGGCAGCTGCTATTTGCAGGTGCTTCGGGAAGGATTTTAGGGGCAACTTGGCATGGTATCTATAAAGCTATACAGCAGCAGAGTCGAGGCTCAGAGTTCTGAGAATGAGTCGGCAATTTTTCATGTCTTTGCAAAAGGGCTTCGGGGCACCACGCAACCTTTGGCAAAGACACAGCTAGGGCTTGAATTTTCTTGGGACCAAAAGCCTTATGCGTGGAACTGGGGGGCGAGATAGAATCGCTCACGCCGACTGGCATACAAACATGTGCGCCTAGAGCGCGGTTCGTTTCTCCCCTGCACCTGATAAGTGGGTATTGCAAGTCGGGAAGTTGAATTACGCAGCAACGCGAACGCACGACTCACGTGACCGGTCACAGCGACTCCAATGGTGGATTTCACCGACCTGAAAGCCGCAATTTCTAGCTTTTCCAGCGCCAAAGGGTGCAAAACAGATCCGGAAACGTTTGCGGCAGCGGGTCTGCCTCGAACAGCGCACACCAAAAAATTGACATTTGAAGGGGCCGAAACTCCCATCTTGCTGCAGCCTAATCGGAGTTCAGCGCAGCTCAGGGGCGGCAACTTAAGTGCCGGGCATCCTGAAGAGGTTTGGGCCATTGGGGAAATGGTTTCACAGTTTCACGTTTATCCACCTCCCGACGGAACCTCGAAAGGACGGACTTTCGATCCTTTTGTGCTTGGATTGGTAACAGATTGTACGTGCGTGAACACGTGAGCATCAGTTTTTGTGGCTGTGAACATGGCGCACGGGCGATCTCGCGACATTTTTGCAACACGCACAGACATCCTGTGGCAAACATCAGGCCGTGGCACGCGCTAAAGCATCTCAAATCCGAGGCTTACATGACATATCCCATGCATCCGATATGTTGAGTGAGTTGCTAGCACACCAACACAGTGTTGAAGCAGAGCTCAGGGACACGATTCTGTGGAGGGGGTACATAAACACCGGCGCACTGCAAAGAACCCGGCATCCTAGAATGCAAGGTTTGTTCCTCTTTCGTATTTGGGGTCTTCAAGGATGGAGAGCATGGACAGGCACTTCAGGGCTTCAGCTGTTGCTTGCAGTGGGAACCCACGTTTGGCCTACCGTTTGCTAGGGATGAGAGCCTAAAACCTGAACCCAGCTAGTCAGAAATTCTAGCTCGTTGCAGAACTCTTCAGCAGAGAAGACGGCCGGCAAGGCTGCGTTGGGCCGCTTCCGTTTTGTTGTTTCCAGCACAGGGCTTGAACAGTGTTTTGCAGGTCAGGTGGTGTGGTTGTGGGGCTGAGTGCTTGTATCTGTGTCAGGAGCAGCGAGAGTGTATCTCATTGAGTCCAGGCGAATCAGTTGGATCATGTCAAATCATCCGACATGCAGTCTCGTCAAGATTGCTTAGACGCTCCCGCACCGGCACTGTCCGCGTCTCAGGGCGCCGTCTCCGGGATTCCGGGATGCCGAGACAAGGATCCGAGCATCCACCTGGGCATGAATGCCCCACGGTGGAAAATTGGGCATTTTTTTGGATGGTTTGTTTTCGGGGCAGGTGTTTGCAGCCGGCCACGCCGCAGATCGGTCACATAGCAGTTGCCCGTACCCAGACCCCCACCCGACCACCCTCAGCCGACCTTGCTGCTGATGCTGCTGCTGATGCTGCTCCGCGATGCGGGCATGCGCCCGTGCCTGAACCGTGAAGCACCACAAGCGCACGAGACTCTGCCATATTTTTTCTGTACTTCGAGGCGCTCCGCGCCAGGTGGGGCACCCCAAGAGAATCTTGCAGAGAATCCCGCAGGGAAGCCACACCCGCACAGAAACTCGCGGAGTATCCTGGAGTGCCCACCCCCGAAAGTCCTGCGGAAAAGGCAGCAGAGTACACTCGTAGCTTTTGCTAGCCTTAGCATCCAGCAACTCTTCCGGGGGTCTGGAGGGGGTCCGCAACAAAGACATGCCGAAGGTCCAAGCGGGCCGAGGAGAGGGCTTTTTCCAGTGAACCCACTGAAACCTGGAGCCCTGGCGTTTGCCATTTACAAGAATGGCGAGTGCTCAAGTCCCCAAGAGCAGAAACCCGAATCGCCGAAACCTAAAGCCTGGAAGCCTTCATCCCAAACTTCCGCAACCCTCAGAGCTGGTGTAAAGGACGTGTTCCGCTGCATGGTTCAAATGGAAGCACAATGTGACAATGTGCACTGGACCAAGAATGTGTGCTGGACTGTCACCCCAATCTGCACTGACTTACCCGAATGTCCACCGAATATCACCGAATTACCCCCACGCACCCTGAGTGAGTGCAAGAACAGCCCTTTTGAATCCGTGGATGGGGCAATCGAAGTTCGGGAATCCCTTCCCCCTAATATTAAAGCCCCCCCCCCCCCCCCACCCGCAGTATAAAAACCCCCAAAACCCCTAAAGGGTGTTTAGTATTAGCGGGGGTTCTGATCGTTTGTCTGAACAAAACAACCAGTCCTTCTAGCTTGCTCAGGTTTCAAGCTTAGAGATATTAAAAGGGGCGACTGCCGGACCGGGTTTTGGGGCCAGAGGGTTTTTTATACACCCGGCCCAAAAAGCCCCAAGAAACCCCAAGAAGAGCCTCATCCTTCATGGACGACTTAGTCAAGTGTGTCGAAGACCAACCCTGAGCCTTGAAACCCTTCTTTCGCTACGGAATCCTAGGCTGGCGGTCAGGCCGGGATGACCTGGCGAGTGAATTTGGGTGTTTTTGGTCTCTTTGTCAGTCAGGTTCGGGGAGTGCAGTCGACCGTGCAAGTATGTCTCTTGGTCAAATTCACTGCCTTGCCAGTGGGTTTTCAGGATCGGGTCCTAAGCTGGGAAGCCTGCTGAGACAGTCGAGGGGGGCCGCTTCCTGATCCCTTTACGCTCCCCCCGAGATCAAAGCCCCCTGGCCGACTCTCTGGCCCTGCGAAGTCCTGCTATCACCTCAGCGGCTCCTTCATCCCCTTGGACATGCCAGAGCAGAAGAGGATGGGCTTGGCTCGGGCTTGAGGGTCTATATCTTGGCAGCGCATGTTTGTTTTTGAACGTTTTTTTCCAACCACTGGCCCAATTCATGGGTTCATGGATAAGCGCGCTGGCGGAAGACTCAGTGTGGATGAAAATTGTGTGTAAGCAGAATGGCCCGCCGAGAAGCTGTGAGCAGAGATCCCTTCGCTGGCCGGCCCTTGTAAACATGTTGCTTTTTGCACGGTTCTCATGAGTTTGCACATTAATTAGTCTTCATTCTGAGCACATCATGAGGAAAGACGCCTTAATAGTTTGCAGTCGTGCTGAAAGTTCGTGATGCGAGGTGGAGTCTTGCGATATCCCGAGTGCGGTAACTGAAGCCCAAGAGCCGCCTTGTTGTCGTATAGCTACAAACCTGACAGAGCTGATCTGAAGGCGTAGGGTTGAGCTTTGGGCTTAGGGAGGCTGCTTGTACTCTTCCACGACCCGAGAAAGAAGCCTTCAAGCCTAAACGGTCCTAACCCACCGGCCCTTAACCAGATAACCCCAAACCCAAACCCTGAAAAGCTTTCTCTGAATCAGCCTTATGCTGACCAAACACCAAAGACCGCGAGGACAAAAGAAGCGAGCTATGACCTTTGCCAGGCCAACCAGTGGGTTTGTAGTTCTTAAAGAGAGAGAGAGAGAGAGAGAGAGAGAGAGAGACAGAGAGAGAGACAGAGAGAGAGACAGAGAGAGAGACTTCACCCAGACTGACTCACCTCCGGGCGCGCCTGGTGCGCGGGGGTTCTCCCCCATGCCCTGCAGAAGAAGAAGAAGAGACAGAGAGAGAGAGACAGAGAGAGAGACAGTGGGGGAGAGAGAGGGCGAGAGAGAGAGAGACAGAGAGAGAGAGGGAGAGAGCGGGGGAGAGCGGGAGAGAGGGGGAGACAGAAAAACTTTGAGGATAAGACCAGGACGTCCATCAATTGCTGCTCGCCTTTGCTGTTGCATGTAGTAAGCTGCTTACCTCACGTTATTAAAGGCGTGCTTGGCACTGTATGTTTGCTTTGGGGCTGTCTGCTGGTTGTGTCCCGACGGTTCATTGAGGCAATCCGCAATCCGCAAGTCCCAATACGAAAGCCAACCCCTCCAGGCAAGGTGCTTGGAGACCCATGGCTGCGCAAAGTTCACGCGTGGGCACCGAGTCGTTCTTAAGATGGGTTGAATGCTTAAACTCGAGCGTTTGTGCCACTTTGTGGAACAATTGAGTGCCCCACGTCCGCGGCCGAGTTCCATTTGAAAGCCGATAGCACCCTGAAGTCCTGATCCTTGAGCTCGTTGTTGCCACGTTTAGCGGCTCCCAGGTATTTCATCCTCGACCAGGGCTGCCATCTACAGGACACCTCTTCGTCTGCAGTTGGCACTTCCAAAACCACGGGTCAGAATGGTTCATGGTTGGAACTTTCCCAGGCTTTTGGGTTCATAGTATGTGCTTTAGAGTTGTTGGAGCTTGCTCAAAACTCACCGGGTGCAGGGGGAACTGTTGCGGAAGACCCTGCTCAGGAGAACTCTTCCCACATGGTCCGGGAGCTCGGATCTATGCAGGGCATGCCCAAAACATCACAGCAAGAAAAGGCATCAGCAAAGGAAAAGTCTTAGATGAGTCGCGGCTCAATATGTTTGTTGTGCGAACGGAAGCTAAGCGTATGCCTTTGGTTTCGAACATCCCTGAAGAAACTGGGAGACATACCGGTCCCAGTTTGTAGCCCCCAAGACTTGAGGAACGTTGCATGGGTTGGAGCTTGGGGCATGGGCCAAAATCCAGAGGCAACGCCTCTCCACTCGGTCTTGGCGACCTCCTCATGCGCACGTGAGCTCTTTGCTTTCATCCTCCTCTGGGCTGTTCCCTGCTGCCGTCCTGCATTCGTTCTTGTCGATCGTAGCGTTTGTGTTTCCAACATCTTTTGAGTTCTCTGTTGAGTTCTCTGGGGTCTTCAGGTGTGCCACGGAACCAAGTGGCTCTTATGCCGTATGCTTCAGGAAGTTTCCCTGGCCAGGTCTTTCTTCCAGGCACCATCGCTGGTGCGGCCCGCTGCGATGCCGAGGATAAGGTGATTCGCAGGGATCAGACGGGCTGCGGATGAAACTCTCAACCCTCAGCCTTGTACCCCTGTCCAGCTTGACACTGTGGCATCCGAGTCTCCGATTTCTTTGGGGTTGAGGGCCTGGTGTCGTGAATCCCAGGATGAAGGGGACGGATGCGAACTTAGGAACTTGGAACTTGGACAAAACTTGCATTGCCTCAGTTAGAATTCTCTCTGGTGACGTGCAGGTTGAGAGTAGCAAACAGAGCAGAGCGTTCATTCGATCCAATTGTCAGAAATTCTGTGCTCACGTAAAGTAAAGTGAAACCTGTGCTCTGCAAGTTTGTTCCTTTCATGCTGTGCCTAGCCTGATGCAAATCGAGAGCTCATTACTGGTTGCATGCGCGACGCCATGCATGTGGATTGTGACACCCCTGCTCCGGGGTCTTGTCCTTGCAGAGTCCTTGACAGACTGATGTGCAGGGTTCGCTTCATCACCTGCATTCTATATGGCAGGTTAGTTAACGTAAACATGCCCGACCCCCTCAATCTGCAAATGCTTTCAGCCAGCCCTAAATCTTCCCAGGCCAAGTTCGATGCTTACCTGAAGCAGTTGCCGATCATGCAGCTTGGGCCTCGGTTCCTTGCGGCTTTGAACCCGAAGTTCTTTGGCTGTTCTCCTGAAAGTTTCGGTGCAGAAGAGAGTCAGTGCTTTGGTGTGGGGTTGTTAGAGGGTCAACCATTCTCCTTGTGTCGCCTGGTCTCCGGGCCCGCCCACTCAAGTGCAGTCCCGCGTATCCTTGGAGTGCCATGCCAGGGTCGTTTTTTCCCCGCCTTCGGTGTGGGGTTATTAGATTTTGAACTCAGCTCTTCTCCTCGAAGGGAACTCTTCTCTTCGCCCCCCTAGAGACTCCCTGGAGTGCCCAAATGTGCCCAGCCCCAGAGACTCGGAGTGCCCAACCCCAGAGATTATCTGAAGTGCCCAACACCCAGAGACTCCCAGAGTCTCCCTGGAGTGCCCAACCCTGAAATGCCCAACCCCCAAATCCCTATGGTGGGGATGTTTGAAGTAAAATATTTTTTTCGCAGATGTAGAGTCCCGCGTACCCTTTGGAGTGCCATGCCCACCGACACAGACAGATTCTACAGGTAACAGCACTGGTTGTTTCAATACTTAGCTTTGAGCCCACATTGCGATATTTGAAGCTGGTGGATACACCCAAAATTTGCCCCAAACCCGTTCTTCGAGCCCGAAACCAGAAAACACAAGAAACCACGGCTTGGATTGGCAATGGTGCAGTGTATCTTTGGGCTGAGGGCAACTCGATTTTATGAGGTGATGGCCTCCAGTGCAAATTCTTCAAGTGAGAAACACATACTGTGGTAGATGTGTTCAACCTGCCAGGCGTGAAAAAGCACATCAACAGGTAAACGGTATACATGAAAGGATTGCCCCCCGCCCCAACCCCCTCCTTTTTCCTGAGCAAACGAAGGTGTCCCATTTAAACTTGGGAAATCCCAGCACAAAATAGAAGACCAGCATCAGTATTTAAGGCACACTTCTGGTGAGTTTTTGTTGCTTTATGATTCTTTCGTCTTTAGGACCAGAGGAGGGGACAACGACGAATCAAGATGTCAATAGAAGCGTCGAGGTGCAGATGAAATCTGGGAAAGTGTGCTCCTTGCCCTCTCTTTCAAGGTTTTATTCAGCATTCTAGGAGTGGAGCAAGACTCGCCCGCCAAACAGAAAACACAGAAAGGTTCCGGAGTCCAACCGAAAGGGGCATCCTCAGAATCCTCAGCCTCCCAGAGTGCATAGAAACCTCCCCTAAGTTTCCAATTCCGGCAGCCTCCTTTGATTGCAGGTGCAGCACCCTTACAGTGCCTTGCAGTGACATGTTCCCGATCCCCAGCCTGATCATACCACCTAGGCGCACAAGCACGCAAACGGGGATTACCCCAGCTTACATCGGTTAAAACCGCAAATTCCCAAAAGCCTTAACAAATTGGTGGTTGTCAAAATTAAACCCAAAAGGGATCATAATTTGACAACCACCCAAATAGGGGAGGCCTGATAAGGGTCCGAGCTAGGATCCTGAGAATCAGGTCCTTGCATTCGGCGGAGCCTCCTTGCGAGGTGCCGTGGGTATCAGCTCAAGGTTGCTTCGGTCAGCTTTTGGAGTTCGTCAACCAAGTGCAGCGTAGAGTTCGGTTGTTCGCGATTTCAGAGCCCGCAATTTGCCAATGGGGTGCATTGTGCTCCTCGGGATTTAGGCCGAGCTTTTAGGGTGTGGAAGGGTATTTAGAGGCTCGGATTACTAGCGTTTGCAACACTGCTGCGCAGACATGCTGACCTGAATCAGATGCCGCTCTGGAGGAAAAGGTGTCATCACGAAGGCTAGTTCACGCCCTTCAACATGGACGGATAAAGCAGACTCAACTGAGATCCCTGTGAAAGCCAAACCAATTGACAGCATTTTCCTGTCCTGCGAGCATCATGAAGTTGCTTCAGCATGGCAACCTCACGAGTAGTATAGTAGGTAGCTTTCGAAACTTGCTCCTACCTGAACCCTCCACAGACCTCATGCATGCACCCTTTTGATATATATATATATATATATGTATGTATGTAGATTTGTGTATATAATTCAGTATTTCTGCATTATATATATATATATATATATCTGCACAAATATAAATAAACAAATTAATTAAATTAATAAAAAAAATATAAATGTATGTATGTATGTATGTATGTATATATATATATATGCCGGCAGGACTCCTGGGTGAGCTTCATCCCTTTTGACCTTTCCGGAGATCTCGACGAGCCCGGGGACATCGCCAAGGACCAGGAGGCTGCTCCGGTTCGTGCGTAGGGTAGGGCTCGAGTGTACAGGTTTTGACGTGTCGGTGTTATCCTGGCAACAGCCCAAGCCAAGCAAGACTTTTCATTCCAGAAACGACTGGAAGAACATCTATTTTGTTTCTTTCTGGGTCTACTTTTCTTATATATGTCTGTCTCTTAATATGTTGTTTGCTTGTTGGCTTTCTATTCCTCTTGTCATTTCTCTTGTTCTTGTTTTGTTCTTCATATTTCTTGTCTTTTGAAATTTCAATTTTTCTGGATCTGTCTCCTTATCTTCTTTGTCCTCTTTGTATGTTTATAGTTCTCGTTTTCTTTTTCTGTAATATTTTCGTATTCTTGTTGTCATTCTCTTTATCTGCTTTGTTTCTTCTGCCATTTCTGTAGTTTGCCGTACTTGGTCTCAATCCCAGAAGAAGTCCGGGCTGGCTACTTTCGCCCCCCAAGCCACAATCCAGCTGATCCTTGTTCAGGAAGTGCGAAACCCCTGCTTCAGTAAAACCGTTTTTGGCCAGAATGATTGTATGGAAGCGTTTCAGCTTGGGCGTCGTTTGGGTGTAGACAAACAACCTTGCTGGATTGCCTTAGTGCAGGTGAAACTAAGTTAGAGGGCTCCATACTGTATTTCACGTACAGTGCATAAGCCAGCCTATCTTGCCTCCCTAGATCCTAAACCTTCCATCCAAAACAAACCCTAAAACTTCTGCACCAAAGAAACGTGAACCTTAAGAGATGTCAGTGACCCTGTCCAAGGTGAAATGTGAGACCTTGTACGACCACAAGGACTCGCCTCACATTTGCAAGCACAGCTCACAGGCAAGGGCCCACAAAATCGCCTAAACTCTAGCCCGAACCTTCCCCTCGGTTCCCTCAGTAAATAACCCCAATTAAGCTTAATGATCCCTAAATAGCCTTGGTGTAGAGTGGGGTAGTAGGGGGAACCCATGACAGAGCCTTTATCCAGCGATCCCAAGCTCGAAGCAGCCACGGAATGTTTGTTAGATTCTGTCACGTGCGGCCAAGGGAGTCAAGGGTTCAAATTATCTTGCAAAAACATCTGTCGCGGTCTCTCATCCAACTGTTTGGTTCGGTTTGGGATGCGGTTTGGATTGTGGGTGGCAGCAGCAAAGTTTCTTGAGATCTTCATGTGCCTTGCTCTCCTTTCTGCCGGCCGGACCTGCTTGTTTGAGACCCTGGTCGAAGCACAATGCAGTGCAATCACCGATGCACCGGAGCCAGAGATCAAGTTCGAGCGGCACACGCTGACGCGCTTTTGGACTCCGCCCCTTTGTGCAGCGCCCGCAGGACTCATGTTGCCTGTGTCCTCAGCTTGAGCGTTGGCAGGATGTCCTTCACTCTGCCTCACGCCAGTGAGCCAAATCCTGACCAGCGCATTCCCATGAGTGACCGGCTATGGCGCTGTTCAGTTGTTTGTTGCTGTTGCTTCTTCCGGTGGCTCATATTGACTCATGTTGTTTGGCTTTTGGGTGGTTGCAGGCTTTGTTGCAAAATCAAACATGATCTCCACCCTCAAAACAAGAATGCCCCGCAAAAGGGTACCTCCGTGGACAGGTGCGCGTGCGATGCCCCAAGCTGTGGGTAGCTCAGCTCGGGTGCAGACCCTGCACGCATGCGGCTTTCACATGTTTCAGCAAGTGCCAAGCCCTGAGTTTCCCAAGGTGTGGCGAGTGCGGCATCGAGAAAGATGCCGGAGGTCAGCTTGGACTGTTGAGGTTGTCATCAATTTACAGTTTGAAGATTGAGTGGGCTTCATCAGGGCTAAAGTGCATTGAAGCTTGCAAATAGCGCATAGGGAGCTCGGCCATGAAGTCTTCGTACAGCCATGGATTCCAGGCTTGACGCATCCTGTCTGTAGCCTCAGCCTGAACCTTGCTCTAACTCAAGGCCCCAGATCTCCCACCGGATTTCTGGCTTTCAACTTCAACCTGCACAAGATGCGACAAACATGCCTTGAGCATTGCCCTAAGGAGACTTCCTTGGCCTAGAGCCCAACTCCAGCAAATCTGACAAACCTTGCAATATGGAAAGAGTACATCTTTAGAGCGTCATAAGCCCCCCAGTTTTTTAAGCCCAAGCCCAAAGCCACCGCTCTAAACAACAATCCAGGTTGTGCGGATCTGCAGAAAGATGAGCCCGGTGCCTGGTGTGGGGGCTGGGTTTGTAGAGTTCCGGGGCCTTTTGTGTGCTTTTTGGCAATCGTTAACAAAACCTTTGGTCACTTTGGACTTTGGTTCCTTGGATAAGGTTGGCCGCTTGGTCCCTTGGGTCCGTCTTCTGCTCGTCAGGTCCTGGTCCTGGGGTTCTCCTCAGGTCCTGGTCCTCCATGGTCTTCCGGTCCACACATAACACGGTTACCACTGCAACGATGTAGCCAACTTCGAACTGCAACCAACCAACTATCAACGACAAGCAACACAACTCAAGAACAAGAAATAGACAGGGGCAAGCAACCACACAAGCAAGATCATTCGCAGCCAAGCAAACAACGAACAACGGCCAAGGTTGAATAGTGAAGAGCAACGAACACCCACAACCAACATCGAACCAACTGACGCCCAAAGAGCGAGCAACAACCAACCAGCAACCAACCAACAACCAACCAACAACCAACCAACGACCAACCAACAACCAACCACAACTGCGAAACAACAATCAACAAACAAATGGCAACACACAACACGCAGTTCGCGAAGCATACAGTGACATTTCAGGGTTTAGGGCCTGCAAAAGGTTTGGAGGTGCACGGGGTGCAGGGTTTCGAAAGCTTTGATCTCTTGCTGCTGTGGTACAAGGCATCCGCTCTTCTTCCTGGACAACCACACGCTTGGCTGCGCCTCGCTTGGGTGCGCCGAAGAGAAGCGAATCTTTGTTAGGTCTTTGTCCTCCCTGAATCCACACAGTCCCAAGCACCCACAGTCCCTAAAAGCCCGAAACCTTGAAACAACTTTGTCCAGCGAGCAGTGGGAGTTGGCCAACCAAGGGGGGGGGCTCTGTTTCCGAAAGCAATGTGTGGGGAGTCGGGACCCCGGCTTGCGACAATTGAAAGCAACTGTAGTTGGGGAGTTGATCCTTAAGTGAAGGCAGTAGCGGTGTGTAGGTTTCGCTGTTTTGCTCAAGAAGAAAAAGACGCCGGGCACCTGTTGGTACCCACGGGATCGCTAGAGGAAGTCCCGGAACCGCCGTCGACGGAGGAAATGTCGATGTAGCTTCGCCGGATCTCACAAAAATCGAGCACCAAACGCCAAATGGTTTGACATGAGGGTCGTCTGTGGGGCCTGACGAACATGGTGAAGCAGAGCCCAGAGAAGGAGATCGAAGGCTCATAATGAGGCTTTGGTGCGACGCAGTACTTCTTCAGTTGTGCCTTTTGCCAGCTCCGACCCAGAAGTGCCTCTTGGACAAGGAATCCGTCTTCAACACGGTGTTAAATCAAGTCCAGAGTCGCGAAAGCGCGAATCCCGTAAACTCTTTTCACATATATTTGTTCCTTCAAAGACCCCAAGCAGCATGGGCATAAAGATTTGGGGGAGGCTCCGCCCGTCCCAACTGCGGGCCTCCAGCCACGGCACCACATTCCACCCATCCAAATCAGAGGACCGCAAACGATTTCTACAGAATGGCAATCGAAAAAAACGATCTTCAACCTGGCAGTCCTTAACGCAATCCTGTCGCCCCAGCTACAAAAAACTTGCCACAATTGGAAGAGCAGCATTGCGGAAGGTACGCTTGCAGACATGACGAGGAAGTGACCCAAAAGTGCAAGGGCACCTGCGGTCTGTGCGACCCCCAGTGGCATCCGTGTGGTGTGGAATGTTCAGCCTCTGAACCGAAGTGGGCGTTTCCCAAAACAGGGGGTATCCTTTTATACCCCAAATGGAATAGAATTCCCCTTTAAGGGACCCCCCAAAAGGGTGCCCCCATTATCGGAAACCCCCAAGTAGGTTTGCATCTTTTCGCGGCGCAGGTGCACCACCACGACCACGTCAGTCGCGGTGCTAGGGGCCCAGCCGGTGCATCCCACCCCACCCCACATCCACTTTCAATATTCGGCAAACGCTAAAGCCAAACCCCAAAATCCCGTGCACCCTCAACTCGAAACCTGCTACACGGCAACTTCAAAGGGTTCCCTGCAACTTAACATTATTTCGGGCCACATCGGCAGTTGAGAGGCTTCGGGCTTCAGCGCTCGACTCCAGAATTTAAGATACGTCTCAGTGGTTCACAGCGTGATGGCAGCCATGTGTGCAGAGCAAATGAGAAACCTGGCAGCCCAACAACCTTTTGCCCCCAGAAGTCACGAAGGCCACAAGTCGATCAACTCGCCAAGGTATCCCCGGGGGTTTCGGGTGGAGTTTCGGGACTTCTTTGTCATAGTTGGGTAACATGTTACATGTTTAAGGGTACTTAAAAACAATAAGGTAGAAGTTTAAAACTTTAATACTATCCCAACCATGAATCAGACCTGGGGTTGCTGGAGGCTCTTGAGATCTTTTGAGGTATGGGGTCTGCTGGGGTCTGTTGAGGTCTTGGCGGTCGGGGAAGGTTTAGGAAGAGTGTCGCGAGCGACCTTGAAAGTTGAGGGCTAGGATTGAGGGATGTGAGCGCTATTGTTCGAGCGATCATGGTTTTTGAAAGTTCGGAAGCTCGACAGTCCAAGATGCGAGATCGAAGCTTTCAAACACGAGTTAGGAGCCTTTCAAAGTCCAAGCAAGTCTCAAGTCTTCAAATGCTTGAAATCCTCCAAACTCTGCAAGCTCCCTTTGTTGAACCTTTGAACCTCGTGCGCGGCAGGGAAATCAAAGCTTGAGAGTAGCTGAGTATGGAGTTGAAATCAGAGTGTAGCCAAGTTTCTAAGTTGCGAGTTTGACAGTTTGTCGCCTGAATCTGCACCTGCCGGGAATTCCGCCGTTTTTTGTGTTTTTTTGGAGCCTGGGTTGGCGCGAGCGCTTTCCTGATCAAGCCCCAGCCTCTCACAGACTAAAGGTGCATCGAAAGCCAGGTCACGTCCTGCGGCCGCCGCCGTTCGATGGGCTACTGCTTTACAAGGCCGGAGATTTTTGTGCCTAAATCCTTTTGAGTACATGCACGCTGCAGCAAGGCCTTCAAGCTTGGATCTGGGGGATAGGACTTTCTAAACTCGTCTGGAGCCCGAAGCTCTTCACTGAACACCCTCATGACAGCGCATCTGGCGCTTGAATCGAGCTATCAAGGAACATGAAGGAAGAGTGCCATTTCTTGCCTTGGCCTCGCCTCGCAAAAAATGGCCCTGGCAAGGCGGCGGCGGCTCTTCTGAGTGGCCTGCAGACCTTTGATGTGCGTGACTTGGGATAATGCTTCCGTTTGGGATCCAGGGGGCCCGTTGTTGGGGGCTGCGCTGAATGCTAAGATGAGCCCAAAATCTACCTTCCAGTTGTGCCTTAGGGTTGGTCGTGCTTCTTCCCCATGGACCCCAAACACTTCGACCAGACGGCCCTTCGATTTTTGTCGAATCTGAAGTTCGGGTCCCATCGTCGGAGAATGCTTGCTGCACTCGGCTAGAGCCGTGACGAGAGCACAGCGCGCGCCATACCGTCTGCTCCAAAGCAAAAAGGCTGAAAAGTGGCCGCCTGGTTTGAGACCTTGGAAGTGGTTTTCCCAAGGGGTTCTCTCCATGCTTTTCTCGTGGACATATGGACCGATCATTGATTTCGCACTCGACTCTGGAACTTCTTGAACCTGCACTTACTTTGCAGAAGTGTCTTGGGGCTCGTGCGTTCAAGCTCCTTTTTAAGCCCCAGACCGCCAAAACAGTGCCAAAAGCCCCCAAGACCCAATCAGCCTCAAAGACTCAAGCAATCCGAGGGCAGACACAAAACCCACAACACCCTCTGGAAATTGCTGAGACCAACGCCTCCGCTTTATATACCCCCAGGCACCTCCAAACTCGAAGCACCATCGATTCTTTCTGGCTCTTAAACGGAGGGCGCACATCAGATTAGCCGAGTCGCTGCCTCCTGTCCGGCCACGGGATGGGCGGCCCCTCAGAGGACACTTTCGGTAAGCCACAAGAAGTTTCTGGTTGCAAGGGCTCAGGGGTTGTGCAGGATTGCCGCACTCAGGATTCGAAGTTTGGCAGGACTTGCCTTGGGAGCGTTCTAAATGTTGGGGCTTCGCTCTGATGGGTGGATTGGAGGGCTTTGCTTCCCACACTGTGTGGTTTAGCTTTTTTCAAGGCCGAAATTTTCAAGGCGCCAGGATGAAGTCCCATCACTTCCACCACGTGCAAGAATGCCAGAGGCAGATAACCCATCCTTCACTGCAGGTGTATGAGCATTTTTGAGACAGACTCCGTTTTATTTGTTGCAGGTGGTGTTTGAGAATGTGCTGCCCTGCATTGTTGCACAAAATCATGATGCTCAGTCATGGATAAGCGAGTCACATCCTGTATCGATGCACACGTTGCAGAAGATGGAGTATAATGGAACCCTGCGGATTTCTTCCAAACTCGACAGAACCCAGTATTGCACATGTCTGGGCTCCATGCTGCACCTCCTGCGGAAATGACCTTCTAACGAAAACGCATGCGCAGGCGAAGAGCCTCTTCGATGCCTTCAAGGCCGATGGTGTTGTTGCGGAACCCATTGCAAACAGGGCCTGCACCCCTCCACGCTTGTTTTGGAGGCGAAGTTCGAGGCTGAGCCTTGCGACCTCGCCAAGTGCGAGGCTCCGGGATAGTTTTTGCACCTCAAACCATAAACTGGTCTTGCAATCTACCCTAAACCCTAAACACTAAACCCTAAACTACAAGGGCCTGCCATCTGGTGAAGGTCCCAGTGCATTATGAAGGCGTGGAGATGTTAGCTTCGGGTTCGGGCTTTGGTTTCAGGATTTCGGACGCAGAGAGCATCGGTCGGGTTCATGGCAGAGCCTT
Organism: Symbiodinium natans; assembly: GCA_905221605.1. Taxonomy (NCBI): domain Eukaryota; class Dinophyceae; order Suessiales; family Symbiodiniaceae; genus Symbiodinium; species Symbiodinium natans. The sequence goes on along the minus strand of CAJNDS010000732.1, from coordinate 1,151 downwards.
AGTTCCGAAATAGGATTCCAGTCATAAAGCATTTGCTCAGAATGGCGCGCTGGAAGCGTGCTGCGATCGCGTTGGAGTCTGTAAGATCTTGGGGTCGAGCTGCAGGGCCAGTGTCCACAGGTAGTACGCTAAGCCTCAGAGCTCCAGTGTCATCATGGTGCAGGCTATCTTTTAACCTTCTGTCACAGTGTACGTTAAGCCCCATCCAAACCACAAAAGAAAGCCCAAAGCTTTGGATCGCCGAAGCTACAGATCCACAGGAAGTTCCACTCCCCAGCGCTTCAACCCTAAACTAAAGCTTGCATTGCAAAACCACATGCAACCCGATGAGCTCGTGCGAAACCGTCGGTCCCAGGAACAGCTCGGACAGCTGAAGCTGCTCCTCTTCTCAGGCATGGGGGTTTCCATGATGGCTCTTTGTTTTTTGCCTGTCAGTCTCTAGCGCTCATTCTTCTACTTCTTTCTGTCCTAACAATGGGTTCGGTGTCTACTCCACAGGCGCTCGTGGACTTTCTGGTCTGTTTGTGGTGTACATGTTCTGATTGTTTGTTTGGTTCAGGGCCGGGGCTTAAAGATTTCCGCAACAGTCTGTAGAAACCGCTGATTCTTTAATGCATCGTAATATCGCATACATCCAACCTGCAGGCTCAGCAGCAGTTCTTTCTGGCACCGGAGCTGGTGCTGACTATGTCAAGGCTGGGTACACATTGAAGTCTGCAAAGATTCGGCAAGGAACGCTTGTGCAGTCTTCGCCTTAGTCCTGAAACAGTTTCTGGTGCATGTGCAGTTGAAAGCTGTGGATGTACTTGTCTTCTGGGGTAGGAAGAAGTTAAAGCTAGTTTCCTGTAGGCGGCGCCTGGTAGTCAGGGTCTCGCACGGCGTCGTCGCCGATTTCATAAACAGCAGGTGTTATCTACAAAGAGCTTTCAAACCACGAGGTCCGGAACATCTTAAAGCCCAAAACGCTTGGACGAATCAATTTCAAGTGCTCCAAAGCTCTACGAACACATTGTGCTCCGAAGCCGGGAGCCGTTTTCCAGCGGCGCCTCAGTCAGGAGCAACTCCTGGTAAGGGAAACCTTGGAGCTAGCGTGCCACGGACTGAGAGGCTTTTCTTTTTTAGTCGCAGATTCCATGCCCGCCTCCCCCACC
>CAJNDS010000731.1:15000-79253 GCA_905221605.1 Symbiodinium natans | reverse complement strand
CCAGAACGCTTGGTCTGGGTTGCTCCTTGTATCATCGAGTTCTCCACTTGCTATCCCAGACCCCCTTTCTCGAGCCGAGTTACGGGGTCTGGGTTGTCTACTCCTCGCCTGCCTGCTCGCTTTTCCCCAGAACGCTTGGTCTGGGTTGCTCCTTGTATCATGTCGTTCTCCACTTCCTATCCCAGACCCCGGTCTGGGTTGTCTCCTCCTCGCCTGCCTGCTCGCTTTTCCCCAGAACGCTTGGTCTGGGTTGCTCCTTGTATCATCGAGTTCTCCACTTCCTATCCCGAGACCCTCTCTCGAGCCGAGTTACGGGGTCTGGGTTGTCTACTCCTCGCCTGCCTGCTCGCTTTTCACCAGAACGCTTGGTCTGGGTTGCTCCTTGTATAATCGAGTTCCCCACTTCTTATCCCAGACCCTCTTTCTCGCCGCATTGTCACTGGGCCCATCTGCTGGTCACTGGGCAGACCTTTCTCTCGCCTCGTGGCCCAGTCCGCCCTCCCCATCTGCTGCTTGGCTGCAAGTTCTTCGTCTGCACGCTGCGAGGCGTAGCCACCCGAAGGGGCTGTGGGTTCAAGTGAAACAAAAGCTTACTAAAACTGTGGGGTGAAACAGTTAAAAGAACACGACTCCCGAGCCCCCTTCAGGGTAGCCCTTAGCAACCTGTAAGACTAGTGTGTCTCACTTGCCCAGGTCCGACTTCACCGACATCTTTGGCTCAAGACGGAAAAGACACAGTCTTGTAGTGAAGCCCCTTTCTGTTCAGGTTGGGTTGAGGTTTCGTCTGTTGCCTCTTCCCTTGGGATCACCTCCCTCCTGTGTTTGGGGCTCACTTAACTGGTTATCAGCCGTAGCTTTAAGCTGCGGTTGTGAGACCGTTTTGGGTGCAGCCTTTGGCGCACCAAGTGTCGTGTCACTTTCCCGGGGTTCATGCAACAACAGCCTCCGCAACCAACTCGCGGTACCCGGGGAGGAGTAAAGACACGAAAGCGCGACTATTATCAGAACCAGGACCTCGTGATTGACCAGGCCTGGCAGATATTTAGAGCGAGCTTGTCGCGCATACCGTGGGACCACGCCACAGCCGAACTTTCCAACTTGCTGAGCACCTTCGCGGAGGAGTTTGAAGTGGACGCTTCGGTTCATAGCCTTCGGGCCCTCACCGTGTGGGGACAGCTGGCGCGCTACTATCGCCCATTGCGGCGCCTTGAGCACGCGCAGCGGGCAGGCATTGGTCGTTACGATCCCGTTCCGAAACCAAGGGCCAAGGCAGCAGCAAAGGCCGCAGCTCCTGCGCGGCAAGGGCCAGGACCAGCACCTGCGGACACTGTCCAGGGTGCTGCTCCAAGCGCACCGGCAGTGGCCGCAGGTGCACCTGTTGCTCTTGCAGCGCCGGAGCCGGCCGCACCGCACGCTGAAGCGCCCGAGGCCCCTGACGCATCGCCTGACGAAGCACCGGAACTTGAGCGCGCAGGTGGCAACGTTGACGACGAGGTGAGTTCATCGCAGCCAACGGTTAGTGTGGAGGAGCACGTCGCCCCTGAAAGTGCGGTCGAAGACGTAGGAGTTGCGCATCAGGAAGGAGGTGAGGAAGAGGAGCTGGATCAGGACGAAGAAGTGAAGTCTGAGCCTGAGAGCATTTATCAGCCGCTTCGCCCTGGTTCGGGTTCTCCTAGATCTAGGTCCCCCCCGGGTGACCCTAAGGCCTCCTCCTCAAGCCGTTTAAGTGCACGTGGTCAACCCCTAATCCTCCATCCTCCGACCAAAGCCTTTCCTACTGTGAGGATCGATTCCTCGGGAGTGTGGGTCAGGCAGTCAGGACCACCCTCAGTTCCTGTCGCCATAACTGACCCACATCCTCAGAACGAAGGGGAAACAAGCTCACAGGAGTTCAGTGGTGAGGAGCACGAGCTCCCTGACGAGGCTTGGTTATATCCTGCGTCCTATAGACGCTCACATCGTCAGCCTGGTGTTCCTCGCGGCGTAGAACAACACACCATAGGAACTGCCGAAGAAGACGCCACCTTTGGCGAGCAGCAGGCAAAAGGTTCCAGGCGTAGGCCCGCGTCCGCCCCTCTCCCTTCCACCAAGGTCCGGCGCACCGAGTCTCCTGCAACCTCAAGGGTGCTGCCTAATTTGCCGCAGAACCCTGACGAGGCCCAACCTTACGAGGGCGAGATTGCTCCGCGCCTGGTTGCACCTAGGATAGCCTCCAACCCTAAGGTTACCCTAACTCAAGGTGCCAGTGCCCGCCCTCCTGCTGCAAAGGGGGTCCTTCGTGTCGCCAGAACTCCACCGCAGCCACCGCCTGCAAAGCGTCCTGCTCCACACCTTCCTTGCCGCCCAGCACAAGAGGCCGAGGCCGAGCCACTTTCGCTTTTGTCTAGGGCTACCATTTGGGCCGAGAGGGAGGCCAGAGCTGCAAAGGCCGCTTCTCCCAAGGTTGTGCTTTTGGCAAAGGGTGCTGCTGCGCCCAAAGCGCACCAAGGTCCCCAGGCTGAGGTCAAGCAAAAGGCAGGGCCAGCTCAACGCGGACGGTCCTCGTCCCCTGCAGCCGCAGCCAAGGGCACTTCCACAGGCCGTGCCAGGTCCACAGGCGATCGGACAGACAACGTTTTTGTTGCAGCCCCATTAACAGCCAGGGAGCGGGGTTCACCAACGGCAAAGGCACTTGCGCCTCAGGTAGCAGCGCCCCGTTATAAGGTACCCCCAACCGACCGTCAAGGGGTTCCCTATAAGATAGCACCCGGCCCTCCACCTAAGGCAAAGGGTGCTGCCGCAAGCGCGCCAACATATAAGGGTCCCCCTAGCGAGGTTTACTTAGCTCCCCTGCGGAAGGGTTTTACCCCGCCTGTGCCCAGGAAGGCACCGCCTGGAAGTGTTGAGCCGGTTCACGCCCAAAGGCAGGCTTACCATCATTGGCATCAGAGCCAGGCAGCGAACCCAGGTCTTGCCTCGCCTCCAACGCAGCTGCTTCCACCCAATCCAATATCTTCGCCTCCGGCCGTCAATCCAGATAGTCGAAGACCCATTACCGTTGTGCTGGATTGGAAGGATACCTTGTCCTTGGATTGGCAGGAGAAAGGGCAGAAGTTCGGTCCTAGCTTCATCGCTGACTTTCGAGACTTTGCACTGGAATTCAGGCCCATTAACGTCCAGATATTGTCGTTTACGGGTCACGCGAACGCACATACTTACGAGCAAACGTGTCTTGTGCCCGCGCAAAGGGAGCTGCTAAAAGCGCTCCAAGACATCAGTGCAAACAGCAGCGTTAGGTACCAACAGTGCTTCAGCCGCACTGGTGCAGGTGGGAAAGCAGTGCTGCTTCACACATACAGTCCGCCTACGTCGGCAATCGTCGACGACAATCTCCAAATTCTGGAGGAATCCAGTCGCACTGGCTGTTGGACCTACAGGGCGAACGAGCCAGGCACGACCAGGTCAATAGGGCACTTGCTTACACAGCTCGCGTCTGACCTGCGCCGAGTGGGGCGGCATAACGCTCCCCTAGCACGCGCGCTCACACCGAGCGAGTACGTCCGAGACCCTCGAGCAGAGCCGCGTCACAGTTGGAGGTAAAAGGTTGCCCGCTCCAGCGCCCCAGGGTGCTGCTCCCATAGCGCACCAAACCTACTTAATAGGTTAAGGGTGCTCGGGTTTAACTGCCTCCGTCTTCTTTTACCTGCTACAGCCCGGGTGGCCGAGCCCACACATCCCAATACCGTGTTGCGCCCAAAACGGGTGCTGCCCAAGAAGCACAAGCCATAAGGTTTAAAGCCTTGGGTTGGGTAGGGGTCACCTAGGTGCAAGCATCCTTCGCCAAAGGGCCGCCGCGCCCATCACATCTTTTGCGTCAGGGCCGCCGTGCCCAACACATTCTCCCTCTGCATCCGGGCCGCCACGCCCAACGCACTTCCGCTGCAGCCCCTCCATAGGGTGCTGCTCCAAGCGCACCGGGGCTTTAGGGTCCTAGTGCTTTTGGATTTGGGTTAGTGGTTTCCTGGTTGTCCATCTTTCACAACACTTTTGCACTGCGCATTTTGCGCCATAGAGACAGCGCGTCTCTTGTTCTCTTTCGTTCTTTGTCGCTCGGGGTGCTGCCACAGTGCGCGCCGCTGAAGCTTCCGTCCGCGCCGCCTGCGAAAAGAGAGGCGAGCCTCCCTAAGTCCCTAAGGGTTTCCCTAAGGTTCTGTTTGGGGGTGTGGTGATTTGAAGTTAAGGGCGTTTTGGCACAAACCATTGGCCCAAGGGGACGTGAACCCGACATGGCGTCAGGCATGTCCCCACCTTCAGATCCCAGGTCTAGGTCAACGCATGATTCCTTCAGCGACCCCGATCTGGCACCACCCATAAGGAATAGGCACGCTCTAGTTCCTGCAGCTTCCACGATAGTACGTAGTAGGCAGCAACAAGCCCGAACCCCAATGCGTATCGGTCCTGCTGAGGCGTCATCGTCATCGGGTACCCCCAATAGGGCACCGGAGCTAAGCGCAACGCAAGCTACCTTCCTAGCAGGTGCAGCCATTCAGCAGGCGAGCCATGCCTCAGGAGTAGCTCTAGAAGCGGCGTCCGCGGCACAGCACTATGCGGAGCGTGAACAGTTCATCACCCAGCAAGCGCGTGAGGCTGTTCAAAGCATCGCGGCCCGAGCGGCGCAAGAACAACAGCAGCAAGCAGAACAAGTTGCTCAGTACGAAGAGTCACTCCGTGCTCAAGCATCCAACATAGCGAGTGCAGCACAATGCGCACTGACCAACGCCCAACAAAGGGAAGAGGTCCTAAGGCTTCAGGCTAACCAAGCGTTGTCCTCAATGGACGCAGAGGCTCAGCGAAGAATTGCCGAGGCTTCCTCACAGGCACAGCAAGCCGAATACGCGAGGGTCGAAGCCGAAAATGCTATGAAGGATGCCAGAGAAAGGTGGAGGATGTCGGAAATTCGCAACACAGAGATGTCCCGTGAGGTAGAGGCATTGCGCGCTGAGCTTTCGACAGTTCGCGCTGAGACATTGTCCCGCGTAAGCGCCTTAACGGAACAACTTATGGTTGCTAGGGATCAGGGTTTTGAGGTTTATCCTCCTACCCCTCTTCCTATGGGAACTCCAACAATGTTTGTTCCCGACGAAGTCCCTCAATCCTTTCCGCAGCCCGCCTTCTCGCCCGCGCAAAGCCCAAATGCTACGGTTTCTCACCCAATTGCCATCCCTGTCGCTGCAGGTTCCGGGGCACAAACCCCGACTGCGTCTGCGCAACCAGATGCCTTGCCCTTGCCCCGAGAGGGTGCAGCCAGCAGCGCACCGGGGATTCAGGTAGCCATGACACAAGATGTTCAGGAAGCTACCTTGCCAAATAGTGGTTTGGAACTTCGGGTTGACGAGCTTGCAAAGTTGGTAAAGGGATTAGCTGAAGTTGTAATGGCTCAAAATGCAGCACCGCAAACCCAGCACAACGCAGGGGGTGCAGCTGGCCAGAGCGCACCAACACAAACTGGAGGAGCCCAATCCTCTAGTGCGCCAGCCGATATCCCATACCTTCACTTGCTTGGAAACCTGCAAGCTGCAGGAGGTGCATCCGCTCCAGGACCTCCAGGTCCGCCGAGCACAAGCTCCTCATCGTCCAGTTCGAGTTCCTCGAACTCGCCTAAGCATCCTACGTGCCGAATGTGTGGCAGCCGCGGCCATGCGGAAGTGGACTGTCCACATCTCACCATGAACCAAGGTGGTGGTGGTGGGGGCGGTGGTGACGAAGATGATGAAGGGAAAGCTCTAAGCGCATCAGCATCGGCCGCAAAGTCGCCAGCAGATGAAGAAGAAGAGGTCATTAGGGTTAAAGCCATTTCTGATCTCACCTTCCCAAGTCCTCCTGAGAATGCAGGACAGGCAAGAGGTTTCATCAACCAGGCACTTGTTGCCATAGGGCGCGTGCAGCGTTCTCCCGGCAATGAAGTGTACATCTGGGCTCAGGACTGTCTGACAAAGACGGACCAGGAGCTGATCCGGGATCAAAGGTTTCCTCGCCTTCAAAGAGAGATTGCAGCCAAGCTACTTAAGGTTTGTAGAAAGGGCCGCTTTGGGCTCCTGTTTCAGCAGATGGTCGAAAGAGAGCGCATAGACACTGGTGGCATGCCCAATGGGCGCTGCATGCTGCGCGCTATCTTCAAGCATTTTCAGCTGGAGCATGACCGTATAGGTATGCTAGGCGAACGCAACCTCCTCAACATTAGGCTTGCCGGGGATGGTCCGCATCATCTTGAAGCATTTCGCGACAAGTATCAGTATGTACTTGCCACCATTCCCGTAGATGAGCTTCCCAAAGAAAGCACAATGTTCAATCATCTCATAGATGAGCTTGATAAGAACAACGCGCTCAAGCCCAAAATTGAGAAAGCTCGGGAAGCTAGGCCGGGGTCACACAGGAGAACCTGCAAGTGGCTGTGGAATCGGGTCGACATCGTTCTCGAGTTGCACCAGCAAAAGGTCAACAGGAACGAGTTCGATAAGAACCTTCAGGGCAAACCCGAGGTTTTGACGTCGACGTCAAAAGGTCAGGACGCCAGGACTCCTGCGAATCCTGCCCCTCCGACCACACCGGCTGCTCCAGCCAAGCCTGATGGAAAGCCCAAAAAGGAAAAGAAGAAGAAGAAGGCAAAGGGCAGCGAGGAAGTCCCGGCAAACCCTGCTGCTACTCCCAAAGGTGGCAAGGGCAAGGGCAATGGCACCCCACGCAACGGCACCCCTAGGGGTACTCGCGGCGGTGGGAACAAGGGCGGCGATGGGAACACCACACCTAGGTCCGAACAGGTCCGCCGTGCCAGTCAAATGTCCGACGCTGAGAAGGCGAAGACCCCATGCATGTTTTATGCGTATGGTGCGTGCAAGGGCAGTCCGTGCCCCTTCCTCCATGACGACAACAACAAGTATAAGGGTCCTAAACCAAAGTCATTAGCAAAAGCGAAGCCGAAAGCTAAGGCAAAGGCCAACGCCGCGACAGCTCCACTCCTCAGCGCAATGCCCATGCACGTTCCCAGTGACAACAAAGTCACGTGGCTTTGGGATACCGCAGCCGGCAGGCATCTCATAGGCAGACAAGCTTTGTCCTCCAGGGCGCTCGCGTGCGTCCGCAAGACCGACACGCCTGTTGGTTTTGCAACTGGAGGCGGGGCGCGAGAAGGCACTCACAGCGTTGCGTTCGAGGGTAGCCGTATCCTCCCAAGCGCCGAGCAGGTCTATGTCCTCAAAGAGTGTCCTCCCGCATTCTCTGTTGGAAAGGCCGTCCTCGACGAAGGCTCTCTCTTCGTTTGGGATCCTAGGGAAAGCCAGCCGTACCTCGTGCCAAAGCAAGACGTACACAGGTGTAGGCTCAAAGTCCCTAGGAAGGCTAGGATAAACGCCACAAGGGTTGTAGAGTACGTTCCTCAGTTTGACGAAGAGCTCAAGCCCACCGTTTACCCTTCCTCCTCCAGCCTAAGTCCTGTCGTTGCCTCCGCTTCTCCCGCTCCAGCGGAAGACGATGCAGTGTCTATCGGCGAGATACCTCCTCCAGAGGGGTATGAACCGACAGAGATCGGAGATAGCGACGAAGATGCCCACATTGTAGACGCAAATGCACTTGCAGAAGAGACCAGAGAGCAGCTTTTTGGCATAGGCGCTGAAGGTGAGTCAGCTGCCGAAGAACCATCTCCCGACTTGCCTGAACACGCCATTCAAGATTTGCTAGCGCTTGATGGCAGTGCAGACATGTCAAAAGAAGTTGCCCGAGTCCGCGCCGAAGCAGGCCTCCCTCCGGAGCCTGCACCTGCAGAGGGCGCAGCCGTTGGCGCGCCACCTCATGCACAGCCAGAAGAGCCTTCCCGTGAAGAGGCTCTCAGAACTGAGGCCACCTCTGCAAAGCACTTGCGCACTCACTTTCCAAAGAATCCTTTCTGCAAAATCTGCCATGTCGCAAAGACGACCTCCATGCGTATCGCTCGCAAGCCGGATGGGAAGGCTGATGACCTGATTGACGTTCCCACTGCTTCCTTTCAGCAACTTGCCACTGATGACGTCATCCTCGCGAAAGGAGACGACCATCGAGGTATAGGAACAGGGGGGGTTAAGTCACACCACGTCATTAGGGATGTCTTCTCAGGCGCTAGGATTGCGTATCCTATGACGCGCCGTGGCGCACAGCAGCATGCACGCAACTACCGCCACTTCATGGGCCTCAAGGCCTCCGAGCTTGCACCCACCTGTCTCATCAAAATGGATGAAGCAGGCGAGCTAAAGACAGCAGCCGAGGAAGTAGGCTTAATCCCCGACACCTCTCTCCCTAATAGGTGGCCGCACAACGCGGCGCTAGAGCGAGACGTGAGAGAAGAGAAAGAGTGTTGTAGAGCCATTCACTTGCAAAGCGGTTTGCCCTATGACTTTCACACTTACTCATTCCCGTTCGCGTGCTTGTCCTTGTCCTTTGATAGGACTGCAAACACCGGAACAGGTGTCACTCAGTGGGAAGCCTTGACAAAGGAACCCTTCTCAGGGATGAGGCTTTGTTTTGGCCAGCTAGTTTGGTATAGGACAAAACTTTCCAAGCTAACGTTAGAGCCCAACATGTCACCAGCCTTGTTCCTTGGATGGCGAATTGATGCTGGTATGAGGTACCGCGGAGTCACTCGCGTACTCGATTACCATGCTTTCCGCAACAAGCGAGAAGTCAGCGTCATTGATGTTCCTGAACCTGAATTATTTGTCGAAGAGGGCGAGCCCATCTTCCCTCTTGCAAATGCCACGCGCAAGGCACTTGTGGACGGCACAGTCCTTGAAGGTCCTGCCGCGCGCTCTGCACTCCCAGACTTCCCCGTTCGCGAGGTTCCCTTTCCTCCAACAGGTGAGGCCCCAGCTCCTTTCAAAAGGGATCCTAAAGTTAAAGGGGTCTACATAACTGTCGAGCGAATAATTCGCTTTGGGGAAACTCCTGGTTGTAAAGCATGTAGAGGTAAGGCAGTCAAGCATATCGAAGTTTGCCGCGAGCGTTTTGCCAAGCTGGTAAGCACAGAACGCGAGGAGGCACAGGCTAAGAAGGCAGTAAGCAAGGCGCAGGCTGTCGCTGAAAGCCTAGAGGTTCTTGGGGCCGACCCTAGCCTCGAGGCTGTCGCAGACAATCTCCTTGAGGCAGCTGCTGAAAGCGCTGTGGCACCGCCAGCTTCAGAGGAACCTGCTCCCTCACCTGCCTCTGCGTCTTCACCTCCACTAATCGTGGCCTCCGGCGCTGCGCTCCCTCCAAGTTCAGCTACAAGGACCGTGCTCACTGAAGCTACCTGCGGATACCGTAGTGGCGTCCCAGTCTTCGGCATGCCCGCTCCCTTGCCATGCTTTGGAAAGCCGCGCGTCAAGAACAAAAGGCATAGAAAACGAGCAGCTAAGGGAAGCAAGCTGACAACGTGTTTTGAATACGCGTGTTCCGAGCACTCTATGCTTGGAAGAGTTCATGCCGAGCTTGGCGTCCCTCACGTGAGACTAAGCGAAAACACACTTAACGTCTCTGACCCCGTTGTGGCAGAACAGCTTCATGTTCAGTTGAAGGCGTGCCCCAACTCGCATTTGTGGGCCTCACTTCCCTGCACATCAGGTTGTCCATGGCACAGGGTCGGGCTTAGTCAGCACGGTGACACATACCGCACCAAGCTTAGGCTAAAGGTCAAAGCTTCTCAGCGTTTGTTTTCTAAGTTTGCCTCCCACGCAGAAACTGCCCTTGCGTGTGGTGCAGACGTCACTTTCGAGTGGCCGCGCAACTCGGACTCGTGGAAGAGAGCCGATGTCCAAGCTTTCTTTAAGAAGCACCCTTGTTTTCGAGAGGTTAACTTCGATGGGTGTAGACTTGGGGTTGTAGGTCAAGAACAGCAGCCGGTCAAGAAGCCTTGGCGCTTAATGACCACGTCAGATGCAATCGTAAAGTCCTTTTCTGGTCTCCATTGCAACCATGGCCCCAAGGACCACGCAAAGCCTAGAGGCAAGGTTCTCGAGAAAACTGGCTTCTACACGCAATCAATGTGTGAGCTCATAGCTTATGCTTTGAATCCGAGTCTCAAGCGCAAGGTCATCCCTGCGATGCCTGTCATCCCCTGCACCACTGACAATGAGCACAGGCAAAAGGAGCAAGAACTTAAGCATGTTTCCTCCCTTGCCGGTCTTGAAGACCTTGCAGTCGCACTAGAGGGCGATGAAAAGGCCCATGAACTTCTCACAGAGATAGTCGACCTGAACGCCCTAATATGCCAAGTCTGCGACCTTCCTAAATCCCCATCTAGTGCCCCCGAGGTGAATGCCTTAGTCACAAAGCTCTTGTCCAGGGCCGAAATGCTCGCTTCACCGCAAGCGCTAGAAGCAATTCGCGCCGAAGCAGACGGCCTAAGAGCAGTTCCCGTATGGGACGAGACAAATCCTCGGGAGTACCGGGATGTCCAGTCCGAGGCCCGCCGCACTGGAGCAAAGGTACACTTCGGCAAGCTAATGAGCATTGCGTCCATTAAGTTTTGGGAGCTTGCTCAGCACCTTCAAAAGATGAAGGGCCGTATTGTGTACCGCGGCGATTGCGCTAAGGACGAAGAGGGTGCTGCCGCCGTGTACAGAGAGCTTGGGGCCAACCCTACCTCTGTACAGGGTCTTAATGCCTGCTTGGCATATGGCGCACTACCCGGCAATCAGTCCTCGGCAGCCGACGCCATCAAGGCTTACGTTCAGGCACTCCTAAAATCCAAGTTCCAGACTTGGATAGAGTTGCCACCAGAACTCCGCCCTACATGGTGGCGCGAGCGCTTCGTCCGCCCGGTCGTGCTGCTGCTAAGGGCGCTGTACGGACATCCCGAAGCCGGTGGTCTGTGGGAGAAACATCTTAAGGAGGTTCTTCAGGGTTTGGGGGGTTACGAGCTCCAAGAGTACCCCGGCAACTTCTGGTTCCCAGAGACTCAATTGTTGCTTTCAACATACGTCGACGACCTGACGTTGTCAGGACCACAAGAGCATCACCAACCCTTCTGGGAGAAGCTCTGTTCCCTCGTTGACGTTGAACCTCCCGAGCCAGTATATAGGATCCTTGGTCGCAATCATTATGTCATCAACGCACCAGCCGAGAGTTCAGAGAACGCTGCCCTAGGCGCGTTAAAAGGAGCCGTTGTTCTCGACATGTATGATTATGCGCAACAGACCGTAGATCTTTACACTGGCATCACCGGTACAAAGAGCCTCAAAGCCGCCCAAACACCGTTCTGTCCAGAAGGAAGCCTTGTCCCTTCAGACGACGAAGTCACGGGCGAGCTCGCTCCAAATGCTTGCAAAATCCTCATGAAGGCTCTGTGGCTTGGCAGGCTAGCAAGGCCTGACATCATCAAGCCCATAGGAGATCTGGCAACACGGGTTCAGTCCTGGACGCGTAACAACGACAAGCAACTCCATCGCTTGATCTGTTACATCAATTCCACCAAAACCCATCGGTTGGTCGGAACCGTCCAGGACAACCCAGGGGAGCTGCATCTTGCGCTCTACGTTGATGCCGATTTCGCTGGGGAAAAAGTGGATGCCAAGTCCACTTCAGGGGGGTACCTTGTCCTCAAAGGTCCTAACTCCTTCTTTCCTTTGGCATGGGTTTGCAAGCGACAGACGTCAACTTCACGAAGCACTACTGAGTCAGAGATAGTGAGCTTAGCACACTCGCTCTTCTCCGAAGGCCTCCCGGCATTGCAACTCTGGCAAACCCTCCTGGGCCAGGATGGCATAAGGCTTGTCATCCACGAAGACAACCAAGCCACCATCATAGTAGCTAAGAAAGGTTATTCCCCTAAGCTAAGGCACATCCAGCGTACCCATAAGGTCAACCTGGGTAGCATTGCCGAACAGCTTGACCAGGAAGACGTTGAGCTAACTTACGTTGACACAAATCTGCAAGCCGCAGATATCTTCACCAAAGCTCTTCCTCCTAACAAATGGGATAATGCCCTTAAGCTACTAGGCATAAGACAAAAGTTGCCAGAGGTCCTTGTCGACATAAGGGACTTGCACTTGAAGCCTGGGTCTGGCCCAAAGACTCAGCATGCACAGGGTGCTGCCGCTGGCGCACCATGTACATAGAGCATGTTTTTCCAGTGGTTCTTTCCATTGGAGAATTTAAGAAGACAAGTCAGAGGAAGGTGTAGTCTCAACGGGCACCCTCCGGGAAGACTCCGGAGAGGGGGGAGTTAAAAGAACACGACTCCCGAGCCCCCTTCAGGGTAGCCCTTAGCAACCTGTAAGACTAGTGTGTCTCACTTGCCCAGGTCCGACTTCACCGACATCTTTGGCTCAAGACGGAAAAGACACAGTCTTGTAGTGAAGCCCCTTTCTGTTCAGGTTGGGTTGAGGTTTCGTCTGTTGCCTCTTCCCTTGGGATCACCTCCCTCCTGTGTTTGGGGCTCACTTAACTGAAACTGCCGGTAAGTTCCCCCTCTCATTCTTGTCCTCGGTTTTGACGTACCGCTACCCTCAACCGAAGTGAGGCCGGAATGTCGTTTTGACCAAGTCGTTGCCATTGGCTTGAAGACTTTGGCCAAGGCAAATTGCCTGTATGCTTGCACATTCTCTGTGTTGTCTATTCGGGAGGTGATCCATGCCCTCGTTCGTGGAGGCCGCTATCCCTCAACCGAATGGAGGTCAATTCCTGTAGACCCAGATGCACGTTCTACGAGTCTCATTGCATGTCCTGAGTGCTTCCATCCACACCCCTCAACCGTAGTGAGGCCGGACATGTCTTCAAACCAGGTCATGGCCCGAGGCTTCATGGACTCTGGTTACGGTGGCTGCCTCTTGCATGCACAGGGCATACTTCCTGTGGCTTTTGCCGGGAGGTGATCCATGCCCTCCGATTCTCAGAGGCCGCTATCCCTCTACCAGCGGGGTGGTCAATCCCCATAGACCGTTCCATATTGATTGAGGCCCAATTCTGCACTTTCTCGTCATCTCACCTTGACGGATCCATGCCCTCGATTCACACATCTCCAACACGAGCCAAGCAGGAGGAACAGGTGAAGTACCTGCCCAAACATACCCCTTTTTAGGCTGGAGGACGCTAAGCGACCGAAATCGCCGCTACGCACCGGTGACCCCACGCCACACACCTTCAACAGGTGGCCGGTACAGGCGCCTGACAGGGGGCCGGGCAAGGTGCCGACTACCAGGTCAAACCCACCCTGCCTGTGAGGATATTATGTACGAGGCCGCTATCCATTGTGAGACTTGACAGTCTCCAATCCAGCCGTAGCCATTGTTCCAAAAACAGTCGGCTGGCTGTCTTGTTTGCCACCAAAACTCCATACTCTCACTTGGGAGTCGATTACCCTCAACCGAAGTGAGGCCCACTCTGCGACCACGGGTTAGCTGCATGCTTGGTCCTTGTGGGCATTTCTGAAAGCAGTGACAACGAATCCTCCACGGAGTACGTCCCGGCTAATCCAGGGTTCTCAGCAGCTCCGGTGTTCTCGCACTTACTAACCGTGCCTTGCTGTTCTCCCCAGAATCGCCCTGGCTTTCTCGCACTTACTTACCAGTCGACGTATTCCTCACCACAAAGTTCACTGCCATTGGGACTCGAGGCTTCTCCAGTGCAATGCTGGTACCTGCCCTTTGCTGGCCTCCATGCCTGGCCAGTGTCCCTCATCCATATTCTGGAGTTTGCTCTTTATAGCTCACATTCCCTCAGACCAAAGTCGAGGCCGAATGTTGCATTGTTTGATTGAGCACTGCTGGGCTGCGGTTGTACCTATCAATTGCTCCGACACACCGGCACCGCGGAGTCTATGCTTCAAGCTGCTTTACCGCTTTGCGCCCAGTAGCATCAGCCGTCCAAGCTGCATGCAGTGCTTCCAGAGTCTCCCAGACTCTATTCCGGCAGACCAATAAGTGCCCGGCCTGCCCATTCCATCATTCTTCCCTCAGCTGATGCGAGGCCGGAACATCATGCGCCTTCTTCATCAGCGAGGCGTTTTCGCAACCCTTCTGTTGTTCCCTCAGCCTTGGCGAGGCCGAACCATCCATTCCCTCAGCCGAGGCGAGGCCGAACCTTTACTCCAGCATAGCGAGGCCGAAACTGCCCTTGCATAGCCTCACATGGCATCTCCGCTGGTTTCACGGGTTCTGACAGCATTGTGCTGCGAGGGTATGTTGATCACCCTCATTCCGGCAAGCTAAGCCTGCATTCGGGTTTGCCCTCACATGGCCCTTAATGGCGAGGCTGTGCTCGCAATTCAATCCACTTCCACTTGCCTGGTTACTGGCCGGCGACGTTTCATCACCTCAAAGGAGCATCCATTCCTCATCATCTTCCGACAAGGCCAGCGTCCTTCTCGACACATCAGGGCCATACACCATAATCACCAGCCTACCCAGGTACCTGATTTCACGTCCGCTGCCATCAATCATCAGGGATGGGTTTGTGGGATCGACATAGAAATCGATGTTCCAAAGCCTCGCATCCTCACAGCATCGGAAATCCCGGAGCTGCAGGTGGAGGTTAGCTGCATTCAGGCTTCTTTGGACATTCCAATTCCCACAGCTGCCCCAGGCTATGTTGCCTCTCCTGGTGCGACGGACAAAGTGGATACGATATGACTGCGACAGTTCCAGGAAAAGCCCTTCACGACGCCCCTGGTGTGACCATGCAAATACACAGCACGCAATTGCCGGCATGGTCCGTCGCTCTCCGTCTGCCTTGCAGCAAGTCTCTTTGGCGTGTGGCACACTGTCCAGGGCACTGTGGACGGCCACTCTGGTCGCCGATAGCCCACGAGCGGAAATCTGCGGTTGAGACGGGGCCCTGTTCCAACAAAGGAAGTTAAGGCCTCGGAACCCTCTTCGCTCGCACAGGTCTGCTATCTTCTTGCACCTCAGTTCCAGGAGGTGTTTCCCTCAACCGTGGTGAGGCCGAACTATGTTGTCCCTCCGAGCGAGGCCGAAGACTTTCCACAATCCTCAGCTTATGCGAGGCCGACAACACCCTCAGCAGCGAGGTCGAAAGTTCCCTCAGCACTCGGCGAGGCCGTACACAGGCAGCTATGTGGCTGGCAGAACTACCGAGCAAACACAGTGGTTTCGGTTTGAGTCCTGTTGGAGCCCACCCTTAGGTACAGCCTCCAGGCCACCGAACAGCTCACTACCTGCGCACCCCACCGGGGTTGAGCCGAGACTTGAGCCAAAATGGCTACGGTGGCTGCAAGTTCTGTCTGCACGCTGCGTCGCGTAGCCACCCGAAGGGGCCGTTGGTCAAAGTGAAACTAAACTAAAAATTACCTCGCTTGAGGTGTTGCGTTCTCAGCTAGGCCCTCTCTCAGCTGCAACCCTCAGCACTCGCGAGGCCGACTTTGCCCTCCGCATGCCTTGCTGTTGAGGCACTTGTTGTGGCATCAGCCTCCGTAAGTTTGGCAATCCCCACTCAGCACTGGATGTTCTGTTCGAGGCATATTCCCTCAGCGCATGCGAGGCCGCAAAGTGAAACACGTGAGGTATGAAAGACTGCTACTCCAGGTTCGTCCGCAGCTCCGGCTTTCTCGCACTTACTAACCGTGCCTTGCAGCCTCCCCCAAAGTAGCGTCACCCTGGCTTTCTCGCTCTTACTCACCAGTTGACCAATAATGCATCTCACGCGGTTGCTTCATGGTAAAACTGCAGCTCGAGGTCCCGGCGTTCTCGCTCTTACTAACCCGGACCGACACTGCAGAGAAGCATGGACTGTTGTTCCCTCAGCGGAGGCGAGGCCGAACAACCATTCCGCTGCATCTGCGCAGCCAGGCCCTCAGCTCCTCACTGAGCCAGGGCTATCTCTAGACAGAGTTCCCTTGCTGGCAAGCCCTCTATCTCTATGTGACCCCCGCGGTGCCACGTATAAGCAGCTGCTCCGCGTGTCTTAGGACCACAG
Source organism: Symbiodinium natans (assembly GCA_905221605.1). NCBI lineage: Eukaryota > Dinophyceae > Suessiales > Symbiodiniaceae > Symbiodinium > Symbiodinium natans. The sequence goes on along the minus strand of CAJNDS010000731.1, from coordinate 63,341 downwards.
TTTTCATTCGGATTTGTTGTTGTAGGCCTTCCAGTGCTTGAGGCCGAATCCAAACACCACATCACACGTCACACGGCTAGGCAATTTGGCTCCAACATCTGAAGATAGTGACACATACTCTGCGTGGCGTCCGCGTGAGCTAGCCTGTCCTAGAGTTTAGGAGTTCGGCTCCTTTCATCGCTTGTCTTACCACAGGTCTCTTTCGGTGGCCCGTACTCAGCAGCCAGCACATGTACCATCCTCAGACGCCAGAGCCGCCTTGCCCCAGCAAGTGCCCATAAAACCACTCACCAGACAGTGAGAGCCAACATCTTCAAACAACCTCCAGCGGCCGTGCCGCGAGGACCTAAACATCTGCAAGGTTCCGCCTTGTCTGTGTGCACGGACAGACCCCAGCCCTTGCAGGAGACGTGGATGTAAACAAAAGCAGGCCTGCCATGTCCAGCAGGCTGATTACCATTGGTTGCCTTCAGATGGGAAAAGCGCGAAGATCGGGTAACCTCCATCTGAATCCTTTCCGGCCAATACCAACCCTTACAAACCCTCAGCACGGAGCGAGGCCGAAGGAGGCTTTCTTGGACTATTGGTTTTCCGGGGAGCAGCCACCAACAGCTGCTCTTCAACTTGCACTGCGCCGCACCACAGTCCTACTGCAAGTTCTTTGGCAACGGTTTCTCAGTAGCACCAGTCAATGAGCTTTACGACACTGATGCCTTTGGTTATTTGTGTCCAGGCAGATCCACCAGGGTTGGGCCAAATCTGTTCTACCTGATTCTACCTGCGAAGAATATCCAGTTGTGCTCAGCTTGCAGATCCCCGAAAACCAGCAAACTCGGGCTCAAGCACACCGCTATTGTTCGGGACACTCCTGTCAACAACTGCAAGGATGCCGCTTGCAGTGCGACGTTGGCCTGCACTGTCTGCAACGTGCCTTGGCCGTTTTCCCCCGTGTTTCGGTCTCACCTTCGTTCTCCACACAAACGAGCGAGGAACCCAAACTCACCCTAACACACAGCCCTCAATCCAAATGAGGGTCGGCGGGTTTTGTTCACCCAGAGACAGCAGGAATCTCTGGTGAGCAACAGGCTCTAGCGTCACCCCTCAAGCAAATCGAGGCTGCAACTCTCACTGTGACCCAGAGCAGACTGTAGGCCACAAGGTTCCCTCAGCAACGCGAGGACGAAAAGCTTCCCTCTAGCGAAGCGAGGCCGAAAACTGTGCACTCGAACGTCCTTCGTCGTCGGCAGCAGTTGGCGGGCCGCCGCTCTATGACAGCTTAGCCGGTCAGCCGGCCTACGAGCAAAGCCAGGGCCTCAAAACGGAACCTACCCTTAGTTACAAGCCCCAGGGCCAGCCACAACGGCACTAAAGACGCTCTCTACCTGAGCACCCCACCGGGGTTGAGCCGAAACCTTGAGCCAGGCTGCAAGTTCTACAACCCCTCTTGAACCTTTCGTGGAGGGGGCCCATGACGGTTGCGGAGGCTGCCCTGAGATACGGAGGGGGAAGAGTGCGGTGATCGCGGTTACTGCCGTGGGTCGAACCCTACCTACCTACCTACCTACCTACAAAAGAGTCTGTGAAGTGTGCATTATCTACTATTGAACTGAATGTGCGCATGGTCTCCGAATGGCAGATTGTGCAGCTAAGGAAGCATATGGAGGGTGGCCAGGCGATTCGTGGCATGCTGGGTGTGTCCCGCCTGTTTTTTTTCTTTCCTTCTCTGATGCTGCATGGTCAGTCCTCTTTATGATTCCCCTGTTTTGATACGCCCCCTAGGTGGGGCCTCCAACGAAACCCTAAACCCAGGCTCGGTCTCGGAATATTGCAGCGGAAGCCTGCCAGGTCCTGGACGTGAGGAGGCGCTGCCATCCACCTGAAAGATGACCGCCTCCCCTAGTAAATGTAAAGCCGTCCATGAAGTACATTCAACAGCATGATGGTGGGCTATGGGGGTTTCAGTTTAGGGCAGGGGATCTCGCTGCACATCGGCACCCCTAAATCCGCAGGTCAAGCTGCCATCCAAGGAGGAGCCTGAGCGTGAGAAGGCAAAACAACTCGTCAAAGGTTTAGGAAATCTGGTCGGCATGTGTCAGTCGAATCGTGTGTCTCAATTTAATGGAGGTTCCAGCAATGCTGCGCAGCAGGAATGTGTCTGGCGAGGCAGGCATTCAACTACAAGAGGAAGTGTTCAAATCGTGTCAAATGCTCGGCAGGGCCTTTTCGAAGGATGGTGATGCCGGCGAAGGGCGACAAGACTGTCTACTCTTTCTCTTTTCTCACCCACAGCAGTCCAGCCGAGATTGCGCGAAGCGCTTCGGAGCAATCTTCCGGGATGATCTTCCCACCACTACTCGGTACCATCTCGCCACACGCCCCTTGGTGGCCAGGGCCACAGGACCCATAGAAGCTTGTCAAGCTGGATGGTTGGACAAAGAACCGACAACACGGCTGCTTCCTCAGAACCCTGCTTCGCTTTCGTTCCAAACTTCCCAAGGGACCCTAGCCTCGCCCTGTAAGTACAGCTCAAAACATCTAATATAAAAAAAGCCCCATGCAACAAAAAGCCCCCCCGAAGGCCCCTAAGAGCCCTCGAGTGGCAGGCAGTGTCACCACGCACCCCGGTGGCTGGCCTTCGAAGCCCTGGCGGGCAGCTCCCGCCTTTGGGAGCCCTTTGTGCAGGCTCTGAAATAGTGGTGTGTGGGCGTGTGATCTAGAAGAAGAACGCAAGCTGGAGGACTTGTAGTAGTGTGTTGAATCGTAGTTTCACCAACCTCTCGGTATTTCAGCTTGAGTTACAATACACAAATCTACCGAAGAATCTTTTGTCTCTTCTGACATTCTTGGAACTGAAAGCTAGTGAAGAGATTCAGCACCTCTATAATTCAGTATGCCTCATTCTGCCGAGCTTTTCTCGATAAATGGATATTGAAGCTTGATTAATCGCAGCTTGCAACCGCTCAGTTGAAAAAAACTAAAGATTATAGCAGATTGCGCACACAGTTCTACAACTAGGAATTAGTTGACTTGGCAATCTTTCGAGTTAGGACGGTGTACATGAAGAACAACTCAAGCAAAGCAAGGGAATAACCAAGTGGCTGTTTAGCGAGCAAGACCACTACACCACTAGTGGTAGTGTGATGAAGACGAGCTTCTGACAGTCAAAGCAAGCAAATATACAGTCACAGTGACTTGTTATTCCTGTTTGGTGATTGTCAGAGTTCACGATGAAGTATTTGGGTGTTTGATTTTTACAACGGAAAGGGCGGTTTTACTAATCAAGACTACGCCTAAAGTCCTGAGAAGTCGAATCCGGTTACGTTCATTTTCAAGCAAAATGGTTTGTCGGTCCCTTAGCTCGCAGAACCGGCCGTTGTACGATTAAGCAGACCGACCAACCAAAATGTTACAATGTAACGGCGTCAAAAATAGACCGAACTTACCAGACTTGACTACTCAAGAAATTGGTCTAGCTTTCAAGGTGAACATGGCGTGAAGACTGCGTCTCCAGTACGAAGTACAACCGGCGGGTGAGGGCACAGCAGGAATTTACAACTCCTGACTATTGATTCTTAGCCTTTTTAGTGCTGCAGCCGGTTCTGAGACGCCATCGTCGCAGATATGCAAACCTCGCACACACATACGCGCGTGTTTCTTTCATCATCTAAATTCTTGGCACTCGTTCGGATGCTGCTTCGCAGCATCCCAGTCATTCCGCTTCGCCCTGCTGAGGTTTGCCAGGGGAAGCCTTCGGCTTCCACACCCTTAACGAAGAATATTTGAAGTTTCAGCAAGCGGGCCGAGGGAGGGGCTTTGCCCCGCCCGAGGGGTGTCGGGGGTGAGCTGCCGTAAGGCAGCGCGGGGGGAAAGGGGGTGTTCATCCGCTTTCCCGCCTATTCTAGAGTGAACAACTTTATTGTTGTGACGATGGCATACAATGAAGTATTTCGGTTATGGAGTAGGAGCGCGAGGCGAAAGTAGATCTGAGAAATGGAGCGAGCGGGGAGTAGTTAGGCCATCGTCATTCCTACTATAAATAGTCTTCTCCACACGGTGGTTTTCTGACCTACGTAGTATAAAGGAGTTTGATACCGTCTCATCTCGGCCCCCGTGCGCTCGAGACGTCAAGAACGGCGACCCTGTCGGTGTTGCCGGTGGGCCTTTAGCCTCGCCTCTTCGTGCGCATAAGTCTGCGGTCTACGAAGGACGAGCGACGCCTGGAATACCGCCAGCCGCCACCAGCGAGACAGACGTTGGCTCTGCAAGGCAACAGTTCTCACACAGATACAGTATGTACCCCTGTTTCGACTCTGAATGACAGCTATCGTCAGGCCAACCGGCGATCAAGCTGGCTCTTGCCTCAAAAAGCCATAGGTTTGGAAACCGCCGTGATCCTCGGGAGATCTTGAGAGCTTCACATGTCGTGCGAGGTGTCTCCGGCGAACGTCATGCCCCTAGGCCCTCAGGCAAGCTAGGGCCTTCTGAAAGCATCCTCAACGGACTGAAGTGCCTGTACTGAGGACCCATAACGCCAAGGGCCATTGCACCAGTTGTCGCAGAGGCCCCTGTAGCATTCGACTTTGTGGCTTCTTGGAGTATCTCTGAATGCAGTAGGAGACGCTTGGTCTGGACAACCGGGAGCCTTCCAGCCGCGGATCTGTCGGCAGTCCGGGTGCCCTTTGGAAGGTTCCGCTCCACCTGTGCTTGCTGCATTTTGCTGCCTTCCTGTGTTTCTGTGCTGCTTAGAGGCCACCTTGTGTGTGTCCACTGGAGTGCAGCCGGACGGTCAGATCATTAGATAATGGTCAGGTCCGGGACTGTGATTATCTGTGATTTCAACATGGCCGCAGCCCTTTCGGCCTGCAGCGCGCGGGCGTTTTTCGCGGTGAGCCTGGTGGGCTCGGCATGTGACGTGCCTGCAAACAGGCTGCCGAGAGCTGTAACTTGAGCCGTCGAGTGTCGTTACGCAGATGGCTCTGGGTTCTGAACGTCTTTGGTTATCCACGGCAAATATTTGTAGTAAGCAGGCAAGCAAAACATGCCATTCTGATGTTCTGAATCAAGTTCGCAATTCGAGAAGACGTGTCTGGTGATGTGCAGTCGTGTGGCTACATACCGATGGACGAAGTGCTACTGATGGACGGTGGACGCAGTGCAAAAGCAAGGTACGGGTACCCTCCCGGTTATCCAGCCGGCGACGCCCTCGGAATAATCTGAGTGCGGCTTGGGAGCGGTGCTGAACTCTGTCCCCTCAGGTTACCCGCCAGCAGGCTATCCTGTCGCCTACGGGCAGCCACCACGGCACGTCTTGAAATGTCTTGAAACGAGATCTGTGCAATGTGCAGCGAGTAAGCAATCGCTTGCAGCCAGGCCTGCCTACACCGCCAGAGCCCTTTGCGATGTGCAGCATGCTGATTTGTAGCATGCTGATAAGCAAAGCAGTTTTATTACGCCAGCCGTGGACTTCCCACAGGCCGGGTATGCTCCTGCAACAGCACAGACGCCGCCTCCGACGGCCGCTTGCTCAGAAGATCGATGGTATGCTGGACAGCAGATGCCTGGTACACATGGACAAGCAGTCTTGAAAGGCCAGCTACCCGGGATACGGTTATGGCGGTGTGCCTGCCAGTCAGGCTTGGACGAGCAGTTCATGCCAAGATATGCCAAGCCAGCTTTCGCACGAAGAAACAAGCAACACTCATGGGCGAAAACTGCGAGCCTCAAGCAAATGCTATCAAAAATGGGCTCCAAGAATCCCGCCAGGCTGGCCACACTCCATCCACTTCGTCGGGGAGGCTGGAAATCCAGATTCTAGAGGGAAGACTGAAGAGGCCCAACGTCTCATCGGCGCAGAAAGTTTTACCGGCAGATGCTTGTCACGGAAGAGTCGTACCGCCTGCGATTGCAGACTGGTAGAAACACAAACCCATGTATATGCCTCCAAGCTCAAGCAGCACGATTTTTCTAACAGCTCCAAGGCATCCCGAGTCAGCAAAGCTTAACGTCACCATCTGATGGAGAAACCGTTGCACCCATGTTCCTTCATGCATGCCTATCCGATTTTCGTGCAATTCAAGGCATGTGTAATTACCCCCAAACGCTCGGAACATCTCGGAATGCTCCATGACTTGTGAAGCGTGGACTCTAAGCAAGGCTTCATCCGTCGTGGGCCCCGATTTCTCACAACCCTTGCCTGCGAGGGCAGAGAGGCTGATAGTCTCTGGCTGCAAGCATGACACTGTCGGTGGTATTGCCGCGTGCTGAGGATCGACAAGCTTTAGGTAGAGTCTCATTGGAGGCAGCTAACCCATGGAATCCACAACATCCTGGAAACGCTTGAACCAAGCTATGTCAGGCTGCACTGAGAGTTTGTCATTTGTGCTTGGCTGTGCGAGCAACCTTGCTCTCCGCCTTCCGTCATGCCTGCAGATGCCCAGCACACGAAGTCACCAAGTGTTCCCGGTGCGTGCTTGCACTGTTCGCGGCAAGGTCAGGGGTGAATTTAACCTCCAAAGCGACAACCACGGAAAGCCAGTCTATAAGAAGAACGGGCAGGCCAGGTTGATAGGTATACTTCTTGCATTGCTTGCTGGCGTCTCCCTCGTGAGCGTGTTTGCCAGGTCAACGGCCTGGACGTCATGTTATATTTCTGGCAGGGCGCCGAGCTTCGCCTACGCGTGTCGATTTGCCACTTGCGTCTCATTATGACCAGGGACGATCGAGATGGCCCGGACTTCTGTGGCTGGTGGTTTGGTCCAAAGGCCGCCGACTGCCACCACGTTGCTCCACTGACATCAACATGCCGGCGCAGCAGTCAGGTTGGCGGAGATCAGGTTTGGGCTTACCACCCAGAGAAGGCGCCAACGCCGCCCCTGAGCGGGTGGAAGGCCTCGAGCAACTGCAGACAACATGTCAATGTCAACCCAAGCTGCAGGGCAGCCAGAACACCAACACAATTGCTTGCTTACTTACCTACTTTCTTCCTCACTTACTCACTTACTTGCTTCTTCCCTTGGGCAAGGTGCCTTACGACGGCCCTGTCGACAATACTTTTATATTGCAGCCTGCATCAGGCCCTGGGAAGCTTTCAACCATCGGTCGTGCACTAGAGTGCATCCACCAGCGCCAGGCTATCCGAAGCAACCCCCAGGGCGACTTGGCAGCATGTCCTCTTCATCGCCACTGCTACTGCCTGTACCACTCTTGCTGCCTTAGTTAATCACCACTGCCCACCACCCCCACCACGTCCACTTTTCCACAACCCCCGCACCACCACTTTTTGCTTTCCCTCAAGTCCCTCGCCTCCAATCATCTTCATGCTCTCGACGCTGTATTCTGAGTGCTCATCCTGCCTCAGAGGTATCCACCGCCGTACGGGCAACCGGCACCACACCAGGATTTTCAGATGCGTCACGGTGTTTCCTCAGAATGCCTAATGAATCACAGTTGCCCTGAGGCACCCGGCGTGCCCCAGCGAAATGCCTAGCATTGCCTGTAAATGATTTCGCATGTGCACTGTTGCTCGTCGTCTCTGCGCTTGCCTTGAAGTATCCTTGCTGCGTGTAGCTGAGGCCAGCGGCTTATGGCTATGGTGCGCCACCAGCCCGGGCCCCTATATGAAAACGCAGTCTCAGCACGGCGGCGTAGCATCATAGTTTCGGATGTCCAGGCTTATGGAATGCCTCCGGCATACGGGCCATCACCTCATACCGACTCATTGCGACCCATGGCGACCTTGCGCGGCTGGAGGCATTTTCCGGAACGGAAATGCACAACCAAGGTATGGGGGGCCACCATCCTACGAGGCCCTCCGTGGAAGTACAGACACGATCAGACAAGTGCGTCCATCATCAGAATCATTAAAGACAAAATAGTCATGAACGAAGATAAATGCAATTAAGCGCTTGCACGCGCACGCGCCGCCTCGGCAGCCGGCCGGCCCAACCCCAGAACATGCATGCCAGCGGTCCGAGAAATTTCCGGTCCGCACAGATACAGAAGGCGAGCACGGGTCGACGAGAAAGAAGCCGGCACGCGGGAGAATCGTAAATCCGAAACCTTGAACCCACGGTGTAGGTGAGATTGTGGGCTGGATGACCCCTGATTCAGTTCATTTGTTGCCTGCGCTCGTATGCTTGCTGCAAAATCCTGGGTAGGGTGCCGCGAGCTGCCACGAAGTCAAAAAGGCAGCAAAGCGCTGTGCAACAGGGTGCACTTGTTGTCTGTGCTCGGGGTTGTTGTTACGTGAAGTTTGGGTAGGGCCGGGTAGGGTGCAGGGAGGTGCCAAGAAGTCAAAAAGGCAGCGAAGAGAGGTCGTGGGGCTGCAGGGGTTCCCAACAAAACTCACGGGGTCCCAGAATGATTGGTGTGGGACTGGGTTGGTGACAAGAGTCTGGTCTGCTTGTTCCAGGCGCTTGTCGGCCAGAGGGTCGAGGTAAATAACAAAATAACAAACAAAGCAAAGCGACGGAGCAATGCAAAGCAGATCACTCGCTTCAAGGCACCCGAGAGGGCACCCGAGAGGTCAAGACGGGATGACCGGCGGAGGGACGAGGCCTCCCGAGCATCCTCACAGCGAGTTCGTCGGAAGCGTACCCTTTCACACTCGGATTTGCGCATGGCTCGAACGGTCTGCCTGGTGGCTGAACGGCTCAACCTGCATTGTGCTTATAGTGGCCTTGGAAGGTCTAAGGAGTCTCAGGCTAAGGTTGGCCTTGAAAGCAATGCAGGGAAGCACTACAGTTTCAAAAAAGCGGCACTTGTCAGGATGACAGGAGGAAGAAGGATGAGGACCTCCATGGAAAGCATTCAGCGAGCGGTCGTCTTGCTGGACTCCGGGCATGCGCATTCAGGATGTGAAAGAGCGGCAGCGTTTCCACCTCGGCAGACCTCCATAGCAACCACATCGTTGAAAAAAAATTATGTTGAGACCTATCTTCACATCTTGACCTACTCCATCTTGCTTTTCATTGCCGGGACGTGCGCCGGTGATCAGTCTGGCTGCAGTTTAGGCAATGCCGAAGAAGGGCGGAAATCTGCAGCCAAAAGAAAAGAGGAGGCCATCCTTGCTTGCAGCGATTTCGGGTTACCCTTTATGCCTGTCAGGATGCAGCGCGGAAGAAAGAGCTTGAACAGAAGCAGAAGGAGGAGGCTACGTCTTGGCAGCATGCTGACCAAAATGACCACGAAAAGCTCCTTGTGGCCTGGGAGGCAGCCAAACAGAAGAAGGATTTAGAGGAGAAGAGAAGGCAAGAACAAAGGTCGACCCTGGCCATAAGAAGGCCAGGGCCTCCACAGCTGGCAGCTGCCATATGGAAGATGTAGACCATGGGAGCAGATTCTTTCGAGAATCGCAGTATCGGATCGAGGCATTTAGAGCATCATGCCAAGATACAAGTTGTGCAGACATGTGCAGACTGTTCGTGGCCAGGGTCATCCAAAAGATCAGATTAGCCTCACCCGAGACCTTCGACGAGGTTCAAAAAGAGCTTCAGGCCCCAGCACATAGCACATGGGAGCAATCTTGGCTTCGGCAAGACGGCACGAGTTGCGCTCAATGTCCTGAGGAGATCCTCAGGGTGGAGCTGGAAAATACTGGCAGCCAAAAGGAGCGCATCAAAGAGGCACAGGATGTGCTTCGCATGGCGCATGGCAGCTGCACATCCAACACGATATGCCGAACAGGAAAGCGAGAAAGGCCTGGAGCAAGCAAGGAAAAGACTCGACAGCATCAAAGAGCAGCGACAGAAAGAGCTAGCCACCGCCTCGGCCAATCAACTGGTGACGATTTCGCACCATCGTTCCCTGCCAGTCTGCAAGAAGAGCGCGCAGCCACACTCAGCTTGCCAACCCTGCAATCTTTATTTTTGAAAGGACAAGAAGACGGCGGAGGAAAAGAAACGATTAGAGCAGCAAGCCAAGACAGATGAGCTCCTCAAGGCCGGACGGACTGGCAATTGTCGGGCTTTTGGTCTCTCAGCGATTCGTGCGATTCGTGTGAAGAGGAGCTGAGCGCATTGGTGGAAACAGCCGAGACGGGTGTGACCCGATTGAAGGACAGCTGCGAGACACTGCGCTGTTCATTCTGGTTCTAGAGCATGGTTCAGGAACCAGGAATCGGGAAGCTTCGGCGATTCCGGAAACTTGTTTCGCACGATTCAGGAAACCGCGCGATTCAGGAAGCCAGGCGATTCAGGAAACCGGCTTCACGCGATTCAGGAAGCTCGCAAACTGCCCGATTCAGGAAAAGCAGCGGGGGACGGGGGGTTGGGGATGACAACGTTCATCACGGTGCTTTCAGAAGACTTCACGATTCCCAAGTCCACGTCCGATGGGACACCATGCATGGTTTACAGTTTCCGCGGTTCACGAATCTTCATTTTCCAGTTTCCCGACTCGCATTCTTCCAGTTTCCGAATCCGCTGCTGGCCTACAGTTGCACATGGCATGTGAGCACTACTGTAGGCCCTGGCGCTGCGTCATCTCATTTCTTTGCCAAACCTAACATTTTCAGCCGCTTCAGAAGTTCAAGGAGTTGGCGGCGCCGCTGTCCGACAAGATCGAAGACAGCGTTTGCCCGACAAAGTTTCCCTTAAAGGTTTGAGGCTCCTTGCAAAGTTTCAGATGAGCCCTTTAGATCACTTCCCACACACACATACAAGTAACGAAGACACACTTGCCACTCCCTATCTCGACATGCTGGTGACAGGAATGCACACCAACATTCCAAGAGTAATTGTCCCACTGTGGTAAGCATGGGCATGTCAGGTCAAGGAGGTCGAGGCGTGCGCTCTTGCTGTGGAAGAGGCCTGTGGGGTGAACTACATCAATTCAGCAAAGTTGTGTTCATGATGTCAAGGAACGAAGAAGGCCCATGAAGCAAATTCTCTCGCAAGAATGGTTTAGCAAACAACCGGAAGCTGGTGTCCGCAAGTTTTTAGCAGATCGAGTGCACCGCCTTGGCTTGGACCACCGAAACAACTCGTCTGCTGCTGCAGAGCCCTGCTACAGTAGTGCCTGCCACCTGCGATTAGAAGCCGAGTTCTGGAGTCTGCTGACTGCGGAGAGTTCTCCCCATCAGGACGTGACCAGATTCCCGACCTTACTAATTGAGTAAGCCGCGAGGCTGGCAGCGATGCCAAGACCGCCACCAAGGCCGGAGGATGTTCCGAGCTGGAGAGCGTGTGCCATTTTGAGTCACTCCGAGGCTTGCACCGACTTCATCCTGGTCAATGGCAACGACATCAAAGACTCTGCACCTGTCCTGGCGATCCCTGGCATTCAGGCAACAGGCGAGACCAAGCAGGCCGGTGATGCTTTAATCAATTCTGCATCTGGAAGGTACCAGTCAAGACCATGTGAGAAAGAGTAGAGGTAGGTCGGAGGAGGTGTAGTAGTAGTTGTAGTAGTAGTAGCAGTAGAGGAAGCAGTAGGGACCAGTTCACCAGTAACAGCAATCATTGTAGTCGAGTAGTCGTCACTGGTAGCAGCTCCAGCAGCAGGCTTTGGGAAAGCTCTTGCAGCGCATCAATGAGCCCGGGGCACAGACCATGCAGACCATGATTTTGGAACGCAGCTGGAAGGCCTCCAGCCTTGAACAAAACCTCTGCAGGTGCGGCAAAACTGCCGAGTCGTTGATCCAAGCTGCAAGAGGTCTCACGGCTTTTGCGGCTGACTTGCAGCTGTTGTGTCGCCCCACACACAGAGACCCAGAACACCTGTTATGCGAGGAGCCAAAGAGCAGGCTGTCAGGCGCGCCTTTGCCAGGCAGAAGACCAAAGAGATGGAGGCATGTCTGGAAGCTAAACATGAATTCTATATATATATATACAAATAAATATATACATATATGCATATGTACATATATACATATGTACGCATATACATGAATACATATGTACATACATACATATATGCCTATATAGGTAGATACATATATACATATATACATATATACATATATACATATATACAAATTTACATATATACGTATATACATATGTACATATATAAATACATGTTATAAATATATCTATAAATAAATAAATAGATTAGCAAAGAAACACATATAAATAAATAAATAAATAAATATATATATATATATATATATATATCTGTGCAGATCGCTCGCATTGCTCGCCGCAACTGATCCTCAGGCCATGTTTGCAAAGTACGACAAGGACAAGGACAACGTGCTGAGCCAAGTGGAGGTCATCATGCGTCATGATTAGGAATCACTTCAGCTGCTGGAGCAGTTGGCATTGTCAACCTCACTCTGGGAGGTTGTTGCATATGCCAAGAAAGAGATGTCGGTGAACGTAGACAAGGTCCGCTAAACGTGTGAACTTGCATTTGACCGGCAAAAGTCTTGGCAGAGTCTTGGCCCTGAGGCCCTGCTCGAGAAAGTCTGGAAATGCACTGTGGACGCTGACGAGAAGGGTGTAGTTTTCGAGAAGTTCGGCTCTCACACTCTTCAAGCAACACGTGCAAGTTGTGAATGGTTCTTCTGAACATCAGTTCTTGGATTGAGGATGTCCTTGTTGAACGCCTCCATCGGCATCGCGCGGGAGATGCAAAGAAACGAGCCCCTTGCCTGAGTGGTCCGCTCGTGGTCCGCCCCTGGAAGCAACTAGGATGCTCGCGCATCCACTCGAAATAGCGAAATATTTTTGAATTGAATATTCGGTTCAGACTTCAAAGCTCAGCTACCACTACGCTATGAGCACGTGAAAGCTTGTTGACGAAAGGCATTCCATCTACTTTTGTTCGTAACATCTGACACAACTGCGGCAGCAGTTACGCAAGAAATAAAGTTGTCAGCAAGGCGCCGCAAAGCAGCGCGGATAGCAAAGGCAGGGCTGAGACCGGTGTCAGTCGAAAGTCTGTCCTGGTGTCCTCCCCAATAAATCCTTTGCAGGAGCGGGTTCTGGCAGGGCTTCGGGAGAAGGTGAGGGCCAAAGTTCGTGAGGCGCCCTTCGAGTTCATCGAAGATTTGTCTCTGGCGTCTGATGTGCTTGTTTTTCATCTAGTTTTCTGTGTTTTGGCTGTGCGATGGCTGTGTGATGGTTGGACTTGCCCACTCCCAAGCTCCATGTTCGAAGGCAGAGCGCTTCGCAATGGAGTTCGAGAAGGATTTGCGAGATTTGAGAGTAGTTTTAACGCTGCGCGACCCGCCTCTGCCTGGCACAGCGCAGCCCCCTGAGTCCGCAACCATGGCACCTTCAAACTCTGCAGCTGCACAGGGTCATACAGGCGTCTAGGGCACTTTAGTCGGGGATCCGGATCCGGCAACACCTCGTCCCAGTAACATCGTTCAGGGAGCGAGGGTGTCTCTGGGAACTCATCAGGGGGTTGGGGGTGTTAGAATCGTGAAAACCCCCGGGTGCAAGCTACAAAAACACTTAACTTTACTGCCCTCAAGCCCACGCAGTGCCAACTCACAAAGGCGGCCCTGAGGTCCGAAAAGGACTCCCAACAAGCCTGTAATGGCGACGTGTCGCCCGCGTCCTGCACTGACGAATTCAGCTTGCGCAAAACAAACAAGTGCAGACCTTTGCATCGCGTTCAGGTGAGGGGATACTTGGAATATCTTGGCATGGCACAGTCCCCACAAACGAGCAAGAGTCATGGAACGGGAAAGGTCAATCAGAGGCGGGGTACCTGTTTCATGCTCCCCTGACAACTGCGGCCCAAGGCCTCGGCGGATTTTAAAAGCACGAATGGATTCCAAAACCCAAATGAGCCCTCCCACGACTTGTGACAGGAGCTCCGGGCAACAGAGAAGGTCGTAGCTCCTTTGTTTGCCAAGGCTCATTCTGTCAGAGTGCTTATTCGTGCTAGCCGTTGAAGAACGGAGCATGTTTCTGTGAAGTGATACCAGGCCAAGACGTCTCCCTTTCTTGAAATGGAGGAGGATGCAGACCATTGCGACAGCTTGGTCAAGGCCAGCATGTTCTGCATGTCTGTCGATCGAGCTGGTCTGTACAAGCTGCACTGTTGGTATATCTGAGGTCTGCTCCAAAATGCCGCTACTTGTACCGGGTAGCATAATTAGCCGAGTGTTTCGCAGGCTTGCAGAGCGACGGAGGAGAAGATGCTGCAGCGGGTAAAATCCATTCCGCTTGGCTTCGATAAGTGGCTTGCCTGTGATGGCTGGGATAGGAAGGATGAAGCCGTCATAACTTGTCACAGGCACAGGCTGGCAGGTGTTGCCTTGGCATTCTATGACAGGTGAGTCATGGATTTCGTATGAGTTCTCGGGCAGGGGATTTAACTCAGGAAGTACGAGGACGACCTGAGGGAGTTCGTCAAGATTGAGGCATGTTCGCGTGCCTCAAGATTGAATTGCGACATGTGCGGGTGATGAATGTCTGTGAGAAGCAAAGTTCGATCAAACCCTTGCAGACGAAGCCCTTGGAGTCTCGAATGGGTCGTGCGGACCTGCGCCTTGCAAGAGCTGCTAACCTCAGCAGGCGGCACCGTGAGCAGGCAAGAAAAGCGACTACAGTTCTGTCAGTCCATGTCAACAAGTTTGCATCGTCTTTCCGCTACATTGCAGGGCTGGCGCAGAAGGGCACAGGAGATGGAGGTTATCCGCAGCTTTGCCATGAAGGCTCCAAGCTTTGGCGGAGCTTTGAAGACTGGATTTGCTGTCAGACATGTCACATCATGTCACAACTCAACTGCCGTCAAGGTGGCACGCCAATTTGCCAGACTCAACAAATTGACCTACGAGGAGACCGTCTGCTACACTGCTACACGAGACGGTGTGCTCATGTTGCGAAGGGCGGCGTATGACCTTCGATCTTCTCAGACACGTGGCCTCCTCATGCTTGTTCAAAAGGGGTTTCAACGCGCCAGGAGCTCTTTGGCCACGTAGACTCGGATGGTGATGGAGCTCTGGATGAGGAGGATGCAATGATGTAATTATCCTCAGCAGATGAGCATGACAAGCCTTTAAAAACACCGCATGATTCAGAATGCCTCAGAACAACCTGCTTCTCGACGAAAACTCCTTCGTAGGAGTTCATCTCGTTCTTCTCCGCGATCGACAAGGCTTAACCGGCTAAGCTTGAAGTAGTGGCATGAAAGAGCACATAAGAGCACGAAAGTGTGGCGCCAAATTCCATGCAACCTTGAACTTGGATGACCAGGATGTCAAGGAAGAGGAATTTGAGCCCGAAGAGGTCGTGGCGGAGGAAGAGCCCGAAAAGCCGGTGCAGGCTCCAGCACTCGTGACTTGGCACATCCACTGCTGTGGAACCTGTGGAAACCTGAAGGTGAATGCATTGGAGGAAGCCGACAACGATGGAGTAGAGGACACGAACGTGACGAACTCCATCAATGTAGGCACTGCGCTGGACCAGGACCTTTGCATGCGCGCTTGCGCACGTTTGTGCAGATGTGCAAGGTATTGCAAGGTCTCACTGAGTCTCACTCGTACCAATGATGGCATATGTGTACCATTAGCAATGCAGTAGCCATCATGCTGGGAACGTGGCGTTCCTCTCCAGGCCCCGCTTCTGCAGGAGGCTGCAAGCCGCTTGCAAGCGATAGCGGCCATCATGCTGCAAGCGACCCCCAAGCCGAAGCCGAAGCCGAAGCCCGTGGCAGCTGGATTGCATTCTTTCCTGGGATGGGGGTGGGCATCTGTCTCAGCGTCTGCTTGTAGGATACGACAATGTTGAGGGAGGTACCGGTATGGTTCCTTGTTTCTGAATACTGTTCAAAGCGGTCGGGCGAGTTGAAAGTCCATCCAGATGAGACTATCTCTGCAATAAAGTGCGCTTGCTACTGTCTGAGGCAAAGGCAGAACTGACCTCGGAAGAGCTGAAAAGGCAGTGGGGGAGTCACCGGCAGAAGAGCAGTGTGCAGCATCATGCCACTTGAAATTTCGGAACAGCTTGCCACATGCCACAAGATGCCACAAGCCCTGCTGGCGCAGTCTCTTCCGAAACCTCCTGGAGCCGCACGAAGTGAAGATCTCTCGCGAGGCCACGGCTTGCCATAAAGAATTTGGGTTCCCTATAGGAGCCTTAGGCGGCACGGTGCAAACGTGGGAAAACCACAAAATCCCGATGGTCCGATTGTTGCTCTGGCTATTGGCTATAGGTGCTCGTGTACATCAAGCACGTACGCACACAGAGGTGGAGTCTAATCCAAATCGCACTCGACAGCCAGGTCTTTCTTCGTATAGTCAAGGTGTACTACAAAGTTGTGAAGGACGCTGGTGAATGCTGGTTCGCATCCAAACGAGCTACAACTGGAAGCACGTATGTGAGGAGACACCAATGACGGAGAAGTTAGAGGTCAACGGCAGCCAGACTGTCCACCAACTCAAAGTTGGCGAGGCGCATCTCTTCTTTTGTGCTGAGCTTTGCGAGGAGCGCACGTGCCGCATGTGCTCCGAACTGGCTCCCGCAGCTTTGATCCTCAGAGCGGGCTTCGCTGTTGCAATCGGGTTTCCAGGGCTGCAGCTGAGTCTGCTCGGAGGTCACCAGAGCCGCTTTAGATCTGCTTACCACTGCCTCTCACTGTGCACAGACATGCACCGGTTTGCTCATGGACCTGCACAAGTTTCGCCGCATGCTGCGTCTGGGATCCATGGTCCAAGTGCCGTCCTCAGCATGGGAGAATCCGAGCTTCCCTTGTTATTCAGGCTCCTTGGAATGCTGAAGCTGCTGAAGGTGAGATTCCCAATCCCTTCCAGACACTTGGTCAGTGTGAAGCCCGAAGCGCTCGGCAAGGACCGGAACCAGGCCAACAGTCGTGCAAGGGTTGGCAATTTGTTTTCGGGTTTCTGTTGTGGTACACATTCTTCGGAGCCCTGATGAGTTAAGGGTTGTTTTTGTCTAAACCCTGTTGCCTTTGCATTCTTCTTGTTGTTCTTTTTTGTTTTTGTGTGTTGGCTTCTTCTTGATCTGCATGTTGCTTCGTTTCGATTGTTGGGTGTTGCTTGTTTTCTGCTTGCTTTGTGCTATGCTATGCCTTCTGCTTTCCGCTATGATGCTTCTTGCGTTTGCCTTTTGGTTGTGGCCTGTTTTCGTTCTATTTTTGCTTCTTTCCTTGCCATCCCAAGCCCGTTGTGTGTTCTGCTTTTGCGTTTTTGGTTCGCGGTCTGCTTTCATGCTGCATGCTTTTTGCTGGCTTTTGTTTGCCCCCCCCACCCCCCTCCCCCGTGAGACTTGGAGAGCCTGTGTAAAGAAAATTGTGGAATGGAGTAGGAGTGCTTTGTCTATGAAACTATAGAAGAAGCACAGCCGAGAGGAACGGGATGAAAATCTAACACTTAGGGTTAAGCATAGATTGTGAGATGAGAAATCGGGGGGGGGGGGGGGGGGGGGGGGGGGGGGGCGCTGGAAGGAAGGGAGGAAGGAAGGAAGGAAGGAAGGAAGGAAGGAAGAGAAAGATGAGTTGAAGTTTGTCCGTCAGAGTATGGACTCCGAAAAACAAAAGCAACAATACGCAACAATACATAACTTGACATGAATGAGGGTTTTCCCACTGCAACATAGAGAAAATGTAGGTTTGCTGTTGGGACAAAGCCGTTTGATTAATGGCGGGAACTTCGGTGTCGCACTGCGCAGGCCCGAGGTTCCCCCCCACAACGGTGAAGCTTTCCTTTTTGAAGGAGAGCAAATAGAGGCTCCCTCATTGTGACGGGATGCAGACGAGAGCGGGCGAGAGCATAATTAGATCACAAAATGCGTGCCGGACTTGGACGAGCGCAGGAGTTCGAATACAGAATGCGTGCACGACCCACGTGAGAGCGCGATATTGACCCTAGGTGAGAGTGTCGGTTTAGGCCTGCAACGATTCAGAGTTCCTCCCTAAACAAGAAGTATCCTTAGCTGAGCCTATGAGGACAAGTCAGCGAGCCAGGAAGTGTGGAGCGACATGAAGAAGCTGAACGCCGCAGCCGTGCGTCTCAGCTTCATTCTTCAAGCCATTGTGTCGCATTCGGTACGATTTCAATACATGTCTATGTGCTGCTTGCTGATGGTTTTTCGTGCTCCCAATATCAGTCACTTCCTTACCAAAGCATGACAGGCATGGCGACGTTGGGCGTGCAGATTGCATCTTCAATCAGCTGCGCGGGAAGGTTCCACCCGAGATGCGTCGAACTTTGCACAACACTCGCTTGAAGGCTTTGATGCAAAAGACTTCAAGTTGATGTTTGGCGCGTAGGCAGTGGTTATTTGCTACGTAGATTTTTGACTGGACGAAAGAAGTGAGATGAAAGGCCTGTGCAAACGCGGGAAGTGCCGAGCTGGCGGTGCAGTACTACGAAGAGATGCTGAAAGATGGCATCCGACCGAATGGTCGTACTTTGGGCAAGCTCATGGAAGCAGCTGCGAAGCAGTGCAATCGGCGTGAAGCACAGCGCTGGTTCAGTGCACTGTCGAACGCACAACAAGATGTAGAAGAGCTGCACGTCCACATGCTGGTGGATGCAGCTGCAAGAGAAGGCGACTTCTATGCAGCAGAAGCTTGGTTCGCGCGATTCTCAGCGGACCATGTGCTTGCACCGAGTATTTGGAATGCCCTGCTCTGTGCTGCGGCACGGGCCGGTGATGTCACACTTACTGAGAGTCTTCTTCTGAAGTTTGCAAAATCGGGAATGCAACCGGACCAATTAACCTTTGCGGTGGTCGCACTTGCGACTTTGGAGGCCAGTGGCTCCAGTGACCGCGGAATTGACTGTATCGAGAAGTGGTTTAGCAAAGCAGACGATTTCCTGTGCCCCGAGGACAAAGTTACTTCAATGGCACGTGTTGCAGAAGGTGCGGCCAAGATGGGCTGCCTGGATGTTGCGCAAGATCTGCTCCAGCGCATGGACACCGGGCTAGCAACCCTGGATGGCTCGGAAGGCACAGTCCACCCTGCATTGAACTCGGCATGTTTCGAAGTGGCCCGTGCACTTGCGGTGCAGGGTCCGGGTCTGCTGGAGGTTTGGATTGAGCGAGGCCAAAAAAAGGGTCAAGATGGTGAGAAGGGCTCAGAAGCGTGGCTTCGGCGAAGCTGTCTAGAGCTCGTGAAAGTCTTTGCTTCCCGGAACCAACTGAGCAAGGCCGAACAGACGTTTCTGCTTTTGCAACAGGCTGGCGGAGCTGATTTGCAAGCTTTCTGCATCATGGTGAACGCGGCTGCAAAATGCGGTGACCTTGTTGCTGCCGAGCGCTGGTTTGAGCGCGCCTTGGATGCTGGGTTAAGCCCCGACATTGTCCTATTCACGTCTGTCGTGGATGCCGCTTCTCGCAAGGGTGATATGAAGGCTGCAGATTATTGGCGCAAACGCGCAGGAGCTTTTGGCCTGAAAGCGAGCAAGGAAATGCTGGGTGCCCTGGTGCATGGAGAAGCTCGAAAGGGCAACTTGCAAGGCGCGCAGCGCTGGGCAGAAGTAGCACGGCAGGAGTATGGGCCAAACTTGGTTATCCTGAACTGTCTTATCGATGCACATGCAAAAGACGAGGACATGAGGTCAGCTAAGAGAGTTCTGGACAGAGACATCATTGGTAGCGGGCTCCAACCGGATGAGAGAAGTTTTGGGCCGTTGATCAATGGATATGCTGAGCAGGGACTCTTTTCGGATGCGTTGAGATGCTTTAGAGCTATGTCATCGCATCAAGTGAGGCCATCTGTTGTGCAGTTCAACCAGCTTCTCAAGGCGTGCGCCCGATCTCGCCCCAGATTATTTCAGGAGGCATTGCAGATCTTCGATGAGCTGATGAAGGCATGGGCAATGCAAAAACAGAGGAATTCGACGGTTACTACCAGGCAGATCAAGCTTCAGGAGCTTCACGACCTTGCGCCCACTCGAATCACACTCAAGACTCTCGGTCGCTGCGTGGGCGCACGGCGCCTGTCGCAAATTTGCAAGGCAGGGACTTCCCAAAATCAGCACCTTGATAGTGTCCTTGTTCTGAGAGTTAAGAACGACAGCATACGCGTTCTGAAGTTTCGGCACAGAGCTTTGGTCCCAGAGGAGTATGGCATTGACCAGGAGAAGTTGCTTGGCACCAGATTCAACGCAGAGGAGCAGAAGCGGGCGTCTTCCACTGCTGAGAGACGGATGTTCGAAGAAGGGGAGAGCCGGAAAGACGGAACGCAAGTGTGGCACTCTGTAGCCCCGCACGATCATTCCGACCCCACGCATCTCCTTGAGTTTTGAGACGTCTTAAGTTCGGTCGCCTGCCAGATCTTGGAAATGCTCGAGGGCCCCGAAAAGGAGACTTCCTTGAAGGCAAGCACCCGAGCAACTGGTGATCAGTTCTCTTGCCGGTGTGCTATTTTGCGAATTGTTGCCAAGCCGTCAGGTCTTTCGTGCCAGGGGGAAGGCCTGGTGGAAACACGGAAGAACAGAGTCGGAGAGAGAAAGAGAGAGAGAGAGAGAGAGCTAGCTCATGCCCCGTAGAAGAAGAACAAGAAGAAGAATAAGAAGAAGAGAGAGCTAGCGAGAGCAGCGCTGCACCGTGAGAGCGTACATGCCAAGACTGAGACTGCAGGTGGTCGGGGATGAAAACGACAAGGACTCTTCAGTTTTCGCATCTCGTTTTGAGAAACCCACATCTGCCCTGGTCTATTCTGGGCTTCCTGCTGTGACAGGAAGGCTGGGTTACCATTGCAGGCAACCAGGGCACAATTTTCCTTCAAGAGGGGGGTCACCTGTGGAAGGCCAGCCTGCTTTGCTTGAACTCTAAGTAGGGGCTTGTTGTCCCAGATCCTGCAAGCGAGGACCACGAAGTGCTTGTGTCACAGACCATGCATTCTGTCCAGGTCCTCAGGCAAAGTGAGCTCTCTGAAACTTTTGAGGCCTGAACCGACAGAATGTTTGGTGTGTACTTTCCTCCTTGCGTCCTGGCACGCCTGATGCCAGGACACCCAGCCAAAGGCAGGTGTCCGAAAAGTCAAGGAGGGGGAGGCGGCTTCCCACAAAGCTTTTTCTTGACCGAGCGATGTCAGGCTTTTGTTTTACCTTGAAGGTCGCAGCTCAGGTTTGAACCGCACAGCTGCCTGCACAAGTGAATGTCCGTGCAGGTGTTAGAGGTTCTGACCTGGCCAAAGAAAGATGAGGAGTCGGTGCACGCGGGCACAAGCTTCATGAGTTTCATGGAGCCTGCATGGTATGTCTGGGGAGTGGTGGAGTGGGACCTTTTTTCGCTTCTGGGCTCTCAGGTCTGGCCTGAAACGGCTGCGAGTCAGGGCGAAGATGGATGGAGCAGCTAGGATGCAGCGTTTTTTTTTTTATCGATTGAATTCTGGCAGTGAAATTTGTGCTGGCAAATGCCCTTTAGAGCTGGGTTCCAGCTGAGGCGATCGGGTGGATAACTCAGATCAACAAGGACTGCCTGTTGCGATGTGGTTTTTGTTTTCCGTTTGGAAGAGCTGACTCGGTCCTGACTCGGAAGGATGGCACCGTTCTTGCCGATCCTATCTGACAACTCCTTCTGCATCCGCCGTTTACCCGCCATTATGGAACGCATCTTTGATTCCAAGGAACTATATGATCTTATGTTGTGCATTGTGCAGCTCTGCGTGGCAACCATGACAGAGTGTCGCAGAGTATCCACGGAGCTATGGTGATATTGCAAGAAGACCAGTGCAGATCACGTTGTGACAACTCTTGCAGTCATACTGCCCGATGCTTCTATTGATATTCGGAGATTGTGGCGAAGCGTCAAGCCCCCTTAGATGATGCGCTTCCCCTCGGTGTTCTGAAAATGTGCTTCAAGGCAGCGCGTTCCCGCGCGTGCTGGAGCCTGGGTTCTTGAATCATGAACTTCATAATCGTCGCAGCCGTTTTCGGATACTGGCGATGTGCGCAAGAACCCAGATGCTCGCAGCCACTGCCTTTCTGCGTTGAGATTTGCAGAGCGAATCTGCAAATAGACGGGGAGAGAAGCCTCCGCGGCATTCGTGCAACTGGCTAAATGACATCCCGAAGCCTTGCCAGCAGCTTTCAGTAGGACTACAGTGACGGATCAAACGATATCAAATGGTCATTGCCCCAAAGGTCAGAAGGTGCAAGCAGGGACCATCATGAGCATCATCTGCATAAATCTGCATCACTCCAGTGCAGTCCAGGCCAAGTCTTACCTGACACAAACTCCGATAAACAAACCCTGCGTCGACATTCCTTTGATCAGGCAGAGCTCATGTTGTTCCAAAGCTGCCTGGGACCGGTCAAAGAAGTCGTTAAAGTAAGAGCCCCCAAGACATGCAAACCTGTCCTAACGCGGCTATGCCAAGTTCACCCCAAGCCGCCCAAGCCCCGGTGACATGAATCAAGGATCACCTGTTACCTGCAGAGGCTCATAACCAAACCTCTCATGTCGGCTGAGAGGCTTAATTGGTTTTGCTAGGCCAGTGCAGGAGAAAGAGCGAGGGGAAAGCAGATGCACCGTGCTAACAAGACAATTTCCACCTGCATGTCATCATTGACTGCACTGGGTAACGTTGCTGTTGTCATGGACGGCCGTTTTGGCTCAACAGCTCCATACAGTAGTGTTCCATAGTGTGTTCAGTTGTCAGTGCTTTGTAGAGACGCTGTGAATTGGCATTCCCTGGGTGCATAAAAACACATGGCAACATGGAATTTCGTATATATAATATATCAAGAGAGAAGAGATCTTCATGGTGCAATTGTTACAGTAGCCGTTGCATCATCTTGTGAGAAGCAGCAGCAGCACAACTTGCATACATCGACTGTGACGTCGTAGCGCGCCCGCCGAGGGCCGAGATGAAGATCTTGGGTTGCTCGTGTATCTGAGTTGTTCGTGATTGGGTACATGCCGCACGTGTGCCGAAGGTCACATGCCAGCTTCTGACCAGGCAAGGCAGCGGAGAACAATGTTCGTGGTGTTTGCGGATGATGTCCATGTTCTTGCAGGCACTCGTAGTCCTGGCGGACTCGCAAGGAGACTCCGAATAAAGAAGGCCACCGTCAGACGTGACTGGCATGAGTGCGGCCAGGCACCTCCGAAGTGAAACCTTCGCGTGCGTCGGGCTCATCGCTGCAGCAGGTCGCAACATGTTGGATTCTCTCACATTTGCTCTTCTCGAGTCTTTTTTTTTTTTGCGTTGATTCGTTGATCTTAAGCTGGAATGTGGCTCCGGTTCGGCAGTCGGCGCAGGCAGCCGATGTGCTGCTGCGCGCTATCAAGGAGGCCGCAACTGGAGACTAGAGACCGGTACTTGGTACTTGGTACCTTTTGGACAAGTTACAGGCTTCGATGTCTATTGCAGGCGCAAAACACAGAGCAAGCTTTGAGCTCAAGAGTCGTGTGCTTGGAGTCGGAACTCAAGGCAGGATCGGCGTGAAAATAGCACTTCAGATTTAAGCAATTTTCCCGTCTGAGTGGCAAGGGAAGAAGGGAGCAACGGGAGAGGTGGAGCGCAACTCGAGCATCTGGTGTCGTTGCTTGTTGCTGGAGCCACGGCTTTCAAATCGACATGAAACAGTACGTACCATGAACTTCCATGAGCAAGGTCCTTAGTTCGCAAGAGACCTGCTGGAACAAGCATCTTTGCGCACGCTGAAGGGCAAGCTTGAGCCATGGGCAACACACTTTCCTCCCAGTCCCTGGTGAAGTCTGCCACCCCCGCCTTGTGCTTGACACTTGCTTTCTCTTTGCTGCCTCTGCTCTGGGGTCGCACACGTGAACTCCGGGGTTGGAAGGCCGACCACGAGGATCACCGTAGCCTGACAGATTCGAGAAGTGAAAGACTCCAGGACAAGGAGGATGAGCCGGGGAATCGCCAAGTGAAGCATGACTTGGAGGACCTTGCTTCGAACGTCCACGTGCGACCACCTCTGTTGGGTTTGGGAGAAGTCCTTCGAAAAATCAGGGGACAGCCGGTTGATTCCGAAGCAGAGACTCTTTCCACGGAGTCCGCGCGACTGCCGGGCAAGCAGCGCATTCATGTCAAAACCTTTGGCTGCCCACACAATCAGTCAGACGGAGAGTATTTGGCTGGACAGCTAAAAGACTACGGCTACACCTTAGTGGAGACTCTTGAAGAAAGCGACGCCATAGTGATCAATTCCTGCACCGTCAAGCATCCTTCCGAGACTCGAGCGTTGAACTTGGTCTCAAATGCCCAGCAAGCGGGCAAGGGAGTCATCCTTGCAGGCTGCGTGCCATCTAGCAACAAGAAGTTGGCACAGACCCTCACAGGCGTAAGTATGCTGGATGTCACGCAGCTGGACCGGATTGTTGAGGTGGTTGAGGAAACTGTCAAAGGGAACACCGTACAACTGCTTGACAAGCGAGGAGATCTGCCCTCCCTGTCTTTGCCCAAAGTACGCAAGCATCGCTACGCGGAGATTATCACCATCAACGCGGGCTGCCTCGGAAATTGCACCTACTGCAAAACGAAGATGTCGCGTGGGAAAGTGGTGTCCTACTCCATCGATGCGATAATCGCCCGGGCACTTGAAGCCGCCAGTGAAGGAGTGTGTCAGATCGAGCTGGCGTCGGAGGATATGGGCGCCTATGGCCTGGACATTGGGACAAATATTGCCGAACTATTGCTGCGATTGTCCGATGCTTTGCCCCCTCATGTCATGCTGCGTACAGGCATGACGAACCCACCCTTCATCATGCAACATGTGGACCAGATCATTGAGGTTCTAAATCGGCCCAATGTGCATGCCTTCATGCACATACCAGTCCAGTCTGGCTCTGACCAGGTTTTGAGGGCCATGAGAAGGGAATACACCGTGGATGATTTCTCCTACTTGGCTGACCGCCTCAAAGCTGGGGTTCCTGACCTTTTTCTTCTTACAGATATCATCTGCGGCTTTCCAACTGAAAGCGAGGAGGACTGGAGGGCAACCATGGAGCTGTGCCGGAAGTATCAGTTTCAAGGCATCCACATCTCGCGATTCTGTCGCAATCGGAGCTTCTTGTTTGTGGGCCGGTTGTTGGGCTTGCATCAGCCTTTTATCAACAAGAATTTTTTGCAGTTACCAGTACTATACTGATTTTTTGCAGTAATGATCGCAGCTTGCCTCTTGCCTCGGGTCAAATGCCACACTGAAGCCCAAGGGCCTCTCAAGAATCTCTCGAACTTAGAACTGAGGCAATTCTACGCGCGGCCGGGAACAGCAGCTGCGCGGCTAAAGCCTTTGAAGAGTCATGTGGGCAAGGATCGCTATCGAGAGCTGGCAGAGCTGGTCACCTCCACCAATCGGAACGAGGGCTTGCTAGGCCGCGAAGAACGAGTTTGGTTCGCGGACACAGAGGAAGAACGATCCAAAAGTGGGCATGGGCAGACCGTCGGTCGAACTAAGACCTTTGCCAAAGTTCTTGTACCCCGCGATGACACACTCCTTGGCCGCAGCGCGCAAGTGCGCATAACTTCGACCTGTCGCCTGCATGTGGAGGGCCAAGTTTTGGGCGACGTTCGATAAAAAGGATGGCATCCGCCTGCCTGATGGTGTTTGTGTGTGTGTGTGCTCATATGTGCTCATGAATCTGATTGGAATATGTGTTTCTGTGTTGGAGGCAGCGCATGAGCAGGCTCGCATGTGGGAAAGGCCAGCAGCAAGTTCTGCATTTGTGGTCGGTTGGAAGCCGTTGCATTCAAGCTGAGGGAGTTGGAAGAAGCAGTCGAAGAGAACGAGCAACTCATAGTCGCGTGCTTATCGCAGCTGTGATGCCATTAGCACCCTACAAATGGAGGGAGAGGGAGAGAGAGAGAGAGAGAGAGAGAGAGAGAGAGAGGCAGAGAGAGATGCCGCCTCACAGGAGGACCTTGGGACTTGCGCCCTTTGGGGGCGGCTCCCGCCATGCGCAAGGAGAGAGAGAGAGAGAGAGAGAGAGAGAGAGAGAGAGAGAGCGAGCGAGCGAGAGAGAGAGAGAGAGGGGTAGGGTTTTCTGGTTTGAAGTAGTTGTTGATCCCAACCCTCATAGCACGCAGTCTGGGGGTTTCACTTGAGACCGAAACTTCGAGCGCGCCAGCGCGTGGGGGCCTTAGGGCCTTCAAGCCCAGCAGAAGAAGAAGGTATTCTGTCAAGCGAGGCGAAGAAGAAAAAGAAGAGAGATGTTGTGTTGTACTCTGCCCTACTCACCACCGAATCTGAGCCCCAGCCCCAACGCGGCCAACCTGCCGCCACTTAGAGAGCCCTCCGCAAGTGCCACGGAAAGGGCAAGACAAACAGCTCCTTCTCGGGGGGACTAGGCGTGTGGAGAGAGAGAGAGAGAGAGAGAGACGATAGCCACTTCCTTGACACGTACTGGTAATCTCTCCAGGACCCCTTTTCTGCACGCCCTGCCCTGCCCCATCGCTTGGCCCATTACGGCCCCCTTGACATAGCAAGCCTCAGCCATGGCAACGAAAGGGGGGGCGCCCCTCATGACGCCCGTGCCAGAGGAGGCCCAAAGGTTACTTGGAGGAGCCCTACACTACATGAGGGAGCTGATCCTTTGGGTGGCGAATACATATACCCCCGACACCACGCACTACATCGAGGAGCAGCTCCGACGAGCAGACACCCACCAAACCACTCAGTGGTTCCAGGCTAGCATCAACGTGCTCATGCCACAGATGGGGGTGATCTACGTGCCGCCTTTCGTGGGGGAAACCGCTGCACCGACAATGCCATCAGGTGGGGGCGAGCACCGGCCTCACCAACCTGCTGGAGAAGGGGGCAAGTACGACGAGGTCAAGACCGAGATCAAAAAAGAGAAAGAGAGCGATGACGACAAAGACAAGGCCGACTGGGGGGGCGACACGGAGGAGGAAGAAGGAAAGGACCATGCCCGGCCATGTGAAATACCATCGGCCGTGGGGGATGGACAACAACACATGCCAGCCAAAGAAGACGATGCCCGGGGGCCATGTGAAATACCATCGGCCAAAAAAGGAGAAGCGCCCACTCAACCTGGACGGGAAGAGAGAACACCACCTCGAGGAGGAGATCTACCAGGTCCACGGCCAGGGGGAGACGTGCCGGGACCAGCGCTTTGCCAAGACAAAGACGACGAAGGGGAGGAGTATGAAGACGTCTTGGTTGACCAGGAAGAGGACAGAACCCGCACCGGGGGTACACTACAAGCTCGCCGACCCGGACTTCGACCTGCAGTGCCCCAACCTACTTCAATGCCACCCTGGCAACGACTCCGAACCACCACTTTGCACCACATCACTCCCTCGACTACTACGTGGGAGACGCTCCACCAACAACAAGCCAAGAAAAGAGATTTCCCAGCGGGAGCACGACCCACGAAGACTTCACGGCAGACTAACAGAGGACCATGTGAGAGACCATCGGCCCCTACACAGCCCCGAGCCAAACAGGGGGCAAGGACGGCATCCGCAAGGACTACCTCGCAAGCTTGGGGGCAGGACAACAGAGGACCATGTGAAAGACCATCGGCCTCCACACAGCCCCAAGCCAAAAAAGGGGCAAGGACAATAGCCAGACTTACCGCTGCACCCAAGGGAGCTTCTCGGTCAAGGACACCTCGAGGGGGACCATGTGCAACACCATCGGCCCCGACAACAGCTCCAGCTCGCGACAAGCCACCGCTGCCAAGGAAAAGGAAAACCGGGGACATCTGCAGCAAAAACCGAGAAAAGCTGGGGGAGAAAGTGGCTCGCCTGGCAAACTACGACGACTCTGGCTACAACTGAGGGAGGTGGCTACGACGACAACCTCCGCAACTGATGGGCAAGAAAGGGAAACTTGTCTAGGGGGGCAAAGTCTACCCAATTTACAGCAGTGTAACCGCTTGAGATAGGAACACATTTGTCGTAACCCCGCTGCTGAACTGCAAGGGGTAACAACAACCTTTCCCAACCCCACTGCCGCACTGCAGGGGGCATATGTTAGGCAACGTGGACAAACAATGTCACCTCTTTCATTTAACCATGGCCAAGGGTGCAATTCAGGGCGGTACCCTCGATCCAACACTTTGATAGGCACCCTGGGGGGAAAAACCAACAGAGTCCCCCAGGTGCATGTTTTTACCCTACGGCCTTTCATACTTTTCTTTGCCCGTCAACATGATGGGAGTCACGAGACCTTGGACATCACGCGCCCCTTGGGGCGGCCCTCTCTTCGGGGGGGGCTACGCGTGCAGGAGAGAGAGAGAGAGAGAGAGAGAGAGAGAGAGAGAGAGAGAGAGAGAGAGAGAGAGAGAGAGAGAGAGAGACGATGGACGTGCACCGGGCACGCCTCGGCGAGAGGGGCAGAAGAAGAAGAAGAAGAGAAGAAGAAGAAGAATAAGAAGAAAGATGACAATGTTAGTTTCTGTCGGTATTGCAGCACCCCTACATTGGCCCTACGCCTCCATGCACAACACGAGAACGTGCAAGTGCATGCCACTTTGTCCTTCAATGTGGAGTAGGATGGCGGAAGGGGTCGTCGCCTTGTAAAGGCCACTGTCTTTCTCGGTTTCAAGTGCACGGCTGCCTTCTTTGAGAATTTTGAGAATCCGGCTCGTGGAACGATTATGTTGAAAAAAGGTTTCCCTGAAACCTTCCTGAAACCTAAAGCACCTGTGGGCTGGATGGTTCTTTCTCCTCGCTGGGCTTTCTCTTTGTGAATAATCGCAAAGTTGAGTGTCGTGGTGTGCCACACTGGTTCTGACACCCCTTTGTTGTGCACTTGTCTAAATGCCTCTGTGGGGATGGGGCGAGCGGCACAAGTCTGCGAGGCCAAACTGGTCCAGATGAAACCGCTTGTGAGTCAGGTCGACGACTGCAAGGCTCGTCAAACAAGAGCCGAATGTCAAGAGGGCAGTTAGTTCAAGCAGAGCCAAGCTTAGACTCAGATCAAGCTTAGGTTTCTCTCTGAGCTCGGTGAGTCTGAACGCTATGTGATACTATGTGGTATTTTGTATGGCTGAAAAGCTACAGATGCAATCGCAGACCGCAGGGCAAGATCAGGACGTATGCCGCAAAGCTCAACGAGTTGACGAGCGAAGGCAGGTTGAAATCAAGCAAACCGTAGACGGTAGGACTGACCAAGCAAAGTCATGAGGAGCAACTGCTCTTACTAACAATGGCTGACTGCTGGATGTCTCAGGTGGCAAGCGCCGTCGACTGCGTCGTTGTCAAGACCCCTCGCCAGAAGAAGCACGCAACCCTGGATCTCGCTGTTGCCAGCAGTGCCACGGTGTACACTGACATGCTTCGTTCAGATGTGCCGAGCTGGTCCTGATGTTATCACAGTTGTCGAACCTGTTGCAACGCACCCAGACAGAATCATTTGTGACTCTTACACTGTCTGCCGGCACAGGCGTGCGAGCCTGCGTCACCTTCTCTGGGAGGCAGTGGCCAAAGCTGACCCGGTTTGCTCTGTGTCTGCTTTGCCACCAAAGATCCCTTGCGCCAGGCAAACCCGTGTGGGAACCTATCGCTGGACAAGATGAAGGCGTGCATCCTGCTCAAACCAGCTCAAGACGGAAGGACCTGCAATAGCTTCCTTTCACATCCTGGTTGCACGTTTTCTGCAACATTTTGCAACCTGCGGAGGAGCCGCGCACGAGAGGGCATGAGTCTCCCCATGAAAGATGCAGCAAGCGTGAGAAGAGTGCAAAGCCCTCTCCGGTGGAGTCACGACAGTCCAGAGCTGATCCCCCCAATGCGAGGGGCGAGAGAGTGTACAAATCGAAGGAAGAGCCCCGCCCAAAGGGCATCCGCGATGTCCGGCCGGATGTGAGGCGCGAGCCCCTCACGGAGTTGAGGCAGATAGCCGGCATAGCCGGGCTTCGCATCTGGGAGCCAACAGAATCAGCGGAGCCAGCACCACTGCCGGCACCGCTGCCAGCACCACCGAGGGAACCCACAGATGCCATCGTTGCATGGAATCCACCTACGGATGCGGATCGTGGTCACCATGGACGTCCAGACGCTCTTGCTTCAAACGTTTGCCGCTCAAGCTCACGCACTTTCGAAGTGGTTCGTGCTGAGGCGAACGGTATCCCATCACCTGTTCAAAATGCCTCTGGGGCACCATGCCGCTGTGTAGTGCGAGGAAAGGAACAACGACTAGCTCTGCCGGGACATGACTGCGAGATGTGCCGCAGATTCTACGCAGCCGCGGGAGTTGGCCCCCTAGGACCAAAGTCGTCCAGGCACCGATCCGAGCACGCGCCGACAAGCACTCCACCAGGCCACCCACACGCCATGACAAGTACATACAATTACATGATATTGCATGCCATGTCACCATGTGCACTTTTAAGTGTTCAGGGCGAACAAAAGGGCACCTCTGCGAGGCTTCTGGGACTTGTCCTTTCCTGTCCACGCGGAGTCTTCACCCCAGGCCTGGTCACCTGAAGAGGATGTGAGCGGGGCGGTTAGTGTTTGAGATGAGCTGAGATTCACTGTCTCCCGGTTGCACTCGGACGAGGCCTGAAGCCACAAGTGATGCAGACCGCGGAGCTCAAGCTGCCAGATGGGCAGCAAAACCCCAGAATTCATGCAATGAATGTGTGAGGCGCTGCAAAGGTTGTTTAAACATCTCGTTTGACATCTCTTCTCTTTGAGCCAGTATTTCCAGTGGAGCAGATGTTGCAGGGCTACTTGCACAGGCAGTAGTGAACGGACAGCGTTGCCCGTCCACTGTGCTCAAGTAGTTGAGATGGCACGATATGCAGTGCCAGGGGAGTTTAGGACTTGCTTTCCGCAGTCTGTCACATGACACTACAAGTGACCGCGAAACGTGCTGCAGTATCAATCCTATGGAAGTTGAGTCAGTTGAGTGTCGACACTTGTTTGACTCTGTTGTGCTTGTTGCGGAGAGCAAGCGAACCACTTAGTTGGATCGCCACGCAAGGCTTTGAAGGGGTGCCCAGGCGACTTGCTGAGAAAGATGCGGAGGATTGCGGCGTGACCCAGCCCTGCTAGTGCTGCTAGGTTTTGTAGGGGCCCAGGGGCCCGCGGAGGGGCTGAGGACACGTTCCCGTGCCTTTGCTCTCTGTCTGCTCTCTGTCTTGCCTAAAGGAGAGACTGGGAGAGAGAGGGAGGGACTTCATGAAAGACTCCATTCCAGAGCGCTCTGCGCGAAGCAAGGGCTTGCGCCTGGCCTCTGTAGAGAGAGGGCGAGATGGGGCCCTCAAGTGCGAGAAGAAGAAGAAGGAGAAGGAGAAGAACAAGAAGAAGAGTAATCAGGAGAAGAAGAAGAGTAATAAGGAGAAGAAGAAGAAGATGGAGAACAGTATAGAAGAAGCGGCTTGCCTGGCTGTCGCGGCTGGGTTCTTTGTCTCCTGGGAGGGGGCGCTCAAGAGCGCAGAGAAGAAGAACGAGCTTGCACTAGCCATGTCTGAAAGAAAGACATACAAAATGACAAAGGGGGAATGAAGGGTCAGCAGATTAGCATAAGAAGAAGATGAAGCAAAACGAGCCATGCTCTGGTGTGCTGTCTGCAACAGTGCCGAAGCGCAGGTGCAGGGCGTTGGGCCAGGCCGTGATGGGAGGACTGCTTACCTTACTCCTAGGCCGATACAAGAATTGAGTTCAAGGCTTCCGTGCTCGCAGCGGTCGACCAGGACAATTTTCAGCGCACACAAGAAGCGCCCTGTCCTTGCCGGCGTGTGAGCCTGAGCCATGCACACTGCACCTGACCAGCACACATTCCCCGAACCCTGTAACCACAGTCCCCCAAGTCGTGTAGCTTCTCAGGTTGGAGTCGGCGGAAGACCACCTGGCGGTGCCTGCATCCCAGATTGAAAGCAGTTGTCCACAGACACAGTAAACTCAGTGAACATCCAATGCAGCGGTCTACTTGTGCCGTCCTTCAATGTTTCGTTTCCTGTCTTGGATATTGTGTTCGCTCAGTAGCTATTCAAGTTTGCAAGTTAACTGTGGTTGGCTTCATGCTTCTGTCATGCATAATTTGTCACTTGTGTCATGCGGCGCTTGCCAGTGGTGGAGAGAGAAGAGCATCAGGTTTGGCGGGATCATCCAGTGCCCACGAAAGGCACCTGTTCGCACTGGGTCGTGCACCAGAGGTAGGTAGTATCCGAACTGCTCCGAGCGACAGGCTTCTGACCCTCTAGGCCTGGATCGCGCTGTGCAGTGAATATATGTGAATATGTGGGAGGCTGATCCCTCATGGGTCCTTCATGTTTGAAAGATGAGGGTTTCAACGGGCCTACATGTTGATCAGGCTCCCATCTTTGGAAAGACGCTTTATCCGTACGTGGGCGATGCTCCAGCACTGCTCCTGCAATGAACAATGCTAGCTTGACGCCCTCAGGTCAATCACCTTCTTGAGTATTTACTGTGTTTTCAATAGCTTTGGACATGGCAAGGCCAGATGCAGCGAGCATCCGGCCATACATATGTATCTGCCACTGTATGCCCATTGTGCTCGACAGTGGCTTTCTGAGCTGTGCGATGAAACCCTGACTGGCAAGTCGTCTCACCCTTGTGGCAGTAAGACATGTGTTTTGTGGATGAGCTGAGTTGACCAAGGGGCAGCACATGGCACAGCCAGAATGAGATGCACAGATGCGAAGAGATCTCTGCCTCTTCACCTCAGCTCATGGATTCTTAGGGGGCTCCCTGTGATTTTCCTTGGTCCTTTGCCGCCGGCGCGGCCCGGCGCTATTTGGGTCAAGGAGCGCTATCGGCGAGTACAGATGGTCCAGTCTTCCATGCAGCAGTTTTCGGCACGCTTGGCCCTCCCACTTCCGCACACTCACATGCCCCTGTGCACTTCCACATAATGCCATAGTATCTGGGTTTCGCTTGTTGCAGAACAACTACATCACCATGTAACTCCTCCTGGCATGCACGCAGTTTGTCCAGTGCAAGCAGGAGGTGCAGGCAAGCAGGTTACAGGACAAAAGCCTCGCGTGGCTTGCATAGCGGCACAGCACCTTCCCTCCCAGTGATTTTTAAATTGGTGAGAGGTGCCCTACGGAAACTGGGTGGTCTGCGGGACGGGTGGTGTTGGGGCCTGGTCTGCATACCATCAAAGCGCTGTGCTTCCGAATCCCGAGTTCTACCGAGACCTTTCTTTACATTCTGCTTACCCACTTTCCGACTTTCCCACTAGTCACTAGTATCAAAGCACAGTTGCCCTTAGCAATCAGTGCAAGGAATCGCGCATTGAAACACTTTTTGTGTTCTGTTGCGACATGCCAGCACTTGGACATGTTGGACAGCGGTAGGGCAGCGTTCCGCCGACATAACATTGGCAGGATCTTGCTCATGTGCCACGGGCTACATGAACTTGAAGGCGTGAGATTGCTGAATCGGAGGGCTGAGAGTTGAGACATGGAGCGATGACAAGCGCAACTCTTCCACCACCCCCAGTCCTGCAGGTCCACTGTGGATGGAGCGGCGACTTTGAAACCTGAGCGTCCCTTAGCTTCCTGCCCGACGAAATCTTGGCTATCAAGCTGGCCATGATACTATGACTCATCATGACTCAGTATCAGTCTCGGAGGCTTTTGTGACGTGGTGTGTGTGTGTGGATTGTGGATAGTGTGCCCCCCACCCTTCTTTGGCCCTGGGCCTATTCCTTCCCCTCGCCCTTCCCCCTGTTCCTGGTATGGGCGGGGGGGGGGGGGTGCGTAGACTTCAACAACACTATTCTCCTCGCCGGTCTCCAAAATTCCTCGTCCCCCGGCCTCCTGGCCCGGATCTCCCATCATCAGAGAAGCCCTAGAAAATCAATCCCACAGAGCCGCAAAGAATCTCACAGAGTTTCTCCAGAGTGCCCACCACGAGATGTACTCGAAATTGCGAAACTTCGACCACAGTGGAGGTTCTTCCGGACTTCTCGCACCAGCCCCCTCCGCCGGTCTCTCGAAAACACTCTGAAACAGAAATCTCAAAAGTGCAGCTGCTGAGCAGCTACTTTTTTTGGACTGTCTCGAGCTGGTGGCGACCTGGAAAGATAAGTTATCTTTTGCTTGGGCCCGGAACAGTTGCCTCTCGAGAGATTGCTTTTTGGAGACCGGGGAGCCCAAGGCCAGTGGCGTTGTGTTTTGGGGGACTGTATCGAGCTTGCGCTTCGCTTTGGCTTTGTTTGCCTTTGTTTGTGACTCGGGCATCTAACAATTGTCCTGTGTGCTGTTTTTACCCACCCTCGACGTGGGGATGTTAAATTTCATGCTGCTGTATACTCCTGTCTCCTGGCCCATCTTTCCCATCCACAGTGTCTGCCAGGTCCGAGGCAGGGGGTCTCAGGAAGGGCGGCCAAAGCATCGGACTGCTGCGTTTTCAGCTCACACAAGGGGGGGGGGGGGAGGGGGGTGCCTTTTGGGTGGGCCAGAGACCAAGTCGAATGAACAAAGTGTGTAGAACGTGTAGACGAAGCGGACACCTTATGCTTGCTTGCCAGAATGATAGCCAGGAGAGCGGCAACTCGTTCGTATGTTATTTATCTCCTGGCGCAGCCAAGCTGCTTTGCCGATGGACATGCTTCATATCAAGAGGCTTAGATGCACCAACGAGAACCATCATAGCAGTTCGCTCCATGTGTTGTTCAAGGTTTCTTCGAGCACATGCGGTACAATTAGACAATGGCAGGCCAGTCAAGGACAACTCTTGACTTTGATGAAGGCCTGCGTATTTACCAGCTGGCGAGTTTGGTGAGCAACTGGCCATCCACTGCAACATGCCAGAGAGGCTGAACCCAGAATGCGACAGATAGTTTGCCAACAAAAGGCCTTTGGAGATGAAGAGACTCTCTGCGCGATCCTTGTGTCACGCTTAGGAGGCAACAGCTGCACTATGGGCACCTTGTCCAGCGCAGCTTCGTGCCCACGCGATAGACTGCACCCGACCGAGGATTGAGCAGCATCCAAAAATTGCGGGTTGCAAAGCAACAGCCAGGTGAATCCTTGGGTTTTCCTCTTAGAGACCCCATATTGCAACCAGAAGGAGGCCTGCGAGGCAGTGCTTTCGTTGCGAACCGATGGCTCCAGGCTTTAGCACGCAGGCGCACGCCGTCGACATCAGGCTGGTGTACAGAAGAAACATCATACCGATCAAGGGCTACAGAGAACGGGGCCGGCAACTCCAGCAAACAACAAGCCGCGAACCAGATAAGCCGCGGCGCTCGAATCACGTGAAAACCATATTGATACTTGCATGTGCTGACGCGGCTGTTATCTCTACTGTAGCAGTGCTGCAACAGGGCAGTGAGAA
This sequence comes from Symbiodinium natans, assembly GCA_905221605.1. Taxonomy (NCBI): domain Eukaryota; class Dinophyceae; order Suessiales; family Symbiodiniaceae; genus Symbiodinium; species Symbiodinium natans. The sequence continues at coordinate 28,223 of CAJNDS010000731.1, read as the reverse complement.
ACAGAATGTTGCATCTGGAATAATGAGACTTGTGGTGCGCTGCTCTCCGAGCCATGGGCAGCCGAGCCAGTGCCCGGTCATCCGGGCACAGTATGTTGTTTATACGTTTCCTCGGTGCACAGGTTTCATGTGGTTTGCATGGTGCCAGGCAATGAGGGGCACCTGATGTGCTCATGGCAAGCGAGGCAGGCCCCAAAGTTGAGCCCACGTGTCACTCTTCACCCCGACAGCATGGCTCGTCAGGCTTCATTACCTTCAAGAACTCCCTTCAGAAAGCGCTTGCAGAAGGCATGCCTGTGCTCAGGGTAGTGTCGTGCCATAGGCTTCAGGGTCCAGTGACATACTGGTGGGTTCGAGCATGTGGAGGAGGTACCTTGCAATCGTACATATGTGAATTTTACTTGGTGCAGAGATTAATTTCTCCTGCTCCTTCCTTTAAAGATGTGTTTTTGAGCACTTTGCTGTGGTGATGTGTTTTCTGTGCTTGTTGTTGCTGTTGTGGTTTTCGTGGTAAAGTTGGCGCACTTGATGATGACGACAAAGCACGGCCGAGTCGGACATTTGGTAGTGCATTCTTTGTGTTGGTGATTTCTATCTGTCACGCGAGTTTTGGCAGCGCTTCTTCTTTCTACTTGCTCTATTGAGGTGGTAATGGTTGTTGTAATGCTCCTACATGAGGTTGATGTGACTGTGAATTTGCGGCTGGTGCTAAATATTGCATATTAGGGATTGGATCGGGCGATGATAATGAGTGATCTTGTTGCGGCGATACTCTCCTTTTTTTGCTGCCGGCAATGCTTTGTAATGCTTCCTGTCACCGAGACCCAGGCCAACATAGGCCCCCAGTAGAGTAGCAGCTTGATGAAGGCTGTCTGAAAGCTGCTTCTCTTGAGTGTTTGTGTTATGGCATATGGGCTTATTACTGACCTGTTTGCCAACTAGTCTAAGGATTCGCCTCATCTCTCGAGAAGTCCCCTCCCACCGTGCACAGGAGCTGGAGAGCTTGAAAGCCCGCGGAAGCGAGGACATGCCTTGGAATCTCTCTCTCTCTGAGAAGTCCGAGAGTTTCTGACCCAGGCAGTGCAAGGATAAGCAGCAGATTCTGGAGCATTGAGCGGTCTGCAAGAATGTCGCATATGGCATGTGCGGCCGTTGCAGGATGGAATCGCTGTTCAGGAATGCGATGAAGAAACCTGGCGTATTCAAGTGCTTGGAGGTGCTCAGCCGAACCTGTTCGCTGCACGGAGCAGATCTGAGCACTTGGACTAGTACAGGAGGTGCCGAGGTAGAGAGTTGCGCTGATTCTTTCGATTGTCCCATGCTGCAGCTCCGGGCACCATCTACGCGGGTGAGCAGTTCCTTCTCCGGTTTACATTCCCGGCCAGAATCTCGCCTGCCAAGTGCTACCAGTAGCCCGAAAAGAGGAATGACTGCTCTCCTGGCAGCATCTTCCCGAAAGAGACAAGAAGAGCAAAATGTATCGGCGTCTGCCGTGCTCAACTAAGGATATCCTTTGGAGAGCCCGGAGGCAGACATATGGCAGCTTCATTCGATGGTTAGGGTTGTAGTTGCAGGGTTTTGCATAGATTCTCCAGCAGTCTCCGAGCTCTTTGTGCATGTGTTCCAGGTCGTCTTCGAGGGCCCATCTCCAGAGCACCCGCACATCTACTCCAATGGGTACCTCTGGTTTTCTTAGAACATCTTAGAACCAATTTGGATCGATGAGAGCGAGGTGATGCAAAGAAGGTCCTTCACAGGGATGTATGGAGACTTCTACCCCAAACAACACTATAGCTACTCTCATGAGTGCGTGAACTGCACTTACTTGCTTGGCATCCGAAAAGCCCCGAGACCGTATGGCAAACTAGAAGCCCATCCAAGCCATCAGAACCCAGCCCCAAAACCAACTTCCAAGGCACATTTGCCTGTCAATACTCTACGATGCTTGGAGCCCGGCCTTGACGGTCGGACCCTTGGAGTAATTAAAGGGTTAGGTTAGCTCGAGTAAAGTAAGGTTTCGTCCTTCGGGTGCGCTGCTAGATCTCGTGCAGGACTTCAGACCGATCGAGGGCAAGACATACTAGAATCGATCTACTAGAACTACTACAGCTGGATGGCTGATGCCCTGTGCAGCAAGGTGCACGCCGTCTGCATGAGCATTGTATCAATGCTAAGCAGTGCGCAAGAGAAAGTGCGACCGCAGGACAGGGACCCGAGAGATGCAGCCTTCAGTCAGATCGTAGAATCCTTAGAACCACTTAGAGCCTGGTGGTGTATGAGTCAAGTTCACGATCGATGCGTTCTCTCTCATCTGTGTGCAGGACGATGCCACATACGTCTCGCGCGTTGGGCACCGCTCGCCGAAGCTGCAAGGCCCTTAGAACTGCTCGGCGTCGGACTCTCCGACGAGGCAAAGCTGCACCGAACAAATACTTGCTAATACTTGCGATTATTCTTGACAACGATGCTGCGTGACCCGCCTCGGCGGGGCCGCCTTTACAACAGCCGACATATCAAGCTCCTTGCAGAGCTTCCATTCCTCCAAACGTGAGTACCGGAACTCCCCACATTGTCCTTACATGTCCCTGCAAAAGAGGACGCCTCAACAGGCATAGAGAGTGGCCCAAAGGGGGGTTCATAGCAGGTCAAGGGCGTGCGGTGGACAAAGTATTGATTGTCACCAGCATCACACGCTCAGTACAGCTGGCAAGTCGGTCAGGCGTTTCTTTGCATTTTGGCAGTAGACAGGCGTGTGGGTAAGAAAAACAGGGGCGGGGGAGGGGAGTAGGGGGGGTGGGGGGGGGAGAGTGAAGCTGTGTCCTCAGTCATCGCCCGCAACTACACCCTGCTCCTGGTGCCCATCAAGGCAACATGCGGCCGGGGGGTGGCGCTCCGTCCAACCCCCTGATTTGGCGAGACCGTTCACAAAGCTCCTACAGCCCCGAATTTCGGTGGACGTAGTTCTTTCTTTTGCGGGTGTTCTCATTGGGAACGGAAATGGAACGGAAATGGAACGGAAGAGGGTCTGCAGATAGCACGAGATGGTTCTCCCACACGCCGTTGGGCCTACATCTTGCGCTTGGTGTGTGGCTTCACAATGACGTAGAACGAGACAGGCGCGAGGAGGTTTTGGATAAGCGGGCCGAGTTGAACGATCGAACGAGATCAGGGGCCACAGCAATGCGTCCATTCGGCCAAGTACATTAAAAAAAGCTGCCCCTTTGTGCTTATCACAACTTTCGCCGAAGCTTCAGAAAAGTACTGGGCCGCTTTGACCGACTGCCTGAGCTTTTATGTATGGAATGCGCATGGAGCAGCGCTTGTTGAAACAAGGGCGTGGGCCTAGGTTAACAGGGGCAGCCAAGCCCCCTTGCACGCTTGCCCCTGAACTCGAACGGGAATCCACAGTGAAAGCCTTTGGACAGAATTCTCAAACCATGGATTTTACGATGTGCCCTTTTGCCCCAGTTAAACAGACAAGGGTGGAAGTCATGGATGGAGAGTGTTCCAGGTTGCATGGAGGTTGCTCTCAAAAACGGCTGTGGCAGCCACGGATTGCTGTATTGGGAGCAAGGTCCAAATGGCACTTCGACGACGACCGCGTCTGAGGGGGAACGCAAGGTGGCAAAGTGCCGCTGCGCTTGGCAAGCCATGGAGAACCTGGACAGACATGGGTCCGGCTTGTGGAAAAAAGATGGCGCATGACGAATTCTTACTGGTAACAGCTTTGGCAGATCGGGACTTTGGTGGCGCATCTCGTGTGATGCCTCTTACGCTCTGTACAGTCATGCTCGGTTGGTGCTCGAAGTTCAGGCGCAGTGTTGGCTCAGACTTCCTGACAACCCTGTTCTGCCCTCTGCATATCCCGTCCCCTATCTTCGGAATGCTTTCGAAACTCTCCTGTTTCGGCGTCTTTGGTGCGAAGCATTCGAAGACAAAGAAGTCTCCGATCACAGAGTGGTGCACCGCTCCCCGGCTGAGCATTTGTGATGCTGCAGTTTTCATGATGTACTTTTAGCAATCTGTGAGAGTTGAGGAGAAGAAGAGGCTGCAGAAGTGAGAGAGAGAGAGTCACTCACACCCACAAGGAAGGATCGGGGGACAATGACCCACAACGAAACCACCAAAGGAGAGTCTCGGGGTAGGTGTTTCAGGGGAACCTCTGACAGCTGTGATCGCCTCTGGGGGGCTACTTTCACGGAGGCCCTGAACTTCGGGCGCGCAGGGTCCCTAGGGGCTCTCTAAGCCTCTAAGCCCGGCAGAAGAAGAGAGCGAGCCGAGATTCGAGAGCCGCTGCTGGCCGTTTTCAGGCTAAAACAGAGGACATGGCCTCGGAGTCTGATGGCGAGAGAGTGGATTTTCCAGATCTTCCAGAACCTGAGCCCGAAGGTCCAGCTGTGCTTCAGAAGCTATTCAATGAGGTAGACGATCGCCAGGACAAGCTTGTTGCGGTCATCGTCACGATATCTGCAGACGTCTCATACGATGAGAACTTCCGGGAGGTGAGGCCGGAGACGGTACCAGGTGAGCGAGTTAGCACCTACTCGGTGAACTTGCATGATGCTGGACAGCTCTTGGATCTTCTCACGGGTCGGCAGGCTGCGGAGCTGGGTTGGAGAGAGCTCTTGGACGACATCAATAGCGTAGCTGCAGACAGTGTTACCTTCAACTGGGAATGCTGTGGGGCCTGCGGTCCTCATGGCTTTGCCCGTGGACAATTTGGTGGCCGACGCCGGGCACAAGTGGGACCAAGCGTGAACATGCAACTGATCAGCCATGCATTGCAGCGAGGCTTCACGGTGATGTGTTCCGACTTCAGCCTCAAAGCATTGCTGTCTGAGTGGTCGGAGGACTTGCTGGGTGCAAACCCTTTCGTCACTCTTCCGTGCCAGTGTGATCGCCAATTCCAGCTGGACTTCTTCCCAGATCAGTTGAAACATGATGAGGTTCCCCAGCCTTTCGGCGACGCATTATGTAGCATTCACATTCACAGCCCGAGAACGAAACAAGGCCTCTGTGGACTTTGTTAGTTAGAGACTCAGTTAGTAACTAGAGAGCCATGACCGCGAGGTGCAGGAGGGATGCCAACAATGCGAACACGCTAGACAGACTAGGCCGAACATCAGAAGCGCAAGAATAGAACGAGAAGACTCGTGCAAAGACTAAACTCAAAGTCTCAAAGAGGGAAGCCGATGGGGAGCCTCAATGAAGCCTCGACGAAGGCAGCTTCAAGTTGTCGGGGAGCTTTGTGCTGCAGATGGAAAGGCTGTCGTTGCTGCAATGAGCGATACGATCCTTTACACCGTGAATCCTAGACGTCCGCAGACAGACGCGTATCAGCTGCAGGCCGGTTTTTTTTTTTGCGGCATACTGCAACGTACGCTCTTTTCCGACTATTGAGTGTTTATGACTGAATTTCCTACTGCAGCGAGCAAATCTTGTAAGTGAAATGGAAACCCTCGTGCACACCTACCACACATGAATGTCCCGTCCTCCTCCGACGGTTGGGTCCAGTCATTCCCAAGCGCCGGCATGTTGCTTTTTGTGCAGGTGCTCACAGTCGTTGACAAGTGGTCCGGCAGCGGGACTGTACCAGAAGCGATGAAGTGTGAGATCAACTACGACAGCTGCAGCAAGCGCGGGGTAGCTGGTCATGTCACCCTCACGTACCCCTCCGGCGGCCAACTTGTCACCAGCATGGGGCATTGGATTGAACTGACCCGCATAAATACCTCTGAGGAGGCACTCATGCAGGCAGCAGCTCACAACTTTGGCCAGGAGGAAGTCTATCAGCACAGGCAGGAATTGCGTGAGTTGCGAACAGAAGCTGAACGGCAGGTGTGCCTTCAGAAGCTCAGCAAGCAAATGATACAAAAGTCCGTGCCTACGAGGATGAAGGCACGAACGAAGTACTAGTTGAATCGAAGTGGTGCAGCGGACCTGTCCCCGTTGTACAGTTGGACATGTTTGCCTTGCAACATGCTAGACTTACTGTGTCACTACACGTCACCTTGTACAGCGAGGTGAATCATGCTGGTTAAAAAGGTTGGCTCGTGCTTCGACCTAAGTTGAACCCCAAGTCAAAGCCCGCTGAACTTTCATCTTTCATGCACAGGGGCGAGTTGTTACAGATGTTTTGTTGCAAGTCAGGGCTCAGGCAAAGACACAAGTGCCCCCCAGCTTGTGTCTTGTATCGATAGGTAAACCACACCCTCTCTCTCTCCATGCTAAAGCCCATTTAACATACATATATGTATATGTATATTGAATCAGTGATCTAGCTTACGCAACCCTAAGCGCCTCTAAGCCCCCTCTTGGCCTGATGAACCCAGCTTGCTATGGCTGCGCTAGTGCTCTCGAGCCCATCGAGCCCCTCAAGTCCCTCCAGTCCCTGCTTCACTGGCAAAGCCTCCTTCTTGACCTGCTGCTTGGACCAACGCGTCGAGGGCTGCCCAACAGGTGGAGCGGAGAGCTCCTGCTGCGACTTGACCAATAGTTGAGGTCTTTGCAAATTGTGAGGCGTAATCGGCGTCGAGAATATGTTTAGTTCTTATAATAGTTCTTAGAAAGTAAGGCACGGAAGCCAAGGCACCCAGTGTTTGGCTTCTTGAAACACTTCGTTGCTGGGCTTCCACCGGTGGGAGAGGCACGGTCTATGCCAGCGGGCCTCTTAGAAGCTGGTGCTGCCACACGCAGAATCCAGTCTGCTTCGGAGCGGACTTCTCAGCTGAGCGCTGCTGCGTGAGGCCACCCGCACGTGCGGTCGCAAATGCCCTGCAGACCCGGCAGGAGTCGTGGAGGTCGCTGGGGGAGGAGTACCACGCGCGCTGCAGGGGCGAGGCGCAGCATCCTGCGGGGGTCCATTGTGTCCCTTCGTGGTTCGCGGGAAACTCGCGGACGCTGCTGGGCCACATCCTGTATTGTGGTCCCAAGGTGACTTCGTTTGCCTTTCACCTGCTGATGATGGTCGGGATGAACTATGCACTGTCACTGCATGATCCTTCAAGCAGCCTCCTCGGTGACAGCGACCTCTTGGCAAGCTGCTTCCGTTTCTACGACGAACGCCTGCGTGCAAACAGATTCCATGCGCTGGAGATTGGTGCCGTCGTGCTCGTCTCTCCCATGATAAGGGATTTCAATATTTTGGAGGAAGGTCTCGGGCTTCACTTTCAGACTCTCTTAGTGCATGCGGATCCGCGCGCGAAGGTCGTCGGCCTCCCCACCTCGGCAAACGGGACTTGGGCATGGCCCGTGCTGCAGCTGCGGCGTGCCTATTGGAAGCTGTCCGTTGTCCGATATCCTTTTGCATATCGCTCTTGGGCACATCCACCTAAGTTTGAAGACATGTCGCACTGCTTCGGTGGCGACACCACCAGCGGGACTCGGGTGTACAACTCCTCTGTGCTGCGGAGGCTTCTGAGTTCATCCCAGCAAAGTGCGCAGCTGGGGTCTGCGTGGATGCTGGGCCTTGACCTGAGGCTGAAAAGCCATAAAGGCACCGCCATCACTTGTGTGAATTCGGGCGGCACCATCTTGGAAGAGGAGTCCTACTTGCTTCACACCACGCTCGGGGCCTCCCTTGCCAGGAGCCAGCCTGGCACTCATCCTCAACCTGAGAACTCCAGAGCCCAAACGTGGGTTCATGTTCGCCAACGTATGAAGAGAATGTCAAGCCTCTTGTGCCGGCAGGAGCTACGACATCGAAGCAGCAAGGTTTCACCCGGACATGGAGGCGCAAATCAGGTGCCTCAAGCACTTAGTAAGGTTTGGGGTTCAGAGGTTTGGGCATACTGCTTCTGTCGTACAGGGTCATACTTATAAGTCTCTTCTGCACCTTGAGATCCTTGAGCCAGATCCTAGATGGTCCAGCCCACCCTAAAGACTCAAGAGGTGCATCGCACCATGGAACGGCGACGAGGCGCTCTTTGCAAATGCTGTCGGCATGGTGGTTCCGTTTTGCATGCGACTTGCGCTGACGCCAGCCTTTGGTGTTGAGAAGTTTCCGACGCTTATGTAAAGCCTGAAGCCTAGCCCCAAGCGATGCGGCCGGTCTTGGCTTAGCCTTTAAAATTCTTGATTGTCTGAAAGGTCTAGCGCTTGCAAGCCAAAGCACTAAACCCAAAACCCTGTGTAGGGTTTGCGGTCTAGAGGGCTTCTGGGTTGGAGCTCGGGTTCGAGCGCCTGTCTATAGGTTCATTGATTCATGGGGTTCTATGCAAAAGAACCCCAACAGCATCCCTGCGAGAAAGAGAACGAACAGAAGCCGCCGCCGGGATCACGTCGGCAGGGGCTCGGAACCACTCAAGGAAGACCCGTACAAAGGCCCTGTAAACCAAAAAACTCACATCATCCAAGATGTCCTCAACCTATGGCTCAAGTCTCGGCAGTCATGCTGTGGAGTCTTATAGTCTTATAAGCCTGCGAAAAAAGCGACTGCAAGGGTTTTGGAGGTTGTGAGGGGTTGGGGTTGTTCTTGATTGAGGGTTAGGGCTTGAGAAAGTCGGTGGCCAAGGAAGCACGCCATGCAGAAGCTGAAGGAAGTTTGGGAAGCCTTCCGCAGCCCGACGGGAATGCTCCTGCCCATTTTCGGAAGCTCATTGAAGCTTGCCTGGCAAAGATGAATTCTGGGAAGCTGCGGGGGCCTGGCTGTGTGCACAGGGGTCTGAGCAGTAATCATCAGACTAACCTGCGGGTATCCGCGGGGGAGGGCGGAGCCGGAAGCCGTATCTCCAGGGCTTTCAAAGCTACTGAGAACTTGACCTCCTCACCGACAAAGTAGTGAACAAACACATTGAAGGGCATCAAGCCCACTTGCGATCAATGCGGGAAAAGGTCTTGGCAATAGTGGTACAGTTGGAGATCATGCAGCAGGCTCATTGTCACCGGACCGCTATCCGACAATGAATCCGGGAAACCGCTCCACAAGCTGGAAGGTTTGCTTGGTTGGTCGCGACGTCGCCACTGTATCGCATGCTGCAGGCCATCTGTGTATGGCATGACGCGCATCACATGATCATCTAATCACATATATATAATCTTCATGGAAGCAGGCTCAGAACTCTCTAAGTCTCTATCCTCAGCCCTTCTTCAGGCTGGGGTGGGCCTGAACCCTGCACCCGTCTGCCCGGCCCAGGAGTGTTCTACGGCTTGGTGGGCCCAGGGGCGAAGTGATTCCGTGGGACTACGACGCAGACTTCGTGCTGATGCAGTCTTTTGGACATCGCTCGGTGTGTTCGGGGACCAGGGTTTTGGGTTCAGGGTGCGCTTTCCCTGCAAACTATGTACCATAAACCTTGAACACCCTAAAACGGGACTGAAGCCCCCAAAAAGCGAAATGAAGCCCAGCAAAAACTCACAACAGCCCAAGGCCAGGTATGGACGTGAAGGAGTTCCAGCGCCTTCTAGAAGCCGAGGGCTTTGCCCTGCGCTACGGTGATGTTGGGACGCCGTACAAAGGGGCCGAAGGCTCGGGCCATTCTTGTGCTGGTTCTTGGGATTTTGTTGCGGGGCTTTTGCTTAAAGTCGCCTTAAAATTAACATACCTGGGCCATGCTTTCCTTGTCTCCGAACAATGGCCCCCAGAGGTGAGGAAGTCCATCTCCAGGCGGAGTACCAGGACCCAGATCTGAATGTCACGGCTGAGGCTTAGTTTGCAACTTAGTCCCCACTCCCCTTCGGCCCAGCCCCAAATCCGGCTTCGAGCCTCAGGTTCACCTGGCGTTTCCTTGTACTTCTACTTGCTTGGAACATCTTGGAACCATGCACAAATCTATTCGTCAAAGGGAGTTTCTGCCTCAGCCGAGACCTGCAGCCAATCACAATCCCTCAAGTGCTGCCGAAAAAGAGCAAGGAAATCGATCTCTGGCTGGCGCTTAAAAGCTTTGGCATCACTCGGGCACTGCCGCGCACAGAGACGCAGCTGTACTCACTGCCCGTCACGGCTCCTGGGCTTGTGAGTTTGAGTCCAGGGTCTAGTTTGCGGTTTCAGGATGTTTCAGATCTCAAAGCCTAACGGGGCATGAGTTCAGCTCTAACTTCTCTCACTAGAGTTCGGTGAGTTGAGTTTTCAGGATGGCTTTTTGCCCTGAGCCCCACACCTCAGGTCAATAGCGACGTGCTGCAGTGGATGCGATTCAGGAGCGACACGGCTCCTCGAAAGATGAAGGATGGGAGAGGACTGCCACCAGCTTCTTGACCCTTCAGAAGGGGAGACGCTTGAAGGTTCCTGAAAGTGTGCTATACTGCCAGCCTCCGTGTGTGCTAGGGGAAAGTAGGCGGTGGAGCAAAGAGGCCGGGTGAGGGATTATGGTTGACAGGAATTTGCTCTAGACTCGAAACTAGCCTCCTTGCCCAACAAGAGGAAGGAGGCTCATGGAACGCCTCTTCGTTTCCGAGGAACAGACAGGGGGGTGGGGGGTGCGGAGATAAAGGGAATTTTCTCGGCGGCCCTACCCCCCATCCACCCTCTCCCCCCTCCCCATGGGCAGGAAAGTCCTATAGCTCCAGAACAGTCACTCTCCTCTAACATGCGCGTGCGAAAGATTTCCCGCACCAAGGGGCGTCCAGCTGCAAAAACAGGCGAACGATCCAGAGCCATCCTAGCAGCCCCAGATTCATACCTAGAACAGATCTGGCACCACTGCCCCGTGTTTGTTAAATCCTGAACTTCCCTGGTTGATCCGGGCTCCATTGCCGTGCAAACCTGATCCGCACTCGTCCCAAACATAGGGTATGGGTGGTTCAGGGTTCAGATTCATAAGGTTTGAGTGAGTCGAATTGGCTTCTGAGCTGAGGTCAAAGGCTTCGAATGTCCAGGTCATAGTGCCTGCTTACCGGAGGGTGACTCTTCTGAGCTTGGTTTCCGGGAGGGTGCGATGCCGGATGCCTTCGCAAAGTTGGACACATGGGACTGAAGCTCGCTTGTGCCAAGAAAAACTTCTACCCACCCCTCGAAGACCTTTGACGGCAAGGCAAGAGATCTAATCACCGAATCAACACATCCCCTATAGTCACTCTGAAACAGATCTCGACCCAAACCTGCCTGCACTACCTGGACCCGAGCTGCAGCCCTTGCACTTGGAGACCTACACCAGCCTGCGATCATCGAGGCTCAGGTGTAGGCTTGCCAGCTGGTTGGCTCTGGAATCTGGACTTCGGTTGGGGGTTGTGGGCTGGTGTCACAGCTTGGTTCCCCAATGGGTCTAGCACTCTTAAGCCCCTGCACGGAAGTGCCAAAGCCAAAGAAGCCCTAGCCGACCGGAAATGCGCATGCATCACCGTTGACCAGCATCAAGGCAAAAGACCATGCATTTTGGAGTCCACCCCTAGGCCCAAACTCCCAAGCTCTGAAGCCTTCAACCCTAAGCCTAAGCCCTCTACCATGTGCCTAGGATCCCAAACTTGAGCTATTAGGAGAAACTCCAAATCCATCCACCACCCTTTCCCCCCCAACCCTGTGCCAACCCTCACACCAGTTAAAGAGCCCGAAACCCAGAAGCTCCGATGGCGCCCTGTTTTTCTGGCAAAGCCACCTTTCGAACCTGCTGCTTGGACCACCGCATACAGGATGCACACAGGGTTCTTGAATCTGAGGGTCGACCCCCGAAACGCTTTCGACCTAAACCCCCCCAAGGTTTCGGCTGAGGACTGAGGCAAGCTAGACATAATCCGACGCCAAATTCGCGACCCTATAGATTGAGCTTGGAAGTTATGGTGTATGCGCCTTCCGCACGTCAGTGCAGGAGTGCCCAGCTGGTGGGAAGGAGAGCTCTTGTTGCAAGGAAGCCACGGCACCGAGCATCTGGCTACTCGACACATTTCGTTGCTGGGCTTCTTTCGGTGGGAGGGGAGACGTCTATGCCAGCGGGCCTCTCAGAAGCTGGTGCTGCTTGACGCATTTCGAGACATGCTTCGGGGCGGGCTTCCCACCTGAACGTTGCTGCGTGAGACCACCAGAAGTGAGCGTCGCAAATGCCTTGGGCAGAGGCCAAACGTGGGGTTCGCTGGGGAAGGAGTACCACGCGCGCTGCAGGGGCGAGGCGCAGCATCCTGCGGGGGTCCATTGTGTCCCTTCGTGGTTCGCGGGAAACTCGCGGACGCTGCTGGGCCACATCCTGTATTGTGGTCCCAAGGTGACTTCGTTTGCCTTTCACCTGCTGATGATGGTCGGGATGAACTATGCACTGTCACTGCATGATCCTTCAAGCAGCCTCCTCGGTGACAGCGACCTCTTGGCAAGCTGCTTCCGTTTCTACGACGAACGCCTGCGTGCAAACAGATTCCATGCGCTGGAGATTGGTGCTGCCGCACCATGGCCGTCTTGACCGTTTTCACTCTTTGCACATCCATGTGAGGATGAACACGGTTGGCGACCAACATACTTGTAGAACGGTCATGGCCCGCCCACAACTCACAACCCAACCCCCACATCATGTAGGCCTCAAATTCTACATGAGAGACACTGAGCACGAGGTTTTGCTTTCTCCAACAATCAGCGACTTCCGCATTTTAGAGGAAGGTCTGGGACTAGACTATGTGACGCGGTTTGTGTACACCGACGCGCGTGCCAAGGCCTGGAAGTCTTGTTGATTTGTTTTGCGAATAAGGGATGAATTACAGATGTATAAAATTTACAGGGTTTCCCCAGGGCCCCCAGGATGCAATTGTGCAGTACTCTACATGCTGCATGTCGACCGCCTCGGCCTTGTTCGAAATTTTAGAAGCCGCCCAAGGCTTGTCGGGGGGGTCGGGTCTGGGGGGAGGGGGGGGCTTTTGTCACACAACAGAGAAAACCGAAAAACAGCAGTCGAACTTTCATGCTTGTGGGCAGAAGATCCCGATTCCCAGCACATGAGAGTCCACATCAACAACCTCCGCGAACATACTCATAGCACAATTGTTTCCAGTGTGACTCTGACAACGCCCTTTTTCTTCTAGGAGGCATCAAGTATCATCGGGATGCAGTGTTGTGTTGCTAGAAGCCAACGGTGCAGCCTGCACCACAGCTTGAGACACCAACATCAGATGGCGACTGTGCATGTGAGAGCTGAAGACTCTATATACGTCTATTAAGAGCCCACCTGCCACCAGAAAGTTTCCAAAGCTCTCAGGCCTAGCACATGGACCCTGAACACAGTGCCACCAAGGCATCCAACACACAAAGCTCATAAGAGCTTAATGGGGGTGTCCCATGGGGGCCACCTCAGGGACTTCGTACAGGCTCC
>CAJNDS010000731.1:0-10000 GCA_905221605.1 Symbiodinium natans | reverse complement strand
CAGGAATCCTGCAGTCCCGGCGTTTGGAATCCGATCCGAAACAAGAACACGTCAGAGTTTTCCCAGATATCTGCCATGCATTGCTGAACACCGACACCAATTTGTCGAGTCTGCTTGTGCGGTAGAATCCAGATCTGCATCGCTTAGTGAGTGAGCCATGTGAGTCTTACATGTTTGGTCTCGTTGCATCCAGCTCAGCTTGAGATTAGCCGCTGCGTCCGCGGGCATGCAGAGCTCGAGCTAGCCAAGAAATTCGACAGCTGCAGCAAATTGTCCAGTGCTTCGGCCGCGCTTGTGGGCTTATCCTAGGTTACTTGACTGCCGGGCTGTATGCTGTTCGTTGCGAACGGCGCTCGGAGGAGTGGCCATGGTGGAGTACCTGGCAGTGGGCATGAAGCTGCACGCCATGTACAAGGACGATGGTGACCTGCTGCAATTGGGATGGAAGATTCGCTGTGCTTGAGGTCACATGAGAAGCCGAGGTGAGTGTTATCGGGCCGTGGTTGTTCGCCTGGCACCAAAGAGACGGAAGGCTCCCGTGAAGGTGGGGAGAGGGCAGTGCGACTTCTTTCCTACATCCTACAGGACCTTACCTGACCCGACCTGGACCTTACTCGCACGGTAAATCCGCAGGTCCACTATGCTGGTTACAGCGACGAGGCCGACGCTTGGGTGTCCATCGGCATGCTCAAATCAAAGGCGGACAGTTGACAGTACATTTGGTGCTGATCCCTCCTGCCTCTTTCCATTCTTGATGGTCGGAGGCTTTGCCGAAGAAAGAGAAGACGGAGAACCCTGCCAAGGCCGACTGCGAGCGACGTAGGCGATCAGGCAATCAGCTGAAATCAGGCAAAGGAGGCTAAACGAGAGCGAGAGAGAGAGAGAGATCCCGCCAAGGCCAAGCCGATGGATTACTCGGCAATCAGGAAAACCATGCGCCTGCATGCTGAAGCATGGACCTGAGTTCCAAAGGGAGGGAAGGAACACTGCATGGCAAAGACACTGCATGGTGGGAGTGGCGCGGGGGGCGACCAGAGTCAAGGCCGACGGAAAGTATTGGGCAGCAGAGGCCACGTAGGCTTGAAACTTGTGTTTATTGACAGTTCCTGCATGGTCTCCCTTCAGCGATCTTTTGGGTGGTTCAGTGCACCCTGTAGCATGCCAGGTCGTGGCCGTCAACTTGAAGAAGAAGGCTGCGCCAGTCAAGGCACTCAAAGAACGCTCAACGTGGATATACGTCCTCTGCCTGCCAGACACCCATGTTGTCATGCATTGAAGTCTAGTGAGGGGTCTTTGCAGTAACACCCTGGTAGAGCTATTGCCGTTGTTCCTCTGGTTGCTTTTCGTGAACTCCTGTTTTGCGTGGAGGTGAACTTCATCGGCTATGACAAGCGGTATGACGAGTGGTTGGGAGCCGATCGGCTGCGCTCCAAGGCCATTGTGCCACTCAAGGACAACAAGGACGGGACACATACAAGCTCCCATTTTCAGTCATTTCGCGGTGTGACGCCACAGGCGGCACACGGTGCCGTCATGCCACCCATGGCGACGGAGTATCCGAATCTTTTGGTCAAGACCCAGGCACCGTTCTACCGGAAGAAAAGATAGCAGTACACCGACGGATGCCGCTGGGCAGGTGAAGGCTGTTCTCGACCCAGGCATTAGTCTTGCCGGGAGCCTCCCACCGGTCACAAGATTGTAACGTGGGAGGCATTTGTCCACCAGTTCTGGCAAAGCAGAAGTACATGGAGGCGACAAAGGACCCTGCAGTTAAGTAGAAGGTTCGGTAGTACGATAGTATAGTACGGTCGTACGGTAGTAGTGTAGTAGCGTAGTCGCGCAGTCGTGCAGTCGTGTTGTAGTGTTGCAGTGTTGCAGTGTTGCAGCGTTGTAGTGTTGTAAGTGTCGTCGTCGTCGTCGTAGTCGTAATCGTCGTAGTAGTAGTAGTAGTAGTAGTAGT
This sequence comes from Symbiodinium natans, assembly GCA_905221605.1. Lineage (NCBI taxonomy): Eukaryota > Dinophyceae > Suessiales > Symbiodiniaceae > Symbiodinium > Symbiodinium natans. The sequence goes on along the minus strand of CAJNDS010000731.1, from coordinate 8,040 downwards.
AGTAGTAGTAGTAGTAGTAGTAGTAGTAGTAGTAGTAGTAGTAGTAGCAGCAGCAGCAGCGGCGCTGGCAAGGATGACTTCTTTTTCGATTTCCATGAGCTAGCTGCTGCAGAGGAGGAGGAGGAGGCCCGCATAGTATGTGAGATCAATGCATGAATGCTCCGTGCACCTGCCCAACCGCCGAAAATTGAAGGCACGAGGGCGCGGCTGTCACGCATTCCTAGAAAGAGGTTGACAAGCACCGTAGTGCTTGACAGAAATCACCATCACCATCGCCAACACCGCGAGCTTGGGGTTGAAGATCTCGGGTTTCGGGGGGCCTGAGAGCGGTAAGTAGGGTGGTGACGCCAGGGTGACCCAAGTGCGCTCATTTAGGATTTGGGTTTAGGGTTTAATTTAAGGTTCAGGGCAGGGTTTAGGCTTGGGGCTTAGGGGTCAGGGCCTAGGCCTTAGGCCTTAGGCCTTAGAATGGCGTAGGGCTCCAGCATGAAAAGCCGAAGCTGGGCTTTGCATGAGGCTTAGGGCACACACTTCACCATCCACATCAATTCAGAACACATACTGCTATCATGTAAGGTTTAAGGTTTAAGCTTTGGTGTGTAGGGACACCACACACTCCAACAACTGGAGGCTGGGCCCATTTCGGTTTTGGATAGGTTCGCCAAGAACCTTTCAAGCCAACACCCGCCGTGTCTACTTAGCATGTCGGGTTTGGTGCCGGGGTGAAATTTCCCCATTGTAGTTAACCCTCCCCGCAGAAATCGCGTATTCTCACGACATAGTATCTCCTTGTTGTTACTGGGATGTTCAGTGTTAGGGGCAGGCCTGTTTCTTTGTTGGTGGGGGATATTAAGGCAAAAGGAGTCGCCAATAATATGAGACTGAGGGTTTCTAATGACTCTAGGGCCACACCAACATGGGCACCATCGGCCACGTCGACGGCAAGACCACGTTCTCGGCGTCCAGCTCCCCTGTTTGCGGCCAGCCCGGTGCCCGGCTGACAACTCGTCGGGCATGTAAACCTTGCACCCTAATCCCTAAACCCCTGAACCCTAAACACCGTGACTGGTCTGCTTGAAGGGTCGTCAAGACTGAGTGACAATCATTCAGTGGGCTTGTTGTTCAGGTCCAGCACCTCCGACGGCAGGACGGAGTCCTATGAGGCCGGTGATACCACTTGGGGGTAAATCGAGGGTTAGGGTTAATGCGAGGGCTTAAAGGGTTTAGGGCAACTAGCCGTGCTAGGACTTAACCGGCTGAAGGTTTATAGATTTGCCCGGCCAGGTTCTTTGTCTTCGCTCGGGCGAAACAAACTCTTAACTTTCACCCATAGACCGCTAGTGGAACACTAAGTTTTCCGGTCATATGCTTCACATCCGAGAGCATACAAAACATGTACACTGTCCCTACACCCTAAACACCTCAAGGCAAGGAGTCCCAAACCCTAGAGCCCCACAGGAGATCGACAACGCGCCAGAGGAGCGAGCCCGCGGAAGTACCATCAACGCCCCTTGGGAACCAAATGAAGCTTACATACTTAAATGAGAAATGGTTTCGGGTTTAGGGTTAGGGATGGGTTAACGTTACCATGATTGTTGAGCGTATGTAGGGTTGGATTGAAATCTCGGTGAGTGTCTACATGGGGTGTCCATTTGGGGATTCTTGCAATAAGGCATCCTCACGTTTCACGCGTCAATGAAGCGCTCGGTCCTGATACTTCTCATGAAGGACGTAGAGCTGCTTCGAGGTGTGAACTAGCTGTTGGCTTCTTGCTCGGAATGCTCTTCCGAGACTCCAGGGATTCAGAGATACTAGGACAGTTTTAGGTGGGAAGCTTCCCTTATCAGAGTCTCGCAAGATGCTGATATAAACCGGTCAATCGGGGTTCCTACCATAAGAGGGGGGGGGGAAGAAAATGAAGGGACAGCCTCATTTTGGGAAACGCCACCCCCCCCCCCCCCACCCCCCCCCCCCCTAAATCCTAAACCCGAACCCAGCGTTTATGAACCAGAAGCCCCTTTGGGGTTCATCCTTGCTTCTAAGGCCTCGCACATCGAGTACGAGACGGAGTCCAGGCCTTCGTAGGATTCCTCTTCCGCTTAGGGTTTGGGGTTTTGGGTTTAAAGATCCAGTGTTTTGACCATGAGATTTCCTAGACGAATGCCAGGCACTACTGCCATATGGACTGCTCTGGACACGCGGACTATGTTGAGAACATGTTCACGGGACCTTCGGCAGCCTTTACGTTGAACATGCTTGCTGAGATAAAACCGGGGCTGCGTCTCGCTGAGAGACACGGACGTGGCCCGGGCGCCTGAGGAGTGTGTACATGGCCATAGATAAAACCAATGTTATCTGCTCACAGTAGTCCCGGATGTCGATATTTCCTCTGTGCTGTGGTTGTCTCCTGTACGGGCTTCCCTAGGCGCGCTCTTTAGGGTTAGGGAATGGGGCTTCGACTTAGGAATCCTGCTCTTGAGCATCATGCGAAACAGGTTTGGGGACTAGTGACTAGGGCTTGGCTCTTCTCTTTCAGAACTCAGGACGCTCTCTACTGACGCTCTCTTTAGGGCTTAGGGAAAAGGATCAAGGAATAGTGTTAGTTTTTTGGGGATTCAAGATTCCAGGGGCTTTGTCTTTAGGATTTAAGGGGCCCTCTTTCGGGCCCAGAGAATGGCCATCCCGCTCTTTACGATTTAGCGGACAGGGCTTAGGGTCCCGATGTGAATATGCCTTGAGGGGTACGTGGTCTTCCGGGGCTTTTTTCTACTGAGGACCGAACGCTGAGAAGAAGCACCTCCGGCATGGTTCTCACTCCGGTATGGTCCTTGTTCCCCAGAGGCTTATAAGCACGAAGCCGACCCTGCGACTGTTGCATCCCCACCAGCCCTCGACGAGGTTCCCACAGGTTGTTTCGGGTACACTGCGCTTGGCTTAGGGGGATAGTCTGGGAGCTGCATACCTCGCACAGTCCACCTGCAATAGATTCCCAGACCTTGATCGGCTAGGACTTTCGTGAACTACACAAAGCCCTGCATGAATCTGGTGATACTCAGACTTCGAAACACTACTTCGAAACTACACCGCAGGATTATGTCAAGACGAAAGCCGGGACCTGGGTTGGGGATTTCCACGACAGCAGCGGCAGTTCCCTAAACCTTTGTTTAGGCTTCAAGCTCGTTTAAACTCGTAATGGAGGGCGGGTCCGTAAACTTTTGCATCCCCAGTATCAAACCAGATGAGCTAAAAGTCCCTGGCATGACGGTGTGACGTGGAACCCCGAGCCTGGCCACAGCCCTACCTACAGTGACCCACAGGCCCGACAGCCCAGCCCCCAAACCCTAAACCTTGAATCAATCAAATTGTACTCGGCTCATGGGCCGTGCTTGGCAGGTGCGATGAATCCTTCCAGCCATTCGACAGGGACCCCAGCAAGTAGCTGCTAAGTAGCTTCACCGTTGCTGCAGCGTTGGTGATGACACCCGAGGGTGATGGAGAAGATGGTGCTTTTGCTGATAAACTGCCGTGCGAGGGCTCCATGTTGCCTTCCCGGCAGGAGTCCTGCGGGGAGCCCTACGGCAGTCTCCTCTCTGAGGCAGGGGGTGGTTGCGGTGCGTTGATGCTTGCCAACTTGTGCGTGAGGGCGCAGCTCGCGTTGTGCTTTCCCTGTTCAAGCGCAGGAAGCCTGGGACGCCTTCATGAAGGAGCTGGACTCCGCGCAGGCAGAGGGCGCTTGGGCGTGTGGATGTGATTCCCGGCATCAGTGCTCACAAGCCCAGGAGTCCTGGGAAGCCCACCTCAAGGACATCCACAGAAGGCAACCCCACCGCATGAGTCATGTAGCGAAGGTGAGCTCGTGTGTCGTTGTGGGCTCATCAGGGCGCGGTTGTCACTCGATATTATGATATTGCATGCTTGATTGTCAACACTGCATCACGCTGCACGCAGCAGGAGGCGCTCCCACGATGGCGAGGCGTTCCGCACGCCGAGCGCTTGAATCGCCAGCTGTTTGTGTTGCTATTGAAATTGCACATGAAGGGTTTCAGGGCTTCGGGATTGTTCGGAACAGTGGCAGTCTACAGATGGGTATAAGCTTCAGGTTGGCCAGGACAAAGACATCCTGGCATCATGCCCCCGCATGCCCCCACAGAGGACCCTTATCCGGTTTGCGTCTCTGCGGGTGCAGGCGGGAGCGCCCTTCATGACCCGGCTTGAGTGGCATTGGGAGCTTCTAGATCTATCAGCGGCTGATAGGTCGATTTAACCAAGCAAAATGATGCTATCAGCGGCTGCTAGGATTTAGCAGCGGCTGATAGAGGTTAGCAGCGCCGGTTTGGAAGCTGCTAGGGATAGCAGCGAGCAAATCGAAGCTGCTAGGCAGCAGCGAGCAAAGCTGGATATCAGCGGGCAGCAGCGGGCAGCGATCTGCATGCCAACAGGAGCAGAGTGCTCCTACATGCCGGTGTGGAACATACTTTTGATGCTCAATTAATGCTCTTGACATTGCGGAAATATTCATATATAGTTGTTGCGTATTGGTGCTCTTGATGAAGTTTTAGGGTTTTGTTCAATATTGCTCGTTTTGGGGTATTGATGCTCATGACTGCAGAATAGGGACCAGGGCTTGCGATTTGGCTCTTTGGAGGACAACTTGAACCCAAAATCTTAGGGACCAGGGCTTGCGATTTGGCTCTTTGGGGAAAACTTCGGAGCGAATTTCAGTACATGAGTGGTTCCAGCTTTGGGGGTTTAGGATGTCGGGCTTCGTTTTTCCATTGGTATTCTGTGATTACATGGCACGACCGTATCAGGACTGAAAGAGCAACCCTTGGCAAAGACCAAAAGCCGCCGTATCAATTCCTCAAATCTGAGCCTTATCTTGGTGCGTCTTCCGTAGCCCTGGCGCTGCCAGGTATCTGCACTCCGGCGCGAGGCATCTTTCGACGTGTGATCGCATGCGATGGTGAACCACGAAAAGACTTCCTGAAACCCGAAAATAGACTAGGTGCTTTACCTGCCTTTACAAGAGCCGCCTTATCAATTTTTGAGCTCTTCCCTAGCCCTCTAGGGGGACCCTTGTTGATGTAATCGGGAGGGGGCGTTCCTCGACATTTACGGGCAGCCTTGCAATGCGAACCTCCCACCATTTGGGTACATTTTGGGTGGTGGCCAGCACGTCCGCGGAAAGCGCGACTTTATATAACTTGGTGGAGGGGGGGTCTATGAGTCAGGGACAGAAGCAGAAATATAACCAAGGAGGTGCCCCTCCCCTCAGTCAGGTGGCGGAGCTGCGAGCCGAGATAAGGCTCAGGCGGCCGGATTCCTGGGCGACGGTTACGGAAGAAGGGGGCTTCAGGGTTTAGGGTGAATAGGATGCCGGAGTAGGGACAGGCTCAGGAGTCGTGTCGCCAACATGGTGCGAGCCAGAAACGTCCTCACAATTTTCTCACAGGCCTACAGCGCCGGACCGAGGAGAGCAGGCAAATTGTGGGCTTGGAGTTCAAGCCTTCATGGCTGCATCTTTTGGAACACCTCTGAGTGCGCAGAGTGCGCATTTCGTAGGTGCTTGATGTTAGTCTTATTTCCTTGGAGGCACAGACGTAGGTAGGGCTAGTTGGCCCGAGTTGTTGAGGTGGAGTTGGTTCAGCGCAAGGCCCCGAAAGGGGGACATGAGTAGACTGTGTAGTGGGGCGCCCTTAAGCTCCAGTGCAAAACAGAGCTGCGTCACTGTCGTGAAGGCTCCGGCTTCGAGGTGTTGAAGATTGGGTGTAGGCTTCACGGCGTGCATTTCCCAGTGGCTTTCTGGTTCTGCCTTCTTGTGAACATACGCTCCGCATTTGCGGTGCTGGGGTTTTAAATTCATTGAAGAATTGCTGCGTCGTTCTAGTAACTTGCTTGGTGTTTGTCTCCGTTTGCGTGTCTAGCGCGGGGAAACCTTTAACCATGAACGCATCACGGCTGTTCTCAACAGATGCAGTCAAGTTGCCCGGGTTTCCTATGAAGAAACATGCTACGTCAGGCCAGTGACTTGCATGAGACGTCTCTTCCAGCCTCGCGCCGTCGACCATGCTGAAAATCACAACTTGCTCAGTTTGCATGTTTTATCTGACTTCGGGGCGTTGTTCAGACTTAGGTTTGGGGAGAAGGCAGACGCCTCTCTGAATCGCGCAGATATTTCTTGACGCAAATATCGTTTATAAATCTTTTAATCCCGATGGGGAGGAATTTAATAAATCTCTTTCATATTTTATGGGAATTCAAATTTCTCATAAATTTTCGTATGAATTTCTATGGGGGGTTCATATGCTTTTGTTTGCGACGTATGATTGTGATATATATGTTGATTTATTTGTTTTTGGGCTTGCGAGTATATATATCTCTAATATCATAATATTGGCGATGCAAATCATAATTATATATCGAAGCATTTCGGAGTAGTGCCTCATTGGCACGGACTTAGGGGATTTGGTCGATTTATCTGGAATTACGAGAGAGATTAGGTTTGTAGATTTAGATGACTTGCGTTTTCATGGAATGAATGAGAGAGAAGAGAGGAATAGAAAGAGGAAATTTGATATTAAAATATCATTCAGAAAATTTATTTGCAAAATCGATCTTCTTAGAAATTATTATTCAAGGAATTGTCCATCGTTTTCATATACATTCCATATAGTGGAGATTATTGGCGTCCATTATAATCTACTCTATAAAACGCTACGGTCAAACCAGCCCTATGCGGTGCGTCACGCCTCGGAGTGCCCCAGCCCCAAAATTTTCCGGAAATTTCTGGACCCCGGCGAGCAAGCCGCTTTGGCCTACCCGGGACCCAAAATTTCCGGGAAATTTTGGGGCTTGGGCTGTGCTCTTTGAAAGGCTGGGCCTCTTCGACGGCCGCAAGCCGGATTCGCTCCCCTAAATTTCTGGAAAATTTCTGGTTCCGGGTAGCCCGAAGCCTCGGTCCCTAAATTTCCGGAAAATTTGCTTCATCGCTTTCCTAAATTTTCCGAAAATTTACACACCCAAAATTTTCAGGAAATTTAGGAAACGGATGTAGCCTGATCATGTTCAGAAGCCACGGCCCAGCTCCCTAAATTTCCGGAAAATTTAGGGTGCTGGGTGGCCGAAAATGTCGAAGCATTGTTGACCGCTTGAACCGTTGAGTTCAGGTGTTGATCATGTGCCATGTTGCTGCATGCTTTCATTGCATGCTTTCATTGTTTTCAATCGTGCTTTGTTTTGTGGCATTACAAAGCTAAAATATTAAACAGGACTTTTACTTCACTTCCAAGATGAGCGCATCACCTGGCATTACCAGGATATTACGAGCGTGCTTTGTTTTATGGCATTACAAAGCGCATTACCTGGCATTACCAGGTCGTCGTCGTCGTCGTGCGTCGTCGTCGTCGTCGTCGTCGTCGTGCGTCGTCCGTCGCGCGTCGTCCGTCGTGCGTCGTGCGTCGTGGGTCGTGCGTCGTGCGTCGTGCGTCGAGCGTCGTTCGTCGTCGTCGTCGTCATCGTCGTCGTCGTCGTGGTCGTCGTCGGGTGTCGTCGTCGTCGTCGTCGGGCGTCGTCGTCGTGCGTCGTGGGTCGTGCGTCTTGCGACGCGCGTCGTGCGTCGTGCGTCGGGCGTCGGGCGTCGGGCGTCGGGCGTCGGGCGTCTTTCGTCGGGCGTCGGGCGTCGGGCGTCGGGCGTCGGGCTCGGGCGTCGGGCGTCGGCGTCGGGTGTCGTCGTCGTCGGGCGTCGTCGTCGTCGTGCGTCGTGTTTCGGGCGTCGCACGTCTCGCGCGTCGTGCGTCGTGTGCGGCGTCGTCGTCGTCGTGCGAAGTCGTCGTCGCGTGTCGTCGTCGTGACGCGTCGTCGTCGTGACGCGTCGTCGTCGTCACGCGCGGCGTCGTCGCGTATCGTCGTCGTTGTCTTGCGTCGTGCGTCGTACGTCGACTCTATAAAATGTTGCGGTCAATTAATTTTATAAGGTACACTACACGAATGCACTAACCCTAAAATTTTACGGAAATTTCTGTTTCTGGGTAGCCCGAAATT
>CAJNDS010000730.1:0-79272 GCA_905221605.1 Symbiodinium natans | reverse complement strand
GAGACGGATGACGCGCTTCAGTTCGGATCTCGTTTCAGGCACTGCGTTGCCCAGACAACAAAAACTTTGGGACGAGTCTGTGTTTGTTGTCGTTTAGGACTTAACCTTCAGTGCAAAAGTTCTATCATCTGAGCGCTCACGACGAGAGGGTTTCGACATAACATATGCAGGAGCTTTTCGTAGCCCGCAGCATTATGCTTTGTAGCTTGGCACAGATGCGTTCAGACTGTTCTCCGTCGAAGTTGCGATACGTTCAATTTGGGGCCTGACAGGGAGAGGCATTCCGCAAAAGATCTGGGCGCTGGTGTGGAACGGGGCGTGGGGCAGTACGACGTCTCGAACTTCTCGATACAACAATGGGGGCCCCTAAATCATTCTGAAATGCCGAACGGGGGAAGCATTTAGGCGGGCTGTTTGTAGTGGCCGGCCTTTGTTGCAGCAGCACAGCAGCTGTCTTAACCCATGTTTGCAGATCATTCTAATTCATCATGCTTTTCTATCGCAGTTATACACATTGCAGCATGCGCAAGCATCGCCAACCTGCCCGGAGGCTCTCAGCAAAGGTTACGTCATGAAGCACATTGCTGAGAAGCGTTGTTTGTGAACCGTTTTTGTGGCATGTGGGCACAGAGGGGCCGGAGTTCACAGCTCAGGTCGGGCATGCAGCAAAATGCCAGCCTCCCAGAAGCGCCATCCAAAACGGTTCGCTGGAGATACTGATGCCAGATGGTAGCTGATTTTCGTGTTTGGCCGATTCACCACGCACGCAGAGCTAAGGTATTGAACGAGAAGAACGTACAGATCATGTGCGACTCACCGTTCCTGAGCCAATCTAGACAGTTTTCATCGGGCCTCAGGAGTGAGAGTGGAGTAGTTTGCGGTCCAGCTGTTTGCCGCTTCTCACTACTCACCGCCTCGTCGAGGTTCATTATCAAGCTGTACGAGACGTACAACGGCACCCAATCACTTTATTTCCTTCTCGAGCCCGCACTGGGAGGCTGCAAAACCACTTGCACTACTACGGGGCGAGGAAGGAATCTCATGTATTGCCGACTTCAGGTGAACTCTATGCGACCTACAACAAGAAGGGCACGCGGCCTAGCAGCCGCGGCAGGTTCTGTTTGGAAATACACGGAAATGCGCTGATACAGTTTCCGCAAATGCAGCTGTGGAGCAGGTCTCTTTGGCAAGGAGGGGCATGCCAAGTTCTACGTAGCCGGCGTGGTGAATGCCCCTCAGACACGGAATGGACGGGTGGTGATGCCCGTTTTCACAACTCCTTGCCCTAGGATCACTGGGGTCGTCTCCTAAGTCCTAAGGCTTTCGAGCATCTCCATGGCAAGAAGATCATCTTCCGGGACCTGAAGCCAGAGAACTTGCTTCTCACAGAGTGGTCTCTGGCCTGATTTCTGAGAAATGCAATGCGCAGATCCATCAGCTATCAGCTGATATCAGCTGCCAGGCTTGGCCACATCAAGCTGACTGACATGGGCCTGGCAAAGGTTGTGGTCGGCAAGTGCTGTGCTCAAAGCTGTTTCAAGCGTTTCAAGCGTTTCACGGCATAGCCACCCACAGCCACCCAAGCATCATCTGCTGCGATCCAGGACCTATACCACATGCGGTACGCCCGACTACTTCGCACCTGAAATGATCGCATCAGCTGGTCATACAATGGCCGTCGACTGGCGCTCCGAATGCACTTAGTCAGCTGGCGTTTTGCCGAGACGGACATCACAAGACTAGTTCACTAGAGCACGCCAGCACCTCCAAAAAATGGTTGAGCTGGTTGTGGTGACCGTTTGGAGCAAGGTCAGAGGGGGCAAGTCATTCCGATTGATTCGGTATTGCTAGTAGGTGATGGTTGGTAGTTGAGGGGCCTGTTTGAGATCCTACTTGGCACTGCGAGCCGTATCATTCTGACGGGTCTCTAAAAAGTCGGCGCGTGTGGCACCTCATATGAGGCCCCACCCACCGAAGCCTTGCCTTGCGCGAGTGTCAGAGTCGAATATTCGATACATTGAAGCAGCATAAGTGGCATCGCCATATCCATTCGAGGTGGACTCTCGGTGCCTGCCTCGGTCTCTGCCACTTGTTACGACGTGTGACATTTTCGTGTTGTGTCTGATTGTTTACTGGTTTCCTGAGCCGCGCTTGGAGGTGTGTTGAGCTTTGAGCTCATGGCTGGCCATCCACCCTTTGAGCCTCTCGCCTCTGGTTCTGTGAGTTCTGTCAGAGGCCGAGTCCTGAAAAAAATTGGCGTGGCAAGGTCGGCGCATCCAATGCAGATCTACCAGAAGGCTTTGGGATTGGTGGTGCTGTGTCTGCTGTGTGTTGTGAGTCACTTGGTGGACCTGATACATGGCGCTAGCAAGGTCAACAAGGGCATCACGAAAGTGAACTTCCCTAACAAAATGAAGGGCGTGGTTGAGGAACCACAGCTGCGGGGCAAAAGCCGCTTGACAGTGCCTTTGTTTTTTTTAGAGATTTGAAGTCTCAAGCCGCACGAGGACCTTGTCAAGAATCTCTGCAAGAAGGACGGACGTTGTCGTAGGTCCATAGTCAGGCTATGTGCGGCCATTAAGATAGCCGCAAGCAGACGACTGATAGTCATAGATCTGTCCCATGGGTTCAGCTTCCTTAGATGCCGTAAGTACAACACAAGCAACAGGGTTGATGCGGGATCTGCTTGGCCACCACGCCAGGAGCCTGCAGACAGACTTCCGATGAGGAAGGGTGGAGCTGGAAACGTTCGGAAGCACGCATGGCCACTCGGCCTCGACTTGGCCAAAAGGAGCAGAGAGACAATGCAGTGGCCTGTGTGTTGAGGTTCAACACCTTCGAGTGGGAGAAGTATGACAATGGCAACATGCCTTCACCATACAAGCCTCAGGTGCGAGGGGCCTGAGCTTCGTCGAGGTCATCTGGGTCAAGAAGGGAATTATGAGTTCAAGCTCGTTGCGTTGCCGATTTGAAGGCTGCTTAGTAACGTATGGATTAAGAAACGTCGATTCAGAAAATGAAGGACTACATGTCTCACATGGCTGCTGGTCCGTCCTTCTCCGCAAGCCCTGAAACGTGGGAGGTGTTAGCAACATTTAGCAGCTGCTCCTGCCTTCGGCCAAGATAGTACAAAGAAAACCGGTTGTGACCACAGACCTGAAGAGCCGAACTTTCTGGGTCACGACCTCTGATCTCTCTGGAATCTGGAAACTGTCCGAACCACCGCGCGCACTGTACCCGCAGCTCAGAGCCGCCGGAAGGCACCGAGATAGCTCACTATCTTCATACTATAGCGGCTTAGACTATTTACACATATCATGCTGTGTTTCTTTGTTCCCCACATCTTTGTGTGGGGTTCTTACTTTTGGGGCTGTCCCGTCTCCTCCTCCTCCTCCTCCTCCTCCTCCTCCTCCTCCTCCTCCTCCTCCTCCTCCTCCTCCTCCTCCTCCTCCTCCTCCTCCTCCTCCTCCTCCCCCCCTTCCTCCTCCTCCTCCTCGCTCTTCCTCCTCATACACACCATGACTCACTATGATACACACCATGACTCACTATGACTATGACTCACTATGATTCACCAACGCACCACGCACCATCTTGCCACGCTACGCGCCAACGCGCCACACACCGATGACTCACTATGACTTATCAACGCACCACACACCATGACTCAGCAACGCACCACATACCATCTTGTCACGCTATCCAGCAACACTAGGGACCCTGGACCTGTGAAACGTTGGCAGACGCGGCATTTAGGGGACCTGTGAAACGTTGGCAGACGCGACATTTAGGGGCCCTGGGGCCCTGGACCGGTGCCGCGCGCGCCTCGGGAACGTTGGCGGGCGCGACACTTAGGGGCCCTGGACTTGTGAAACGTTGGCAGGCGCGGGTTCTAGGGCCCCTAAACCCTTAAACCCTTAACCCTAAACCCCTAAAGAAAATGGCTCAAGCGGCTCAAACTGCAGATCAACTCTGCTCACGATGACAACTTACACTCGTTAACATCGGTTACACTAGGCACGTGCAAACAGTGGTCGTTCTCCAACTTCAGACGAATTCCCACTGCAATGTTGACTGATGCTCATATAAACTAGAGAGGAGTTAAAGGGCTCTCGCTAGTGCAGTAGATTTAAGCATAAACACTCTACCTTTTAGCATTCCAGGCTTCATTTTTCCATCCTATGCTGCCATTTCTCCCGACGGCAGTGGCAGCGCTACTGGTCACTACGATTATTGGAGCATTTGAAGACTCCCACGCATTTTTCCACATGGCTACCGGTCGAGCGGGACCGCTGCCAGTGGAGGGTACAACTTCTCTCGCCGCGGCTGCAGCCGAACTGTGCCCCACAGGCTTGTTCTTGGCTTTGAAAACAGGAGCAAAACCCAAAGAACACACATCTGACCCCTCTCTCTGCCGACACTGGGAGGATTCTTTGTTCACCCAGGCCTTGGCCATCCCCCGCAGACTGGCCTTGCCATTACCTGAAGCGAGAGCTTTGATCACAATGATGCTCTGTGAGAGGGACGAACCAGATGAGTTTTGGAGCCAATTTCAGCAGAAGTGCGCGGTGGCAGGAAATCACAGGTGATTTTCACGACACCCTGGGCCGATCAAAGACATCGCAGGGTATGGGGCAATGATCGGCTTCTTGGGCGCGCTGGATTATTTGGGGGTGAAGTCGAGCGTCTTCAAAGAGTATCTCAACCTGATCCACGACCATTGCGATGGAGTTGTGAGCAGATCCCAGATGAGACACCGAGTCAGGGACTTGGTTCGGCAAGACATCAGGCTGGAGAAATTCACTCCGTTTTTAAAACTAAGTGAAATGTCGCTGATCCCCACCCAGACACATCCTGGAGTGCCGCTGGACACAGCCCCTGTCTTATACCCGAACCATCTTATCCTCACTGGAGACCGCGCAATGAACGCACTGCCGCTGTGCAACCTGTCGTATTCCAACGCGTGTTTGTCAACTGGCAAGTCTATTTTGAAGCAGGAAGAGCTATCGCATGAGTTGTACGATGCTTATCGCCGAGCAGCGTCCACTTCTTTCAGAACGGACCTGGAGGACGCCAAAATTGCTGGGAAGATGACCACTTACGACTTGACGGTGGCTATGTCACGGCTAGAAGCGTCGACAGAACTGTTGTTCAGACTGTTTCAGGACACTGGCAGGGACAAGCTGAAGCCTCTCCGAATGGTCACTCAACTCGATCTGCTGCACCTCGACGACAGATGGGATCCCAAAGTCTTTTGGGGCCAGGCAAAGGTTGCACAGCAAGGCAAAAGGTTCAAGGCTGTCCGCTTCCGTTCCACAAACACTTGCATCGTCTTGACACCTTCGGACTTTTCCATGGCGTGTGCGTCTTCGATCAACCTCATGACCGTTCATCTCGGAGCTTGCATAACTGCGGCTGAATCGGCTTTATGCCATCAAGAAGAAGCCGCAGTGTCTTCGTGCTACCCGAGCTCAACAACAGCTTCGGCTGATCCATGGTCCGGGCTACCAGGGGGGGTTGCGGCATTGAATGACGAGTACGCCAAGTACATATTCGAGTACACGACCGGGGGTGACCCGTCTCACCGCTGGGAAGTGGCTCATGTTGGTAAGACGGGATTGTTGTGCTCGATCTTGTCTTTGCCTGAAGAGGATCTGGGGATCAGGCACGCCATGACTTCAAGGAAGGAGGAGATCCTGAAGTCGATACGGGCCAAAAGAGGGCAAGCTTTCCTCTTTTACTCAAAGATGCTGTCTCTTGCCCGGACAATCTGCCCTTTTGCCGCGTTGCAAGCCATCCGATGGCACCGGGCTGTTCCCGGCGCTCAGTACTCTGCCCAATCCCTGGCCGAGAAATGCCGGTTGCAATGTCAAGTACCTGCTGTCCACTCACAGGAGCATAACTGGGATGATGCCACAGGTGCTCAACAATTGAAGCGGGTTGCCCGGGCTTTTTCCCTTGTGACGCTGAGAGCCATAGAGAGGCGTGTGGTTACTACAGCTATGCGGAGGGCCAGGAGTGCACGCCCCGATCCTCATGATGAGGTGGCCCTGGAACAGCACCTCAAGGTCACTGGCGATTTTGGGGCGCTTGGTGAACTTGAGTCACTCCCCACAGAGCCACATCCTGAGGAAAGAACCTACAAAACAAACTATTCCTCAGACGTGACGGTGCCCATGGCCGCAAGGGCTGGTGTCACGATCCCTGCCTTGCCTTTTGTCCAAACTCGGTCTGGGGGTCCCGTGAGCCCTCTCCCAACTGATGCCCGCATTGAGGAATACGTCAACGGCGACACTCTGGATGATGTGGTGTCCAGCAAAGTTCCAGCGGCCGTCTCCGCTTTTTGGGAATACGAGGTTAAGCCCGTAGCTGCTGTTACTGATGGGACAACGATGGCAAGTCGGAAACGTGGCCTAGAGTTGAAAGCTTTCACGGATCCAGATTACCAGCCCATGAAACCGGCTGATGGGAGTGCATCGAGGAGTAAGCGGTACTGCACCAGCGACTTGAGAGGTCCAACTGCAGTCATGGCTGCAGGGAAAGATGAGGCCGCCAAAAGTCAAGGGTACCAAGAGCAAGTCCTTGTACACAAGCTGGGTCAATGCAATCTGGGGGTGGCCGATATTCCGGGGATGAGAGCCCCGATGAGTTTGTCCTGCACCGCGAAATTTCTCCAGGCAACCGAATCGCATGCCACGTTTTGGGCCTTGAAGTTACTCGGATCCGTGACCCCTGCAGCATCAGGAGCCGCGAAAGCAGCAAGGTCTCGTGCCCGCTATTCCATTCTCATTGAGCGTTCTGCAAGGATGATGAGGCTCGGTCTGGACTTTGCTAGCTGGAGCGTGGGGCAAGCACGCCAAGCTTGGTCTGCCGGCTACGACACGATATCGCACTTTTGCTCTGGGTGCGACTCAACCGACGCCATCGTCTATTCCGGAGCAACGGTATCCTGTGGTCCCCCGGGTGCCGAAACCACTTTCGGTTATTCTGACGGATACCCCCAGGGCATTCATCTGGGCCAAGACTCCGCCCTGGGGATCGGCGCAACAACTCTGGCTAGCGCAGAACTAGCTGCAGACGGTTCGAGCGGCATGTTGTGTCCCATCACACATGCCGATCAGTATATTGACGACTCGGACGCATCTATGCCCATAGCCCACAGAGCAGACCCAGGCGCGGTTATGGAGGACTTCTGCCGGAAAATCGAGGAGCTCCTGAGAAGCTCAGTCGATGTGGTGAAAAGCGGGGTTGGGGGAGACTCCGGCATGATGATCGGGACGATCGAGTACCGTGGACTTATGATTGACGAAGTCCTGAAATTGCATTGTTCACTGATGATCCCAATTGGTCCTGATGACGACCCAGGCTTGTTAGCTCTGACCGCGGTCCCCAGCATCTCCGCGGCGTATCTAGCAGCTCAGGCGACACCCCTGCTGGCTCACACCATGGGGTACTTGTGGACGAGGATCAATGCCTTCTCACTTCTAAAGGCACACAATGTCTGGGGAAAGGTTTCCGTCAATAGCAGCCCTTCTGCACGCGACTTGATGCTATTTCTGTCGACGCCTTCTGCCTTGGGTGGTATGAGTGTCTTTAGCGACATCGTCGCTCGAGGGTCCGCGTGCCCCGACAAGATGTCCGCATTTGTCGGTTCAGCTATGCTGTCGGCTGATGAGGGGACCAGGAAGACAGTCCAGAACCTGATCCTCAAAGGAACTAGCCTCCAGCTCTTCAATCTGGTCGGTGACTCGCCAGACCCAACAGTGAGGGATTTGAGCGAGTACGGGGGTGAAGTGTCAGCCACTTTGAAAAAGGTCTCAGACTCATCTTCGCAACCAGGCCAGTCTACGGAAGCAGCGCCACGCGGCCAACCCCGAGAAGCGGCGACTTCTCACACCGCCATTAGATCCCGCAGGGCAACTTCGCGAGCAACGACATCCCAATCACCGAATCCTCGTGTTGAAACATTTGCCCACATTGCAGGCAAAACAAACGAGAAGGCAGAGGACCTATCAGATTGTGACATTTCTGTCGTGAAGTCCAGCCTCATGGCTGCTGTTGGGCGCGGTTCTCCCTTTGATAAGGTCATGTCGCGGCACTCTAGGCGGACTGGGGACACCATCTACGGACAGGTGGTGGCATGCCTGGGGACTCACGGTGCTCGCAAATTATTCAATTCACCAACCTGTGAAGAAGCCAGGGTCATCGCGGGCACAGCCGACTTTAACGCTTACTCCGACTGCATCTCCCAACTAACCGCACGCAGGAGCAAAAGTCGGTGGATGGCGTGCTTTGCGAGCTTTCTACACCGTGGATGAGGTAAAGAATGAGCGCACCATCACTGCTGCAGATGCAAAAGCCTCTTTTGTGACAGCCTTCCGATGCTTTCTGGAACTGATCAAGGACATGGCACGCCGTGGACCGAGGGCACACGCAGGGTTGTATTAGTGGCCCGGTCGTCCCCCACCTTAGACACATGGGAACCCAGCAGTAGGTGGAACATGCTAGAACTGGGCTTTGTACTGCCGCCCCTCAAACCCAAGCCCAGCCGCTCCCAAACCCAACGCCCTGGTCCCTATACCCCAACAGTCCTGGACATGTTGAGGGCTCCAAAAAGCAGTCCGCCCCGCGACAAATCGGACCCACACATGCACACGCCAGTCGTCGACCTGACAGGACCCTCGGACGAGGAGTAGTCACACACCTTGCAAGGGCACGCGCCCCCGAAATTCAGCCTGCATGCACGCAACAAGTAGGGCATACAATTCGTTTCAGTTCCATGTGAGCTTCTTGTGAGTGAGATGTGCCAATTCATGCCTGCAAGTATTACACGCCCACGCGCAAAACGCCGTAACCCAACCCCTGCAGCATCAGCATGCCGCCATGGCCAATCCGGTCCTATCCTTGTCCCGCCAGGTGAGTCCTCTCTCCACCCAGTCGGTCGAGTTGCTGCTGCTGCCTGCTCCTCGCCCTCTCGCCCCGCCCGAACTCACGCGGAAAAGGCCCCCCCCAAGAAAAGACTTGAGCCGACAGCACGTGCGCACTACTGTGTAGTTAGTCGGGCTTGTGGTGCATCGGTTCCTAGTGAGATGTTTGACCACTTTCTAATAGGGGAGCTCGAGAGCATGCGCCTCCCTGAGCGCGCCGTGGATGATGGCTATGAGCAAGAGGAGGCAGGCGCTGGAAGGGAAGAAACAAGTGTCAGTGCCACGCCCGCCTCGACGTCCGCAGCAGAAGACACGCCAACTGACCAAGAAGCCCGCGAGACTGGTGAGGCTATGAGCCTGCTACTGGACGACTGGCTGAGAGGTCTTCACAGGACACTGCAGCAGAGCGCGGATCGTCGTCGCGCGAGCCCAGGCCAGATGGAGATACCGACCAGGAGCTGACATTCCAACTGAGGCTGCTAGAAGCCCGGGTCAGAGATGTCGAGAGTACGACACGCAGGCTCTGGAGACGGGAGGCAGCCACCCAGAGGGAAGTGGCAAGAGCCCATGGCCGCATGGACCTCCTGGTGGCAACCTTGCGAGTCCTGGCTGCGCACACGACAGAAGCTGGCCCTTGGAGAAGAAGTGGCGGACGGACGTGACCTGAGCGGGGAGAAAGGTAATTAGTGCATGCCCATGCCTTGAACGATAATTAGCGCCACGCCAGCCGGTCGGTGCCCCCGTCCCCACTTTTTAGCCCTGGTTGACCAGCCCTATGCCCATAAGTTCCCCGTAACCTGCTGGCGAGTCCCCGTGAGAAACAAATTCGAACCGCCTGCGTGCGTGATGGGCCCACGGTGTTGCCTAAGACTCATGGGGGTACTTATGTTCGTTTTACTGGTGTACTTGCTAGGTAGATGTTGGGGGC
Source organism: Symbiodinium natans (assembly GCA_905221605.1). NCBI lineage: Eukaryota > Dinophyceae > Suessiales > Symbiodiniaceae > Symbiodinium > Symbiodinium natans. The sequence continues at coordinate 69,417 of CAJNDS010000730.1, read as the reverse complement.
CCCGGTACGTCAATTAGGTGCACCAATTCGATGCATGCCGCGAGCAAAGTGCAGACGCTAATTATGTGCATGTAATTAGAAGCAGTCGAGGCAGGTGGTGGCGGTCGAAACTGGTGAACTGTTGTGGATGGCTGTTCGGGTGTGTTGGTGCCACTCCTTGGTGCTATAGCCCACCCCCTTCCAAGGGAGTCAGTAACTCGAACACAGCGGCGCCCTCACATCAACGAAGCCAGACATGGTGGTGACGAGAACTGGTGAGCTGTTGTGGATAGCTGTTAGGGTGTCTTGGTGCTACGTATGGGTCCTGCCAACCATGTCTGTGCACCAAACAGGAGAGGAGAGCAGCCGACACATAGCAGAGCATTGTGCAGGTAGGAGACTGGTGACCTGTTGCGGATTGCTGTTGGGGTGTCTTGGTGCTTTGAGTGGAAAGCAGGCCATGTCTCCCCCAGTACGGCGATAATAGCGCAGGCGATCTAACAGTTTCGTTTGCCAGGGACGACGGCGCGTTGTCCAGACACAGAGGGTTGCGTTTTTCCGGACAAGGGAGGGAGGGCGGGAGAAGCCACTCCGTCCTCGCTTGCAGGGGCCCAGGCACAACACGGATGCCTGGCAAGCCCCGTATTTGCCTTTCCTTTGCTGTAGCCCCGTTATGGCCATGCCCGCAGGATAGTGGTATTGCTGGGGTCCCCACTGTTGTAAGGGTTCGGGCGTCATGATGTGGGCATGACAGAGCCAGCGTTTCAAGTCAAGGGGTTCCAGGTTGCGTACCACGCCAATGGAGTGATGACTGTGACCTGAAGAACCCGGCCTGGATGCACCCCCACCCGTTGTCTTGGTTGTGTGAACCTATTTGTGTTGGGGGAGAGGGTGATGGGGGTGTCTCGGGGCCCTTTTTGCTGAAGACGCGTACGAGAGATCACGATTGTTCCCTGCGGAGTGATCCCGGAGGGGGTCTGCTAGGCGGGTGGCAAAAAAAAAACCCTAAAGAAGCTGTCGCCCTGAATCCCACACCTGCACGCTACCAAAACAGCGGCGAAGGACACGACTCACACTCACGCACTCACACGCTCACTCTCTCACCATCTCACTCATATTCACTTTTACACTCTTTGCGAATAGATAACTTTGCATGTGGGGTTATCCGGTCCTTCAATTGCTCTTCTCCACCTTGATACTCTGCCCGGGTCGTATTTTTCCGGTCTTCTGGAGTGCCCACCAGCACAGCTTTCCGCAGAGCATACGGAGTGACTGGAGTGCCCATGCCCACAGATAGAGAATCAATGGACTGTCCACCAAAGAGAATAAGCGAGGGAAGCAGCCAATTTGTTTTCTACGTATATATATCTATATATATATATATATATACACATACTTATTGTTTTAAACCTTTGTTTATTTCAATCTTTTTTTGTTAGTGTGCAGTTTTGTGTTTCGTGGTAGGGGTTAAGGGTTTGGGGTTTAGGTTTGGGGTTTTGGGTTTTTTGCATAGGGTTTTGGTTGGGCTGCGGACGCCTGTTGTGACCGGATGCCAAAAGGGTTTCTCGGATTGGGCGTTGAAAAGGGTTTTGCGTTTGGGTCAATTTATTTGCCATTCCCAAGAACACAAAACATACAACACGTGTTTGCTTCGAACATCCCCGAAAGCCAAGCAATTCACAACGCCATCTGGAGGACTCCAGGTGTGCAGGAATGTCTGGAAACGGATGTGGTGGGCACTCCAGTCACTCCAAGGGCTCCCTCCAGGCTTTCTTGATCTCTGTGTGGTCGCAATGCTCTGCGGGATTCTGCTCTGGGGGTGGGCACTCCATGCTGAGCCCATGCTCGGCTTGCTTCTTCTGGTGCGTGCCTCAAGAACCCCCAAGTCGTCGCTGCAAGCAGGCTGAAAACTGCATTGGCGTTAGGGCCTCCTGAAGAAACTCCATGGAGCTTTCCCGTGATCCCTGGCCTGAACCCTGCAGCACACATCTCCCAACCCTGTCAAAGTCGGATGAACTGGGGACACTGTCGCCCGAATTCTAGAGCTCGCACCCAGCCGGATCATCACAGCCTGACAATGAGGGCATCCTGGCTCCCTCATGCCGCAGGTGCAAAGTAAGAAAGACATGGCCAATTTTGCTGCACGCAAGGAGGCAAGGCATGTTCTTGTTGGGTGTAAAGATACCGTGGTAGCACGCCGGGATCCGCAACGAGGATATGCCGCCCAACGTGCAGTACAAGGCTCTTCAGCAAGGGTCCGCAAGCATAGGTGGAAAGTTGCACTGCCACCTCTGGAATGGGCATGACCCATTGCAGGATGATGGTTCTGGATGGGATGCAGACTTCGCGACTTGCTCCTGAGCCCAGATGAACTGCGCATGGAGTGCGCAGTCTTGCAGCAGGGGTCCTCAAAGTAGCCCCTTATGTGCGCATATATCCCCTTATCGACTAAAGCATGAAGCGGATCTCCCTAGCACGGGTCCACGATGGGCGGGTACATCAAGGACCCCTACTCTGGCCTTCAATTTGGCCGAGCGGCTATGGAGCTGCAAGCTCGTCGCGTCGCAGGGTCTAGTGCGAACTGTTTGACACTCGGCTTTTTCGACGTTTTCCAGAGAGAGCTCTCTGAACAACATGCGCACGTCCGGCCTCGTTTGTGGACATGCTCGCAAAACCTGTGGGCCAGTGAGGCTGTCCCACCTTAAGCGTCGCAGAATCAAAACATGTCGTTGGGATTAGGGAGCCGTAACGTGCTTCGGCTTAGTTACACGATAACACGTATACCAGAATAGCCCCAGCAGGCACAAGCCGGCTGCAGACTCTGCAGAGTGAATTCCAAGAACACGATGGTGAGGCCTGCTTTTGGTTCTGGAGCTGGCACACTGGAAATATTTGGAGATGCATCCAGCGACTAGCAGCAACGACCCAAGGTGTACTAAACCAGTCTGGTAGGACATTGCCAGTGTCCCTTGACTTCTATGATATTTCTCTGTGTAAGTTGGCTGGTAAAGCTGCGTCAGAAGTACATTCCTGTGACTGACTTACACTGTCGCTCGCGCCTGGCATGTCCCAACCCGGCACCAAGACTCCTGACACAAACCGGCAGAAACCGATCCATAAACCGATATGCTTGCGAGCGTCACTGTGGCCAGGGTCAGCAGCTCAGCGAGAAAGCCAGCCAGCAAGGGGCCGAGTCCACCCTCCAGTGGCCCTCCAGGTTTGCCTCTTGGAGCAAATCTGCGACAGCTTAGGCTGGAGAAGGAGACGGCAGATCTTCAGGGGAAAGTCCACGAGGCTCAGAACAAGAAGGAGGCATCCGGCGATGGCTGTGTCAGCAAACAATGCGAAAGCTGTGGGTACGACATGGTATACGCGCGTTCAAGCAAAGGATCTGGTGGGACAACTGGCCAAGAAAGAGCAAGAGCACGAAGAACTACTGGTTCGGAGCTGAGGAAGTTGCACCCGTTGCTTGCACACGCTGCACAGTCGGCACCGCCTGCTAGGTAAGAAAAGCCGATCTTAACGCAGAGCTCGAGGACTGGAAGTCGAGAGCAGCTTTTGCCCAGAACCCAAGTCACTGCAAGGACCTCAAAAAGAAAATCCGATGCGTAGTCTCCTGAGATCTGGATTGTGTAGCAAGACATGCAAGACCAAAGATTGAACATGTTGGATCCATCATATCCTTTGGGAAAAGTGGCTTTGTGGCACTCAACAATAACAAACTCCAGCCCAAAGAGGCCGGGGCATGTTCACCATGCGGGCACGCACAATCATGCATGCCTTTTCGTTTCAACGAGCTGAGCAAAACCTGCTTGGGCTCCATCATTCGTAAGCACCACGGCAAAGATGCAAAAGAAACAGCGACGGACTAGCTTCGGCAATTGATGAAATGCACATGGATGATTGTCTGATGTCATCCTGTTCCTGGGGCGTGACGTTCAGCTCAAAGAGCAGGGTTGCCCTTTTTTGGCGCAGATCCAAGAGCCTGCACAGCTCGGGAGGCTTGCAGCCCTTCGGTGCCGTGCGAGCCCAGCATGTCAATGGCCAAGGTGAGCCCAGACAAAGCTTGCCCTTGTGCGCGAAGGCGGCACGCGCATGCGGACGTCACCTTGAGGCTCAAGACGTACATGCCCGACAGCGCCTCGGCATGGGAGTGCACAAGCCGACAAAGCACAAGCTTTGCAGCGTTCCCTACTGTGGGTTCGAAGGCTTTGCCTGCGAATCTCCAGGCCACAACAAGCACGGCACCTACACCACATTGGCGGCGTCATGAAGTCTTGCTTGAGGTCTGGGCATCAACCTTTGCCACGGCAGATAGCCACTTGGCCTGGGTCGGTGGCAACTGAAGTACAGGAAGTGCACAACACCCCCTACGAGCAGAAGCACCTGGCCTTCCCAGTGCTGGGAGATACTTCCCCCCGCCGCTTCGGAGCCTGCGGAGATGGTTGGCAAGTGCCACAGGAGATGGCCTCGATGCATAAGTATGAGCATGGAATCTCCAGACCCTGTCTTCCTGCCGGCCGTCACTCCAATCTGGAATGGGGCACCTGAGGTTCAAGAAACTCGAAACCTGCACGAGCCGCGGTTTGTAGCTCTGATTTGCCTGCATGTCAAGCAGGTCGATGTTATCAAAGAGCCCCGAGTCCCATGCACAAAAGTTCCTACACGCCTTTGGTATCTTGAGGAGGATGCGAAAAGCCTTCAGTTCGCTGGTTGGTGCGTAGCGAAGCGAAGCACTGTAAGCGTCTCGTTGTTGCCTCGAAAACAGTTTGCAGCGTCGTAGCCTTTGCAGCTCGAAGGGTCTGCAAGGGTAGAGATAGGTTCTTGCTAGGCGTGTTCTTTCGATTTGCCCGCCGCCCCATGCAATTTGGCAGTTTCATGCTAGGATGGCTGAAATCAGCTGAACTCCTCGATTTGTGCATCCCAGGAAAATGATGCACAGGGTGTCACGGGTCGTGAGGGTTGGCGGGAGGGACTTTTCTGTGAATACAACTCTAGAGACATCAATAATCGGGGCCCCTAAAACAACCTCAGCATCCAGAAGACATGAAGATGAGGCGTGTAGGCAATGGTTACGACCTGTTAGCGATACAGTACGGCCTTGACTTGGGGGCATTCAGGAAAGTTCCTGGATCATGTTCGGCTCCGGGTTGAGGAGAGCCGGTTCCATCCCAACTTTTCCACCGCCGCCATACCACAAAAAGTGTGATCGGCGAAGGTCACTGCACCCTGTAAGGGTTTGCAATCCAATGGCACTTTGACTTAGCGACATCAAACGAAGGGGCTCGAGGCCACGAGGCTCTGCAGCGCTGATCGGACCTCGAAGGCTGTTGGATCTGCAGGCGCTCGGTTGCTCGCAGTTGCAAGTGGGCATCATGTGGGGCATCATGTGGGTCATGGTGGGCATCGACTGCAACGCATGGAGATGTCAGATGTCTGAAGGTGCTGCGGCGAAGCATGGTGCTCAAGACAAAGCTTACCGAGGCAGCTGATCGCACGGGACACGGTTCCCTGATTCCCTATTCAGCATTCCGCAGCAAGATCTCAAGAATTCTAGTTTCATGGATCTAAGTCTGCAATGCTTCAGCACCTTGAATATGCGCGCGTGAAACGCCGTGCACCAGGAAAGAACACACATTATATGTGCTGATGCTTTCAGGCGCTGGGCATCAAGCTGGACCCTCAGCTCTACAGACGGATCCACATGTTGCTGGATCCACACGTTGCTGAGCCCTAAGAGTCGCGACCAACAAGGCATCCCATCATTCAGGGCGGGCGCCGGGCTCAAAACTGTTGTGGCAGGCTTGAGGAGAGACTTGCACTACCCAGTATCTTCACGAAGAACCGTTTGTGGATTTGCAAACCCTGCGCTCGCCTCCTGGAATGGTCTGCAAGTGCTCTTTAGTCATGGCACGGATGTTGCTGCAGGCTAGAAACTTGCTAGTCCAGCCCAGTCTACTCACGATCAGCTTGCCGATGTGGGGGTAGCCACCGGCAGTATCAGCATCATGCTAGACTTTATAATTCGCGGAAGATGGCGCGACAACTCAGCATGAGACGCCTGACTGCAGTGGACGGCGTGCCCCAGTGCTTGATGGGAATGCAGATCTTGAGATGCGCAGCTCGTCAGATGGGCAGAACTTGGTCGGTTTTTCTTTGTGTTCCATCCCGTGGTAAGGGCCCCACAGCCATGACACCAAGGAGCTCCGTTTTGAATGTGATGGTTCTGGGTTTTTTGTAGGGGTTTGTTGCGGGGTTGCGCAGCTAACCACACGTTCCCCTCTAGCACGATTGCATCAGCATCCACAGCCCTCGACCAACATCCTTGCAAATGGGGACAAAGCACAAGCATCTCCGAAAGCTCGAGCAAGAGCGCATCAACATACAATGCCTGGGACACTTTGCAAAAGGGGTTTACAAGGATAACAGAAGAACGAAAAAGACAGACAAGTTCTTCCTCAGCATGGGCAAGTGCGAAGGACATCGACAGGACAGGTGTGTTGTGTCCATGCTGTGCATCCAGGTGAAGTGGAAAGCTTTGTACCGAACACATGCCGGACACCAGGAAGACCCGGGTGAAGGGGCATGCCTCGCTGCACCGTCTGAAGGAATGGTGCAGCAAGAAATGAGATGAGGATGCACGAATGGATGACACAAGGAGGTAGTTGGGAAGGGGGTCTTCGCTGAAAGGGACCCCTTCCCCACCTGGCCCTCTTGTTCCTGCATGTCGCATTGCCACTCACCATGCACAGGTGCGCGCACACGCATATCCAAGAGCCTTCGACTGCACAAAAGACTGCACAAAGCTTATTCTCATGCATCTTCCATTCCACAAACATGTTTAAGGTCATGTAGTAGGTCGTTTCACTCACTACATTATAAGGGTTTTAAGGGCTAGGAGTCTAGTCCTGAACCAGAAGGCCCTTAACAACCACTAGGAAGAAACTAGGTCACGCCGCTGTTAGCGGGCCTGGACAGTTTGCACGCGGAAATGTGGTTTTTCCCCACGCAGGACAGTGTTCGAGAAAAAAAGGGTTTTGTCGGCGGAAGTTATTTTTCAGGACTTGAAGTGATTATAAGGTGGTCTCAAAAGTACCACGCCTGCCAGTGTTTTCAGCATTTCGCAGTGCTTACTGTGGGGATGCGGTTTTGCGACTTTTGCGCGTTTTTAGGTTTTGTGTTTTGTCACTGTTCAGGGTGGAACGAGGTAACTGCAATGTCTTGAAAAGTGCCACGCCCGCCAGTGTTTTTAGCATTTCGCATGTTTTTTGGGGAGCTGGAGTGTTCAGGGTGCAACGGGCTTGCAGTGGTTCAAGTTTAGGGCTTTGGGGTTGCGCAGAGACGTTAAGCACGGAAAGCACGGTTTTGGTCGCGAAAGGCATGGACGCTTGTGACAGATTTTCTTGTTCCACATCCTTGTGCAGTATGTTGTACAAAGAGGCGAAAACGCTGTAAATACCAGTGTTTTGTGCATGGACGCAATATGAATGACGTTCTTATCCCCACCCCAACCCTCCCCACCCCAAACAAGACAACCGGAACAAGTCACCAAGAAGTGCCAAAACTAACGTTTTACCCAGGGCCGCTAACAACGGCGTGAGCATAACTACCATTATAGCGGGCCTTTGAATATCATTGTTTGCTTCGTTCAGGCCCGCTAGAACACGCACGCTTTTCGCCAGCCCGCCAGCCACAAACTCGCGTTTTGCATTAAAGGCATAAGGTTCAGAGCTTTATGTCGAAAAAAACACCAAAAAAGAGCATGGACCGAAACATCCGATTTCTCCGAGCCGGAGCCCATCCACGTAGAGCTAGTACGCAGGCCGTTCCATCACCATGCCGGCTACGAGATACCGAGGGGCATAACAAGCAACAGATCCATATGATAGATATGTGTCGGGAGCGTGCCTTGATCATGTGGACACGAGCACTCCTGCACTCCTGCAGATATCTAGCCTTGGGCCTTGCTAATGGCCCAAGTCCTGGCGAGCGGAACTCTCCCGTGCACGTCATGTCGTCACAAAAGCATCTGCTGTGAAGGTGAGCATCCTGGCACTCGGCATGTGCCTGTGTCAGAGACTGGGCTTTAATTCAGCACGGGGGCATCTACATAGAAGTCACATAACCTGACTTCCTCCTCCATGGGCTCATTTGCATGAGAAAGGAGGTTCAGAGGCGGAATCTGCTCTCGAAACTGCTCAGGGTCCCTGATCTAAGGGCGTTCCTTGATGCAGCACGAACGAGGGTCACCAGAACCTTTAGGCCAGTGACAAGACTGCGACCTACAGCGGTCACCCAGCTGGCTGCAGCTGATAGCGAGCCTCGGCTGCATGGCTCCTTGCTGGTGCTTGCAAGGATGCAAGGATAAGGTCACAGACGTGTTCAGCTGAGGATGTGTTTGGCCAAGTTGCAGACTTATTCCAGGGGCCTGCATTTGAAGAAGGCGACACCTCTTTCAGCCCTACAATTCCTAGCGATCCTACTCTGCAAGAATTAACTGAACCACTCCCCTCCTCGCTTCAGTTCTGAGGCGAACAGTGGCGAGCTTTGACGCGAATCAAAGTTCGCAAAGAGCCGAGTGTTAAAGCGCCGCAGTTGGAGGACAAAGTCATTGAGAAAGGACCTTGGCCGCACTTCCGGATCATCGGCCAGTGTTTTGTTTGTTCTACAGCTCTACGGGCCAAGTCCCATCCCTGCACAGCTCCAGGCCTGCAGTCCAGGTTTATGGGGTTTGCGGTGTCACGCTTTCAAAGTCCTGCTTGGCCACGAATGGAGGCCTGGGCTTAGGGCTTCCAGCGGTTCACTTTGGTTCTTTTAGAGTTAGGGCTTAGGTTTTTTGTTGGGGATTCCTTTTGTTGGTTGCTTTGGGGCTTCAGGGTTACGTAACCGATATTCACCTGCCATGGGGCCTATAAATCAAGCCACAAGTTTCATTTTTATTATCAACCATTCAAATACCAAAAACAGCAAAAACAATTATTCTACTTCGAACATCCCCACCCTCTTGGTAGAGATGCTCTAGGGTTGGGCACTCCAGGGAGCTGGGCACTCCGGGAGGGGGTTGGGCAATACGGAAAATGTGGGGTTGGGCTCCAGGGAGACTCTGGGGTTGGGCACTCCAGGGAGACTGTGGGGTGGGACTTCGGGCAAAGTCTGGGGTCGGGCACTCCAGGCAAACTCTGGGGCTGGGCAGTCCAGGAAGACTGGGGTGGACATTCCAGGGACACTCTGGGGCTGGGCACTCTGGGGACACTCTGGCAAGTCTGGGCTTGGGCACTCCTGAATTTGGGCACTCCAGGGACGTTTGGGGTTGGGCACCCTAGGGATGAGCGAGGAGAAGAGTTCCGGGCGAGGAGACGAGTTGAGTTTAAAATCTAGGAAACAAAGACAACGCATGCAAAGAAGAACGAGTAAAAGCAAACGAGAGTCCAAGGTGCCATCTTCTACGTCGCAGAAAAGCGCAGGGCCAAGATCCCGACAGGCGGGGGGCAAAATGTCTTGTCGGATAGCCTAATGGCCTAATGGATTGCATGAGTCGCTGAGTAGCGTGCAGACTTGAAGCCGTTTCTTAAGTTGGCAGAGGCACAGTTCTAGCGACTGCCGCGTGCTGCGGCCCACCAGTGGGAGAAACGCTGGTTCCGACTTGGACAGGTGGCAAGCACCGCTTATATCTGCGACTTGCTGCCGGCACAGGCCAGACTCTGCAACCCTTTCCACTGGTGTCACTGGTTGCAGTTGCATGGCGTGCCACTTGAAGTCTTTGAAGGATGGGTCTTCGACCTCGGAGTGGCAGGAGAATGGCAGCCAAGCTTCTTAGCTGCTTTGTTTGCACCGCACTCTTCCATTAGTGGTCCCAGGTATGGAAAACCCATTGCCGAGCCTGTCTACGAGGACGAGTCTGATGACAGTCCAAATCCATTCGGCAACATTGGCGCCTTGTCAATGAATATAACATTCATATAACATTTATATGCGCTTCTCCTTTTGACGAATGCCTGTGGGCTTTCTCGAGCAAGTTTGATTGGGGAAGCTTGAGGTGATGCTGTCGGCGGCATGTTGAGATGATACCTTGCGCATGCCGACGTCGGACGGTGCAAAAATGCGTCAAACTTGTTCGTGCGGCCTTTGCCCATCAGCCAGAAACTTGGCTGCTTTTGCACTTTGCCGCAGCAACTTCCAAGTTAAGGATGCACTACGTTGGCTATGCGGAAATGGCTGCAGCAGTGTCCAACGCTGGTGGTCTCGGGACCCTTGCATCGCATCCGATGGCACTGCATATGGGAAGTTTGTTGCACTTGCCGATGAGTTCTTAAGAGACCAACCCAGGATCATCACGGCATTGACCGTGGCCCAGCCTCCAAAGGGCAAGGAAGCTTTGCGAGACGAGATCAGGACAAGTCAGAGCGCAATTGATTGCTTTCCAAGTGCATGCAAGCATCATGCAGATTCAGGAAATGCCGTCAACTGACTGACAAGACATGAACCTAGTCGCATCGCGCGTGTTGCGTCAGCACAGTTCTGTGTAGTTTCGTCCACCCTGTCATGGACGAACCATCAACGAATGCAAAGTTGTAAGGCCCTTTGGTGTCAACATCACGTCACGGGCTGAGAGGCAAACAGAGCTCTGTGTTGCAGTTATCTGCGGTCTTTTCGCTCAACACCTTTGCCTGTCTGAGGGTTTCACTTCAAGCAAACTTTAGCAGAATATTGAGGTGGTGCTGCTACGTGACACTCTCCTGCTCCGAGGTTGTTGCCAGTAGGGGTTCCACCAGACTTCGACGGCATCGTGCAAGACGCAGCCTAAGCTAAACTGAGCTGAATTGAATCAAACTGACCGGACAGAGACAAAAGCGTCTCAGAACATGAAGCATTGACCTCAGCGCGCGAGGTGCTGATAGAAGAAAAGATCAAGGTGGTGGAAACTGCCGGACGCAACCCCGAGAAGGTCATCAAGCAGTGCAAGGCACTGATTTTCATGAGGCTAGCATCAGCTCCACCAGCTGGACTGCTTCAGCTCAGCAGCGCTTGTAATTTTCATACACCGAAGCAGGATGCTGGCATGTTCGTCATCCACAAGTGCGTGGCAGTGAGGCACGCGCTCACGGCCCAGAAGATGGGCACGCACCTCAGTCCAAGAATCAGGGCCCGTCGGCCTCCGAGAGCCCTCCATGCATTGAACTCGTTCAAGGTGCTGACATGATTTCCATGGATGGTTTCGATTGCGGTGGCCATCCAGGCAGTTCGCTGTCACCTGATGCCCAGTCCTTACGAAGTAAGTCTGTCCAGGTGAGGAAGATGTGGGGAACTGGGTGCTTTTGGCGCAGGCTGCGCAGGACTGAAGCAAGCTGATAGAAACTTGACATCAGGGTAGGACTCGGAAGTCGGAAATGCAGGAGCTGTCCATTCCGTTCGTTGCAAGCGGAGGCCATGAGCGACGGCTGTTTCTGGCATCAACAAAAAAACTCTGTGCGTCAGAAAAAATATACAGATGTGGACTCCAGTGGCCACCTGATATCTGAATTCTTGATCCAAAATGGAGTACGTACGTATTCCTAGCATCTGCTTTTCAGGGAACCACCTGCGAATGCAGGCTATGCCTCATAAACGTAATGAGTTCAGCTGTCGGCTTGGATGTCTGGTCAGTTCTGCTTCAAGCCACGATGCCGAGCATTCTGGTCGCTGCAGGTACCGCAACGGGGACACAGCTGGCAGCAGCGCTGGCCATGGGCGCGCGCCTGCAACAACAGTAGTTAACATGATAGACTCTGATAGACGCACAAGCCGCTTACAAGCCCGTGCAGAGGCGCTGAGGGTGTGAACATGGGCACTCGCTTTATGGCGACCAAAGAGGCCAGCGCTTGTCCAGATAAGTTGCAGTTGTTTCGGTTACTCCTGAGAAGGTACGAGAGCAGAAGTCCCATTAAAGTGGCGCAAGATTCGCATCTTGAGGCACCCATTGTCCAGCCCATGAAAGATGTCATGGTGAAGGCAAAAGTGACGGACCCCCTGCAAGCAGACGACTTGACACACTTGCAATCGCCAGCATGCTTCCGAAAAACACCAGCTCTTTTGCACAGTGCAGGACACAACCCATGTCTTCCGCAGCTTGAAAAACACTGAGCGGGTGTACAAGAACAAGACTGCAAACGAGGCTCCCATGGCTGGGCATGCGCATGTGTCTGGACTTGCACTTCGCAAGCGAAGGGACAGGCTCGCAGTGGAAAGACTGTAGCAATACTGACATGGCAGCGGACCTCGACGCTGCAGCTGGCCAGCACATCATGTGACGAACGTGCCGTGAAGCCAGACCCTGATGATGGAGGAGCCGCACGAGGTCGGATGTGCGGTCCACGAATGCAAAAGTGAGGGCTTAGTAGTACTGATTCAGTACTGATTTCGTAGTTCGCTCTGGCCATTCCATGTGAACTCCCAAGAGAGGGGATGTTCACGTTGGCTCCGTGGGTAAAGGCGCAAATCCAGCTGCAGTTCATGCCGCTGCTCAATGACACCTGGCTGACCCAGCCATCTCAGCCCCGAAACATCCTGAAAACTTGTAGTCACAAAGGTGCACATCAGGCATTCGCAAGCGATGTGGCAGCACAGGCTTGTCCAGAATTGCTGGCCCTGCTTCACGCGGCCGGCCTAACTTCTGCCGCTGCCTTGGCCGCCACCTGCAGCTGCGCGGTCTCTGTGCGGAACGCGCTCCCAGAGGCCCAGTCGTCGTGGATCGTCATTTGTCATAAGGCATTCAGATGTTATATATATATATATATATGCTTTTGACGAAACATGTGTGTGCACAATTCTGTTGTGTCCTTGCAGGTGGCGCGCTGCGCACCAGCCGCAGGCCGAGTGCTTTGCGATGTTCTGCGAGTCGTTGTGTCAGAACTTGGACATATCTAGTTTGCAAACTGGTGAGTTACGACTCCGGCCATGCTTCGGAGACAACAAACCGTCCCAAGTTCCTGGGATGGCTTTGGACGCGTCAACCGGCAATTGCAGCGCAGCCTGCAGTGAACCTGAGGTTCCCGCGTCCCTCATTTCGGATCGGGGGCCTCTAAAGTGGCTGGAAATGGTTTCGCGAATCCCTGGAGGGGAGGTCCACACCAAAATGGATTTTGAAGAGCCATGATTTCGACGTCAAACACTGTACTCGGACGTACTCGGGCGCACTCGGGCGTACTCGGGCGTACTCGGGCGTACTCGGGCGTACTCGGGCGTACTCGGGCGTACTCGGACGTACTCGGGCGCACTCGAGCGTACTCGGGCGTACTCGGGTGTACTCGGGCGTACTCGGGCGTACTCGGGCGTACTCGGACGTACTCGGGCGTACTCGGGCGTACTCGGCCTGCAGTCGCGGAACGCGGCCGCAATGTCAAAAACGACTTCATGATACTCCTTAGGCCCAGTGGGTCTCGGCGGATAGTTAGGAGCCATGCCAAATAACGTGCGAAAGACTGCAAGAAGCACGACGTGACCGCGAGTAACATGATCAAGGTATCACTGTGTTCAAAAAAACCTCCCGGCAGGTGTACTACTGCTACGTGCTGAGTACCCTCAACTGCTACATTGTCCTGACTTGTCGGTCGGCGCATGGCACGAGGTGCCGCTTCCAGAGGCCGCAGACTAGCCATAACACCACACGTGAACCAGTGCTTCTAGCATCAGAAGTTACAATGCCCCACAAAGCCCCCACAAGTCGAGATGGTAGCACTGGCAGTATACTGCAGGACAGTTAGGGCCGCTCAGGGAAGCTGAGCTTGAATGCTGTAGTTCTGCCGGTTGTTCGCAGAAACACGGCCAGGGCACGCCGACTTATCTATGCTGCGCGGCCACCTTTCATCGGGATCATATCTATATCGTTGGCTTTCTGGCAGCACCAGACAAAAGACGTGAGCTGTTGGGGGATACATTGATACATCCACATCGAAAGTGCTTGGCGTGAGATCCGTGCAGTGAGTTCGGCTGAGGGGGCGGCGCGCCGTACCTTGATGGCAAAGTGGCCTACGCCACAAGCTATGATTTGAAGAGCGGCACATGGCTGGAGTTGCCGCCCATGCCGACAGCCAGGACGCCCAAAGTTCAGCTGAATTCAGGAAATCAGCGCTGCTTGAAATCCCCAGCCGAACACCCGCCAAGCACAGCAAAGCAGGAGCCATTGTGCGGCTGTCGGCGTATCTGGGAGGTTGATGGCGCCCTGCCCGCCCAACATCTCCTTAAGTGATTTTTAAGTGCAGTTCGGTGCAGTGTAGTCATGCACTGGTCGGGTGCATTTCGGTGGTCATGTCCTGCAGCCCTGCAGCCGAAGCTTCGAAGTTGACTTACAAACCTGAATCAACTCAAAGCGGGCCGAACCATGCTCACGATGGTATGGCGTGAGCCGACTGGGCCCATCGTTCCAAATCCGAGCTTCCGCCCCCAGCCCGAGATGCTTCCCTGATTCTTACCGACTCTTGGGGACTGCATCGCAGGCGGAGGTGGAAACCAAGATGCTTAGAGCATCAAATTCCATTCTTGCCTTGTAATTAATGCTGAACCCCCAACAAGCCGAAGCTTGTTCATCACACGATGCTGCTTTACGGACCACTTGGTATGATTCCTCAGCTTTGAACCGACAGCCCTGTTTAACGAAGTGGTCCTTCAACCGCTTCTGCCGCTTTTCGAATCGCAGCAGAATATCCCCCTACATGCTTATACTGAAGGTGATTGGTGGCTTAGCCGATGATCACCAGAAAATGGACACGGTGGAGGTGCTCGATCTTGAACAAGGAGGCGGCGTCTGAGTACATTCAGAGCCGTTTAAATGTGTCGTTTTATGTGTCTTCTCAGCATTCCTTTGGCAGCCCTGCTTCGCCAAGGAGAATGGGAGGGTTGGTCCTCCCTGCCAACTTCTTTAAGCCCGCCGGCGCTTCAATGCTTGAACAGCACAAATATGCGCTCGTCTACATACATTGCATACACTGCTTACATACACTACTTTCCTCTACTACATGTCTGCAGTATGCATCGACATGCCGGTCTTCTGCCCGGCACCTCCATGCATCTCCTGTATTCTGCCTGAGGCTGGTGTTCAGCACTGTTTGCCTGGAGACTGGGCTGTGTGGTGACGATGGGCTGTGACGATCGTCAGTCGCACCTGTTCCGTTTTGAGCTAGCCACCAGAGAATGGGTGGCCCTTCCTCAGATGCCTCGCCAAAGATGGCACCCTGCACTTGTAGAGATGGCACAGTATCTGTTCACAATTGGCGGCATCATCCTTCCCGATGAAGAAGTCGGTGCTGTGGATGTCTTTGACTTGCGGGCTGGTCGGTGGGAGAGCATACATGGCCTAAGTGGCCTAAGCATCCCCGACATGCCAGAGGCTCGCATGGACCCCGCTGCGTGTGCCTGCGCAGGCCGGCTGTACGTGCTTGGCGGCATGCAAGCTGGTCCTACGGAAGTAGTTGAGTGCCTGGACCTTTGCTCAAAACAATGGCAAAGGCTGCCGGACATGAAGGATCGATTCTCAGCAACAGGCACAGCAATAACTTGCATTGGATGACAAGCGGCTACTGGACAATCTGGATAGCGTTGCGTGTGAAGCCCGACTCCAACCTGACAACGTGACGCCACAAGCATGTGGGGGGCGCACCAATGCTGATCGTCTCGGGGCATCGTGTCCATGACGATCCACGACACATAGCCTGGCCTGGTGAGCAAAGCGAGCAACGCGATGGACCTTTTGAAGATGGACTCCTCGGATCGCAAATTGCAAATCTTCACCATTTGCCCCGGCGGCGTGCAGAAATCAAAGCCCGACTAAAGGAAAGTGTGCTTAGTTTGTGCTTAGTTTGGCACTTCCGTGATCGAGAGTCGCATCACAGCTCTACGCGAGAAATGCCTTAGACTTTGCCTCTGCAGGTCCGCCAAATCGAAGCCGAGAAACCTGGGGACTGAGAGGGTCACAGGAATATTCCTGTATTTACACGGTTCTTTGCTTCCAAGATGTGAAACCGTCAGCTGTGCGATTTTTTTTTAATGCGCAGGATTTTTTTGCCATCGCTCACTTGGTGAAAGGTGTCTGACTCAGAATCAGTTCTCGGTGAAGGTCCTGTTGTAGGGGGCCAGGATCTGCATCTGCAGCTGGGCTAAAGTGGCACCAGCAAAACTCATAGAAACTTGGGCGAGCTACCAGTCAGCCACAAACAGGGATGTTGCACATACTGTCCGCCGAAACTTGCCAAGGCGAAAACTACCGAAAGTCCTTCCAGGCCAGCGACAACGGTGCGTAGATCAGTCGTGCGATCGGAACGCAGCTTTTAGCCGCTGGCTTCCAGGAGACTGGAGATGCTGAGAGCTCTGTTTGGCCGGACACTAAGTCGAGAAGTGGGGCTTTCTTACAGTAGAACGGTGGGGCGCCTTCAATGAGTTTTTTTGCCCTTGCCAGAATCTTTCATGGTAGTTAGTCGTCCGTATGTAGTTGTGATTGCCTTAAAGTGAGAGCACGTTTGGGGAGGTCCTGCGGCCAGTCCATTGGCCTGATCAAGGATATCCCCACTTGCCAGGACTGCACTTTTCTTCTCAGAGCTTGAGCTGATGCCCTTGCAAGTAGGCAGACTTGTGCCGAAGGAGCTTCTGGACAGAATGGTTCATGCCTCGGTGTTTCAGAAGAAAGCACCATCAAGTCGATGCAGTTTGGGGCATCCGGCTGTGCAGGGGTGCATCGTAATTGCCGCGCGGCAGATTCGCTCTGTTCGGGACGGCACGACGCAAGCGATCATGAAGGAAGGCTTGTGTCGGTCATGCACTCTCGAAGCTTGAGGTGGGCGAAGCCGAGGACATCATCAGGAACAAGCTGCAGTCAAAGCTGTAAGATTTGCGCGGTTTGGACTCGTTAGCATAGCTAGTATGTTTTGCTGCGTGCTCATCACCCCGAACGGTTGCTTCAGAAGCATCACAAATGTGCAGCAAAGGTTCAGAAGAACCGATGCTGGCAAGTAGGATTTCACCTGGCATCACCTTCATCGGTGCACGCGGGTGCTAGCAACTCCGGCTTAGCAGGTGCAACTGTTTGGGTTGCACCTGTCAGCAGAAGTGTGGTGGGTGGCACTGGTCAAGCTCTTAATTGGGATGGAGACACTTTTCCGATTCAACGATCTCCACCATGGTACAGGATGCCTTCAAAGAGAATTCTTTTGACTAGCGCAGCATGCCAAAGACCAGTATCACCTGGCTGGCTCGGAACCATACCGAACCGCTCCCGTGAGCTTCCTGGAAGGCTATGTAGGAGCCGCGCCTCAGCTGCGCGGTTATCATGGTGACACTGAGCGCAAAGCTGCAGGGGCAGATGTTTCCAGGGCAGGGCCTATTCTTGTCATGCTTGTCATGACTTGTCATGCTTTTGCTTTCCGGAGAGTCCGGAGCGGCCATTTCTGAGGGCATCGTACCCAGTACCAACACTGCCAGGGAAGTCGGGGCAGCTCCAGTCGGTCCAGGAAAAAAAGGAAAGCAGGTGTTGCTAAGGGATGGCCATCCGAAAGGGAAGGTCGATGAATAAACCACTGCCTTTTCACACTTCCGGTCTCAACGTAGAAACAGACTGCAAGCCATGGCGGCAGAATGGGCCCACGCCCGGCTTCTGCCGAACCAAATCGGCGTGGCTCGGACCCGTTTAAATTCCCGGAAGCCAAATCAGCCTGCCGACGAGGGCGGGGGGGGGGGGGTTCCTCATGCTGCATGGACAGCTCGGGGAGTATGTATGCCAGGTCGCCCGAGCGCAGCCCCAGAAGTGTCAGCAACAGGTTCGCTGATTGCCATTGGGAGGGCACTTTGACAGACTTTGCCCATTCATCATGACACGGAGCTCCGGTCCTGGAGCCCTTGTAGGCCGCGCTGTTGCCGAAGGAGCAAGGAGGACAACTTGTCGTGATAGTGTTGCGATGTGGCTTCATCGCTGACTCAGACAAGCAGCACCTTTTGAGTTGAAGCACATGCTGTCAGGACATACCTTCTTCCATTCGGGCAGTCTGCAAGGCACACCAAGTGTCGAGCCACATACACGCGACACAGACGAGACGTCATAGCAAGCACAAAAGCATGAATCACACAAAACATGACTTCAGGGCGAATCCATCAGCTGTCGGCCTTTCGGTGAGGCTACATGGCTCCAGGGATTCCTCGGAGAGACCTGCGCCGACACCCGTCGGAGGCTCATGGAGGCTCCAAAGAATTTTGAAAATGTTTGTTCAGACGCCTCGCTGCGCGCATCCCAGGCTTCTTTGGCGCCGACGGCCCTCTTGGACCAGCTGCGAACGGTGCCAGCCTTATTTCACAGACTCCTGCGGCGTCCTGCGGGCACGAGCAGGGCATCCCTGAATTCTTTTTATTCTTTCTGCCGAGTCTGTGAAGGTCTGTAGCTGGCACAACTGGCCCCGCAAAGGCATTAGCCGCAGAGAAGCGGTCGAAGGCCGAAGCACTTCAGGCAGAGCACTGGCAGAGCTCCTCGCAAGCTCCGTTGAAATTTGACACCTAAACACCGTCTGGTCAGTTCGGGCACCCAAAGACAGATCATAATCTAGAGAGCCGACCCACCTGCAATTTGTTGTATCCATTTCCTGGCCATGACTTGACAGGCTTTGCAAAGCGAGATGCAGGACTGCTTTGCTTTACCGGGCATATGAAGCCATCTCTGGAAGCTTCATGACACCATGGCCTTACGTATCTGTCATGGAGGCACAGCTGCAATCAGCGCACTGTCAATTTCGGAACGAGCTTGAAGAGACCAAGGCGCCTATAGAATACCACATGAGATCTCACAATCCTACTTGGGCATATGCTCAGGCGATTTGGCGTGCCGAACTGGCAGCGCAGCAACGTGAACAAGAGGCCTGCACTGAAGGCTGGGCAGGGGACCATGGTGAGGTCAAGGTTGAATGTTAAGTCGTTCGAGAGGGGTCCTACTGGTGCACGAATCCCAAGTCTCCGGCTCAGAAGGTTTAATGGCCGACTAGCTTGCCGATCTCTGCGTTTTGCTGGCCTTGCTGGCCTCTTCAGATTGCTGGTTGGGTTGTACCATACTGATCTTGAGATTTGCTGCAGGATGGGAATCGGAGGCCAATCGGCATGAAGCCGAGGCGGAAGCTTGCTCAAAGGGCCGAAACAATGCTGTCGATGCTTACCGGCCAGGTCAGGGCGGCACAGGGCTTTGAGGCTCAAACTCGAGCTGAAAGGGCTATGTGAAGCTCTTTAGGCGGTGCTTGATGAGTTCCATTCCCGTTTCCTTCCCGTTGACATCTCAGAAGAGGCAGCCTAAGCTTGGGTTGCAGAACAGGGTCGCAGCGGAGGGGCATAGCAGATGGCAAGCGAAAAGGAGCAAGTTAATGTCAGCTTCTGTTCGCACTGTCTCAGAAAGCAGGCGGAAGCCTGGGCAGCAAGCTCTCGGAATGAGGCTCTTTGAGTCTGTTTCTCATTGCTGCCTGGGGATACATTCAGTGCAGGACGTCATCAGAGATCTCAAAGAGCAGCTGGTTGAGAAAGAGGTTTTGGGCCAAAAGCTTGGATCACAAACTTGACCAGCACGTTGTTGAAAGGCTGAACTTCACAGATCCCGTGTTGAGGCACGTTTGCTAGCCAATGCATATCAGAAGGAATGTGCGATTGCAGCATGCAGGCCCAGGCGGCGATGGAATCGAGCAGAGTTGGCTGCTTGAGTTTGGCCTGCGTGCTCTTGAAAGTTTTGGTTGTCTTCTACTGGCTGCAGGCTTTCGCACATTTGGAGGCAGCAGCCGCGCAAGGCTACCCTCAGCAGCGTTGTGCTCATGATTCGGAGACCTTTGCTTTACATGCACTGGGCTGACAGGCCAGCGACATGAGAAGGATGCTGCTGAGTTGCGCGTCGCACTCCAAGAAATCGTTTGTTTTGCCATCATCGAATCACGAGCAGATGACGATGTCCTCTCCCTGTGCAAGGTAGCTGTCGGAGTTCTCACGGATCGTCTGACAAGACAGGAGCAGGCACAGGGACATCAGGGACAAGAGGATTGACGGCTGCTTATGGGGATCAGAAGCTGCTGCAGGCCCTCGCGCGTTTCCGCAAAGAGGCATCCATGGCCGGCTGCTCCATGTCAGAAGACCGCACAGCCCGGGGCCTGGCCATCACTTAGCTTCTCTACCATTTGGGAAACCTTAGATTCTTAGATTGGACCGTACAAGAGTTAGACACGCCGAAGTCACGGCTGGGCTAGAAGAGTCGCTATCCCATTGCCGCCAAGAGCAGATAAGCGCAGGACACACCCGGATCCCGTGCTGGAGTACTCCCACGGCCTCCGGTTACTACGCCTTTCGATCCGACCGTGCAAGGAAGCAGACTCCGATGCCCTCAAGCTTTGCAAGTTCTTATAGTTCGTTGTCATCTCTTACCATTTCTTGCCTCCTACCGTGTTGCCATGTTCAGAAGTTTTCGCCCAGGACGCTCAGCTGGCGCTCTTCGAGGTGTGGCAAGACTTGATGGAATTGGATCTTGCCCTCCTTGCAGTCCATATCCCTCCCGCACCCAGGCCTTGCAAGAGGCATGAAATCGGGATACGCGTGCTGCTTACATTGGCGAAGTGGAGACATACATGTCCACTTGCGATGGGTGCGAAAGAACAACCGTGCCCTGCGACTTTGAGGTGTCAAGGGCGGCAACTCCTTTGGCCCCAGTGTCGGAGGCAGCCGAAATTCGCATAATTCACTGAGCGGCACCTCGGGCTCGATGCACGTGACCGCAACGTGAGCATTGCAGGATGGACCTCCTTCCCCAGCGAGCGAGGCCACACAATGGCATGATGCCATCAGAGACGCGAGATACGCGAGTTAGGCTTTCGCATGCTTTTGAGGAGAGCTCGATGCACCCCATCCTAAGCGCTGTGGCCCTAGCACACCAGACCACATGTTCTCTTCCATAGCGCCTTGTGGTGGCCAAGGCAAGTCAAAGTTGGTCCGAGGCAACCGCTGGATCTTTCAAATGTATTCAATGTATTCACGAGGCACTATAGGAGCCGAAGGTGCAGTGAAGCGGACAGGTGTCGTGCAGCCAATCTGGCTCCTGGTTGCACGGACAACCTTCCCGGCAGCCAAAAACGAAATCAGCAATGCAATTGCAGAACCAAGACCCCAAAGCAAGCAAAACATGAACAGCATCAACCAGTGCTGGATGCAGCAAGTGGTTAGCGGCAGGACAGAACTGACAAGAGGCACATGCTCGCTCGTTTCCGGCGCAGCTATGCTTTCAAAACAGGCCTTGTTGTTTGTCGCCGTCCACATGGACAACCGGTGACGCTTACTGCACTTCGACGTGTGCTTTTTCTCATCTTGCCTCTTCTCGCAGGCATGCAGAGCAAACCTTTTTTGGCTCATCCCGGTACTGGCACTCCCGGCATGCGGAGAGCAGTTTGAAGCTGCCGCACGTTCGTGCACTCGAATCTGCGAACCTCCTCGCTAGGCAATGGATCACATGGATCATTGTTTCGATGAGCAGGCCCCCCCTCTTTCCATTAAGAGACTGCCCTGGCGAAAACATGATGAGTGTTGCATTCAGGAGGCAGCATTCGACGACGAAGCAGCTGCACAAGAAGTGCAGCTTCTGCAGAGGCAGCCTGGGGCTTACATGAGCCCAATGTCCGCATCAAAGCCCACTTGCACTAAGCTCTTATGACTCTTATGTTGGAGAGGTATCACCACTTGCGCCGGCCATCGGACTGGTCACCCTTTCAGAAGGCCACAAAGCCCAGAAATGGCCCAAGTGGGTGAGGCAACAGAAGTTCTGGCATGCACCGACGGTGACTGACGTGGCACGGTGTGGGCAGGACTTGGCACTGACCCATGTGCCATGCACTTTCGGTCACAGCGTGGAGATGGTAGCCCTGCCTCTTTTGTTCTTCCAGAGGTGAATATAAGATACTCCTGCGAATCGCTGATTGGCAGGCAGGCTTGCAGCTCCCCCGCAACGACCTGACAAACTGGCTTAAGGCCCTGGTAAGTGACGGCATCCCAGGTTGCAGAGGCTTTCATGCAGCTGCATGTGTCTTCATGCAGGTCTGGCAGTCCTTCAAGGCAGCAACTCCGCAGCAGGCATGGGAACCTGCTACAAGTAAGAAGCTGCCAGATTTCAACATTTTGGGTCAGACAGGGCCTGGATTTAATGCGGTCCGCCCCTGTCTCAGCAGTTCTGCACGAGAATATCCTGTGCCGCAACAGCCTCACCGAATCACCAAGGCCATGGCTCCGGATGTTCCGCTGTGGGGCATGATGGACACGAGCAATATGAGCAGACTTGCAGCACTCTTGCAGCGCATCGGCCTCCTGTGCGTTCCTGTGCGTCAGCCTTGTTTGTCAGGATCCGGTCTTGCGTGGCTTCTCAAAGCTGACCGGATGCCATCTGTACTATACACCACCAAAGCACGCTGCTCGAGTTGTGTGAAAGTCACGAGCTTTGCATGTTCACAAAGTCTTGCGCATGCTCTCAGGTATTTGCCACGGGATATCGGGGAGCAATACTACGGTAACAAGTCGGCGTTCACTTTTTTACGGGATCCGCCAGGGCCTTGCCATGTGACTTGAATCATCACGAATCCATGTTTCAAGGGCCAAGCTCTAAGACTTCCCTGCCCAGGTATGATAGAGCAGTGAACGATTTCCGGGCGCAGGTGCTGTGCGCGTGCGCGTGCGTGCGTGTGCGTGCGCGTGCGTCTGTTTCTGCGATGTGTTGCAGCAAGCTGGGCCTGGGAGGTGTTCGGCCTCGACTCGATTTTCACTATGAGCTGCCGACAAAATACCTCCCTGAGGGAAGGGCACGCAGAGAGAGAAAGCGAGCAATACCGAAGCTGGCGGGGCTGCTCAGTCTGTGGAGTGTCACTGGAGGCAACAGCATAGACGTCTTTCATCATACTTCCCTATTTGAGAAGCTAGAGTGAGGTACAGGACTTGCGACGTGAACTCCTACTTGAGAGCAGAGCTGCCTAAGGCCGCCGGGGGATGGAGGGGGGGGGCAGACGTGGTGGAACACGGCAGTGCTTCCCCCAACAGTTGCATTTCTTTGCCTCGACTTGACTGTCAGAGCTGGCACGAGGTGCTTGAAGGAGATATATATAGAGCTGATTGCCATTTCTTGCCCCAGGCCTTCCGCACGTGTCAAAGTGTCACGACTGTGGAAAGAACGAAAGCAACCTGGGGCAACAGGCGGAATATTTTGAGAACCCTTTTGCTGCAGCCTCAGCTCTGAAAACTACAAGGCATGAAGGCACAGCATGGCACTGCAGCCAGAGCGATTGTTTCTTTCGTCCCTAGGCGAACACAACTGCCATCGACAATCGGAAAGTCCCGGAGTCGTTCAATGCCCTCATGCTTGCCCCTGAGCGACAGCCGTAGCAGCCGTAGGAGCTGCTGCCCGACTGCTTGACTTGGCTGAGGGTGGAGCGTGGATACTTCAATGTTACAATGCCTCTTCCCCAGACAAAGCTCCAAGACTACAGGACGTGAGCATGGTTGCGACATCTTGCGACAAGCCTGGGCGATACAGTGTTACAGTCGATAGGCGGTGGCCCATTTCCTGTGAGGCCTCACACACTGCACAACTACGTGTGCAATAACATCAGTGTGACCCTAAGCAATTGAGGACGGTTGTTTCCCGTGAGCGTGCTTCCAAGAAGAAGTTGTCAGGTGCATACAGCTTGGCGGAGGATGTGAAAGCTCTTGTCCGCAAGGTCTATGCGAGGCTTCCTATCAATGTGGCACCAACAGCAAGATGGCTTGCATTACCCGTCTTACAGTGCATGGCAATGTCACAGGGACTTCGACCTCATCTGCAGTTTGTTTGGGTACTGCGACAGGGAAGAGGCTCACCTGGGGCATGCACGGTGCATACAACGACTAGAGCAAAGCGTTGACATGAAATAAGACTCCTTGCCAGGTCACTTGCCTTGGCCAGATTCCAAACATGCCAGCAACTTGGAGTCGTAGGGGTGCGCAGCATACAGTTACAGACGCATGCTTCCCATGGAGCTATTGCCCAGGTGTGGCGGAAAGCCCGGCGTAAATTCTCCGGCATTCTCCGCAAATGCAGACAAGGCCGCTGCGAGTACTCTGAGCAGCTGGTGTAGCGATGGCGACCCCACGTTATAGAAAGCTTGGTAAACAGGACGTCCGCTCCAAGTACTTCCCTGAGTGGCCATGCGGGCAACCTGGCGCCTAGTGCCCAGAGGGTCCAATGGGTCACAAAGGGTCACGGGGCCGAGGATGGCAGAGCTGCGGTAGTGCCGGTATGCAGTCGGGAGGGCACGGAGCGAAGCTGACAAAAAGCTGTGAGTGCTGTGCGTGCCTCTGCTCATCACCCCGTACCCGATGCGTGCCGTCAGTGACTTGCGGGAACAGCAGGCATCTTCCATGCCGGATGCTTTCAGTGCGGCTGCCTGCCCAGTCCGCTTTTTTCCAGGCTTTCAGTGAGTGGCAGTTGCTGCCACTCACAGCTGGCGGGTGCATGCGAGCAGCATACGAGCCGCATGCTGAGGCTAGACATATCGAACAAGGCGGTCGCGGAGGTGCGTTCACAGTTTTAGCTTAGCTAACTTCAAGAGTAATGAAAACATAGGTTTCTGTTCTGATGCCACGTGAAGGGGCGGGATGGGTACGGTGCGGGGGTGGGGGTGGGTACGGTGCGGGTGGTGCGGGTACGGTGGGGGTACGGTACGGGTACGGTGCGGGCACGGTACGGGTACGGTACGGGGTACGGTGCGGGGTACGGTATGGGGTACGGTACCCGTACCTACGTACCCGTACCTACGTACCCGTACCTACGTACCCGTACCTACGTACCCGTACCTACGTACCTACGTACCTACGTACCCGTACCCGTACCCGTACCGGCTCATGGGTTGCTAATAGCGGCTCATGGGCCGCTATTAGCGGCACAGGTGCGGGGTACGGGGTGCGGGGCGCGGGGTGCGGGGTGCGGGGTGCGGGGTGCGGGGTGCGGGGTGCGGGGTACGGGGTACGGGGTACGGCTACCCGTACCTTGTACATGTACCTGCCCCCTGTCCCTTGTACCTGCCATCCGCCCCCTGTACTCCGTACCCTCATCCTGGCCCAAAACGTCTGCGACAGAGCATTACTCTTAAAGTTAGATAAGTTTTAGCCATGCACCAGCCTGCGAGCCTCCGGACAGGAGCCCCTGAATCACTTGCCTCCTCTACTGGCTCCCTCGCCATGTAACGAGCTCAGCATGAGCTTTACAGAAGGGGACCTTGGCCTTTGCGAGCCTCTCGAGCTGTGACCACAGGATTCGGATGCGGCCCCAACCGGGCTACATGAGCAATAGCATCATTCAGTCGCAGTGTTCCAATTGTGAGAACAGCACTCCTTCGTGCTTAGCAAGGTTTTGTCGCTTTGTAAGTTGGATCGAAAGAACTTCAGGAAGACGATGGAAGGCTTGCTGTTGGAAGGATTTATGAAGCTCTTTATGGAATGGCGCCGATGCACCTACCGCCGTAGCAGTTGTCAAGCAGCAGGCCTCGAGTACTTCAGACGTTCCGAAATTCTGAACGCAAGTATTGGAAAATCGCACGCATATCACATGAAGGGTCCGTATATCCGCGAAAGATACTCTTGCAGCTTTGCCCGAACAGATAAATTAACCATTGACAACGGCCTTTCGCCATGGATGCATCAGCACCGGATTCCGGGCACTCGCCCATCATCTACGTGCCTTTGCTCGAGCATTGGAAGTCGGCAGGGTTTGCAGGCCTAGGTGTTAGTGACCGTTAGTACTCGTACCTGGAAAGCTGCGACATGCAAAAGGTGGCTCCACTTCTTGCTTTGGGGCTCCTCGTCCTGTACTTGTATCGTGAACTTCTGGATCGGCTAGAGAGGACAACAGGAATGGTTCCAGAATTCACCTAGCGAACGAAATTTCGACCAAACGGGTTTGCTGAATTTGCCTTCCATGAAATCCGAAATGATGTGAGACGTGCAGGACACCAACCAACGACATGCTATATGGGCAGTTTCGCACGAGGTTGCTTTCATCGCAGCCTGTCCAGGCAGATTCAGTGAGGATGGATTGGCACATGCTTGCACGTTTGCCACACTTTGCACCTTCCAGGTTTTCGAACTTCGATTTGACACTTTGACTCCCCAGAACCAGTTCCCCAAGCTCGCAAGAGCATTGTCTAACACACTTCTCCGTGTGTGTGTGTGTGTTTGTGTGTATGTATTTGTGTGTGTGTGTGTGTGTTCTTGTCCGGTCGCTTCCTTTCGGTGCATTCTTTGATGTGCAAGTGGTGGTTCGCACCTGACCAGATGACGATGGCCCGGTACCACCACGGATGCCAACAGTGCTTTCAACTCTGTCTCCAAGCAACCATGCACTACAAGGAGGCGTTTCTTGTGCATTCCCGGCGGCGGGCGATAATGAGATAATGCACGTGCAGCACGTGGAAGGCTTTTCTGCTTGCTTTCCACTACTACACCCTCATGTACGCCTCTTGTCCAAGTTTCTCTGCTGATGCTATGAAGTTACTAGGCCATTGCTAGGCGCCAGTCCTTTGCCAGCTTCAAAGGTCGTGTGCGGATACCTCATCTGCATTGAACTCCAAAGCTCTTACAGGCCAGTGATGCGAGCCATTTCTGTGTTGCGCTGGTCTTCGCGTAATTCACAAGATTGACGAAGGCTCCTGGAACAAACGAGTTGGCTGGATCCGAGCAGCATCTACGAGGCATTCCGCAATGAGGAGAGCTTACCAGACTGGCGTTGGGCTGAGACTTGCACTGCGAAATTTTAAAGTCTCAGAGCGACTTTCTTCTGTGGATTCGCAAGGTGGCACGCTGAGCTACGAGACTTACTGCCTGGAGGGCTCGGGTTGTTGCGTTTTCTATCATTGTCAGCTCCAGTATTTCTCTTACTGACCTATGGAATTTGCATCGCCAGCACTGCTCGTCACGCAACTCTGCCCAAGTTGGCCTCACACTGTTCCCTTTGCATTGGGTGTGACCTCGTGGGGCTAGAAAGTCGAAATCCCCTGACACTTAAGTTTGGGGTCGCTTGTGTCACTTGTGCAGCACCGTGGGAATCAATCGTGAAGGCAAAATGGGAGGGGGAGCACCCCCAACCCCCGGCACCATAGAGAGGGAGAAGGCTGGTTCCAAATTAAGGCTTTAAGGGCCTCCGCCTCCGGCGCCGACCCAAGGGGCCCAGAAACCGTCAGACCCCAACGGGGAGCAGATGTTTTAAGTGGGAAGCCCAGCCCAGATCCAACCAAAACCCCTTATCTGCAGGGGCATCTCAGCATGTCGCTCCAATAGCGAAATGCGGAGTTGACATCTCCCTATTGCGAACAATGAGCAAGCATGTTATAGACATGAACAACAGGTCCGGGAAGCGGGCACCACAGAGACTGTCGGGAGACTTAGTCGCAATTCCGACAAACAACCTGTGGAGTGACGCCAAAGAACTAACGAGCGAACAAAGGGGCATCATTGGCGAGATGAGTGCCATCCCCGATGGAGAAGGAAGTAAGACCCGTCAGCATCATTTGATTGAGATACATATGACCAATGGCATTCCCGTCAACTTTGAAATACGTCGCAGTTCGATTCCAAGCAAACCCGCGAGACGTGTCCATCCAAGTTGGGGAAGCCGCCGAAGACGGCAGGCCGGCCCCGAGCAGCAGAATCTCTCAAAACTGCCTCGGTGATGCCTTGTTGTGAAGCCGATGATTCCACCTGGCGCCGCTGTGCCCGTAGATCGCAAAAAGCCTGACATCTGCCATCCCCCAGATTGCAATCGAGCAGCCAAAGCATGCCGATGACAAGGAGAACCAGGAGCCCACTCAATAGGACGAGCATCCCAGACGGACTGACTACGAACCAAGAAGCCCACGCTAGATTTATGTACCTGATTTACCCTTGGAAGCGGCCCGAGAAACGGCGAAAAGGCTGAAAAATGACCACCCACAAGTTTGAGCAACTCAAGCGACAGGGCGTCTCAGACAATCCTGCTGAAAGCGCCGAACTAGCTGGACCACGAGTTTGGCCCAGGACTTCATCCGCATTCAAATAGGAGAAGGAAAAGAAGTCTTGCCGTGAACCATCTTCATGTAGTGATTGACACCCTGCGATTCTCCTGTCGGCGGGGTGACAGGGAGTTTTCATATTGTCATCAGTTTTGGGAGTGTCGATTGGAACACCTGTGCCAGAAATGCGTTTTGCGCATCATGTCCCGATGACATAAATCGAATCGGTGTGAAGGAGTTGTCCAGGGGCGCATCCATCTTTCGCCATTCCTCGAGCTTGCGCGTTATCAGTTTCTTGCGTGCAAGCACCTTGAACAGGGTTCGCCGCGGAGTGCCACGAAGTCGAAAATGCTGCGTTGTCCCAACCTCTGTTCGAGCACAAGAGAACTGCGGACCCTCAGCGACAGAAGATCTGAACATCCAACCGTTTCGGTTGTTAGAGATACCATGAAGACCCGTGGAGGCATGAATCCCTGTAACGTTCCACCGCCTCAACCGACTGACATGTGGAATGTTATGTTCGCGCGCAAAACCGCGAAGAGAAGAGGTGAGCCGAAAGCATCCGAAAACGAATGGCATACCAGGCTTGAAATGAGGGGATCCCACAAAGCCATGGTCCACATCAGAGCCCAGATCCAACCAAAACCATCGTGCCGCAGTCATGAAGGAAAAGACTTCCTGGAACACCAGGCAATCCTTACCCTGATGCATGCTATGAAAGAGAACGAGTAGGAAAAGCCTTCCGGGAGCAGCCAAGGATGGTGGTGGGGCCGGTGGGGCCCAAAAAGCCCCCCAACCACATGCCCAGGGCTGTAATCGCTCAACTGGCCCATGGGTCCTACCCCGTTGTTTCAAGTTTTTGGAGGTGTAAGGGAGGGGAACCATCCAACACGCCATTCTAGGGTCGGCGGATTCCTTCCTATCAAAGTTTCGCGTAAACGGGTAAAGAAACACACAGATGATGAACACATCTCCCACACGGCATGCTTGCATATGCTTGCACTAGGTGCAAAGAATGTGGGAAAAGGGTGGCGTGCTGCGCGGAAACCCTGGCATGGACAGCAGCATCATGATCGTCGCATTGCCGATGATATCGTGCCTAATGGCATACCGCTCAGTAACTCGAATGTGGATGGTCTGCATCAACAGCAAAGTAGGAAGCCTCGACTACGTTGAAGACTTCGAGGGGAAGAAGACATGGCTCGCACGCCTTGTCGTTTGTCAGAACATGCCGCCTCAATGCGCAGAGCAAACTGTGCCGTTTCGGATGTGAGCTAGTATCTGCTAGTACTGCGAGTAATCTGGCTGCTTCGAGCTCGATCGTCGACCATTCACGTAAGGTACGAGACCAACTTCCTGCTGGCTGATGTGTACGAATCTTGGGCGTTGCTGCACTTCGCTGATTTGGCACTGCAAATCATCTCCGCCTCGCAGAAGCAAATGGCGAAAACCCACCACAGCTTGGACGACATGACGACAAGCCTTGGCAAGAGCCTCCACACCCTCACAAAGCAAGGCTCCGACCTGCTTCATGTGTCAGCACCTGTGAGAACTGAAGCAGAAGTGGTGGGAGGTGCTCTGCCAGTCAGCTCTTCAAATTCTATTCGCTCTGCCCCCTGTTCAGGAATTTATCTTTTCAACGGGACGTGCATGATGCAAGCCACCTATCATTTGGTGACCACATCCGTCGAAGCCTACCTCGGGGGAGCTTTGACTTTGCCCTTCAATGAGATGGTCTACCACAGCCGCGCAAAAGTGCACTTCTTGTTCCTGGGGATGGGCAGCATCGCATCAACAGCCGCCATCAGCAACGTGGTCACTGTTGAGCCTTTCGGCAGTTTGGGCCAGGATAAGCACAGAGTTGAGAGTCTGCAGCCTGGTAAGTTACACATGAGAGGCTTGTGCATCAATCCTGTGCCACATCTTGACATCTGAGTATCTGCTCTGACTGATGCTGCTACAGGTGTCAAAAAAAGGTAGGTCACCAGCAATCCTGTACTTGATGATGTCCGGAGGTACAGGTCCTGCCTCCATACCAGACTCCAGGAATGGTCTGCGGTTTTTGTTGTTTGGTTCGCTGTTTGTTGCGTGTCCTGCCTCCCGCCAAATTCCAGGAATAGCTTTTGCTTCGAAGAGAACCCTCTCTCAGAATCTGGCCACAGTGGTGGAATAGTGAAGGAATCAGCCACCAGCATTTTCTGTGCTGTGTTTCTGCCACTGTGCCCGAGAACATGAACGTCAAGCCCATGCCAAGACTAGTGGATGACCGTGTCATGACAAATGGTGCCATGCCTTTAAACCAGGGAAGGTACCTGCTTTAGTCTTCACACAATCGATATCGTAAACCTGCTCGCTGCACAGGGTGTGCACATCTTGGGCATTAGACCGTGACACGAAGTAGAATCGAGCAAAATCCGCCTGGGATCTTGGGATACGCCCCGCTTTCAAGGCTGGTGTTTGTGCTTTTGGTCGTTGTTCAGTGTGGTTCCTTTGCTCTTTAAGCAGGGAAGCTGTGAAGACCATAATGGCTCGGTTCGGGTTGTTCTGATCCTGGTCCCGTGGACACAGACTCAAAACCACCCGAAGATTGATGTATGTGCGTGTTGTCGTAGCCGATATCCTGAGGCTGACATTTGCCGAGTCTCTGAAGTGCTTTGAGCCACATTTAAAGTTTTGGTCTGCGAAGATTTTGCTGACCCTTGGGTTTATGTGCCGTGGCTCAAATAGCACTGCGACCGATATAAGACAAGAAGCCCTTTCATGGTTGAGCCACGCTGCTAATGCCACGTGTTTGCACAGTTTCTATCATTTCCCTGCTGCCGCTGAACGTGAGGCAATCACTACTACTGGAGATTCCTCCGCTGTCTTACCTGTCCACCACGGAGAAGGCTCCTGCCCCACTGTGTTTAGAAAGATGTTCCAGAAAGTGAGAGGGTACGGGGAAAGGACACCTTAAAGAGATCTTGGCACCCGCATTCCCTGAAACAGGACCTTTTCTATGCGTCCATCCTTTGTGCAGAATGCTTTGGTGTAAGTCTCCTCCATTGGCGTGCTTGGAATCCTTCAGAGCCATGGCTGGACTTCTTGAAAGAGCTACTTGGACGACCTAGGAATGCATGGGGAGTCTATGATCCGGTTCCTCCTCCTCTGCCATTTTTCGCTTGCTAAGATCAGGTCTGTCACGAAGAGTGGAGCGTGAACTCTGTTGCACGGCCATTCGCCGACCTGACTTTGCGACATAGTCTTGATGGAGAAATTGCGCCACTGCACGGACATGCACGGGCTACATTTCCAGCACAGCACTCCGCATCCTTGAATGTCGGCCCGCATCAAGGTCAATCGACGGCTTTGCCATGGTGCGCGACGCTGGCCTCCAACGGGACTGCTCGCTGAAGTTTATGCTACAGCTGCTACAGTAGAAAGTAGCTTGGCATACCGCTCTCAAGGCATCACAGTGCTGAAGCAGGAACCCATATGGACAATGTTCGGCTCAAGACAGATACCCCTTCCTGTGCTTGTCTGTTTTGAACCGGAGAAGCTGCCAAAGCCTTGGAACACTGTGTCGGCACCAGAACAGCAACGCAACTCAAAATTGCCGCCGCGAGTGTCGCAAGGACACTTGACGATCCAGATCCCATTGATTGTAAATGCATATGTGTATATATATGTATATATATATATGGACACACCCCCCCCCCCATGACCTACCCAGATCTGTTTCCCTCGTAAATACCGTTAAAAACCCGCTCGGGCCCTATGCCATTTTTTGCTACTCTCAGTGGCTGTCTCTCGACAAAACAGACCCCACACGGCCCACAAGACTGGACGCCGAGACGCGCGAGACCAAAAAACCAAAAAAACCATCTTTTTTAGAGAATGGGGAGGGGATGTTGAAAAAGATTGTTTTTTTGGTTTTGCCTCGTACAAAGATGGTTTTTCATGGAAAAACAAACTTTTCCCACGTAAAAAGATGGTTTTGGTCTGGACTGCCTCAGGAAAACCATCTTTTTGCGAGGTAAAAGTTGGTTTTTGGCTCCAAAACCATTTTACGTCTTTTTTAGAGAATGGGGAGGGGATGTTGAAAAAGATGGTGTTTTTGGTTTTGCCTCGTAAAAAGATGGTTTTTCATAGGAAAACCAACTTTTCCCACGTAAAAAGATGGTTTTGGTCTGGGCTGCCTCAGGAAAACCATCTTTTTACGAGGGAAAAGTTCGTTTTTGAGGCAGTCCAGACCAAAACCATCTTTTTACGTGCGAAAAGTTGGTTTTTCTATGAAAAACCATCTATTTACGAGGCAAAACCAAAAAAAACATCTTTTCAACATCCCCTCCCCATTCTCTAAAAAAGATGGGTTTTTTGGTTTTTTGGGTTTTGCCTCGTAAAAGATGGTTTTGGAGCCAAAAACCAACTTTTACCTCGCAAAAAGATGGTTTTGGCGTGGTGTTCTTAAGGAAACCATCTTTTTGCGAGGGAAAAATTGGTTTTCCTATGAAAAACCATCTTTTTACGAGGTAAAACAAAAAAAACATCTTTTTCAAAATCCCCTCCCCATTCTCTAAAAAAGATGGTTTTTTTGGTTTTTTGGTTTTGCCTCGTACCTCTCTCGGGCCAGAACCGTTCAGCTCTACATGTAGCTATGGTTGGAGGCTCGTTGGCTTTTTTTCAGTCTTATATTAATCTCAGCAATAGCATTCCTATTCCTATTAATGTAAAAGGGTTCCTAACCATCTTTATAGGACTTTCTTTTCATTTTACGTATATTCTTATGAACTTTCAGAGGGTTCTTATTCAACATCAGAGGATTCCTAATACTTTTCAATAGGGTTCTTATGCATTTCAACAAGGTTCTTAATCATTTTCAAGTGGCTATTAAAATTCCAACAGGGTTCCTCTGAAATTAGAAATCTTTTTAAGATTCATATTGGTGCCTATTCATGTTAGTGAGTCTCCAAGTAATTTTAATGGTATTCTTAGAAAATTGAATGGCATTCCTCGCCCTATTAATTCTAATTGACCATCTTAATGGGACTCCTCTACCATTTCAGAATATTCTTATGAATTTTCATAGGGTTCTTATTCAATGTAGAAGGATTCCTAATACGTTTTTGTAAACAGGGTTCTTATGAATTTCAACAAGGTTCTCAATCATTTTAAAGTGGCTTCTTTTAGTTTCAATAGGGGTCCATCTGAAAATGAAAAGGGCTCGTACTTCTTTTTAGGATTCCTATTGGTTCCTATCCATGTTTGTGACTTGCAAAGTACTTGGAATGGTTTTTTCTGGAGATTTGAATAGCATTCCTGTCCCATTACTTCTAATAGGAATCACATGAATTCTAACAGAAGCCTAGAAATCCGAACCACATTTATTTTTATAGGATTCCTATTGGTTCCTATTAATTTAGTAGGATTTCTCTTCATTTTCAAAGGATTCCAATAGGGTTTGCTTATAAATTCCAATTGATGGTAGGACCCTCTTCATTTAAAAGATTCCTCTTAATTTGTAAAAGGGTTCTTATGAATTTTAGTGGGGTTCCTCATAAATTGGATAGGATTCTAATTCATCATAACGAGATTAAGAGAAATATTAATAGGATTCCTATTTAGATTTAATGGAATTCCGACATTCCCGTAAATTCAAAAAGGGTCCCTTTTCATTTTCACAGGCTCCCTACTATTCTTCATGGGGGCCCTATTGTTTTTCTACATTTTAATAGCATTCCCATGACGTTTGATAGGGAGTTCCTCTGACTCGAATATGATTCCAAGTCATTATTCCTATTGATTCAATAAAGAGTCTTATTAATCTTAATAGGGTTCGTATGAATTTCATAGGGTTTTCGTTCAATCAAGAGGGTTCTTATTGAATTCATAGCTATGACTAAGTATGGATTTCTTACTCCGACACGGCCTCACGGTAGGTCATGGGGGGGCGTGTGAGCATATATATATATATATATATCCTTTACTTGTTTGTCAATTTATTCCCCACCCTCGGTGTGGGGTTGTTAGATTTTAAACTCAACTCTTCTCCTCGCCCGGTCTACTCCGTGTCCCTGAGTGCCCAACCCCAAAGTGTTCCTGGAGTGCCAAACCCAGAACCCCAGAGTCTCCCTAGAGTGCCCAACCCCAAAGTCTCCCTAGAGTGCCCAGTGCCCAACCGCAGAGTTTCCCTGGAGTGCCCAACCCCGAGTGTCTCCCTGGAGTCCCCAGTGCCCAGCCCCAGCGTATCCCTGGAGTGCCCATACCAAGAGAGTGTGGGGATGTTCGAAGTAAAATATTTCATTCATTTCAATTTGGTCATGTCTATATGCACACACATACATTGCTGTACACATGCAAACACAGTGAATTCCAAATGAAACTTCCCAGGTGTGGCGATGGGGCAAGGCTGGGCCAAAGACTTCTGCTGCACTACAAGGAGGCTCAGACCAGGGCTGAGACCCTCGGCTAAAGTGAACCGAGTAAAAGAGCTCAGCTGAGGCTCACTTGCGTACCTTGACCTAAATAATTTGAGGCTCGCTGGACACTTCTTCAGATCAGTCTCAAGCTCTACAAGAAGGCCCAGCTCAATTGCAGCATGCTGCGTCTCGCCATCCATGCGACCCGCTTCGGTGGGGGCGCATGAGAAAAGGTATATAGACACACATGCGAATATATATATATATATATATATTAGACAGTTTTTGTATATAAGCGAAAATAGATATGATAGGGTCATCTTCTGCAGGGGTCTGACCAGTCAGGTTGGCCAGAGTCGTTGTCTCGAAAAGGCAGCAAAATGAATCAACTGTGAGCTTACACAGGGGGGGAGAGGCTTTCAGCTGGAACAGGCTAACGAATAGCCAACGCACGCATCTTCCAGGCATCGCCACAATGGATGAGTCTCCGCCAGAAATCACGCCAAGAATCATTGGCAGGCTCAAAACCAAAGTCTTCTAAGCAAGCCCTTAGCCTTGTGTGAGATCCGAAACACCCGCAAGGACCTACATTCATGGATGTGCCAGGTGCCAGGTTCTCGAAAACAGATCTAAATACAACTTGGCCTCTCCGGGAGAGTCAGAGCCAGGGTCCCATGCAAGAGAGAATTGGGAAAGACGGGCCCTTGGTAAGGTTTCTTGTGTTTTCCTCCCTGGCAGTGCTACTTGCTACTTGGAAGCAAAACTTTCGATCCTGTTGCGAGCGAAAAGAACGCACCAGACATGGCGCGCCTTCGCGCAAGGGGGTTCTGGGGCGACGTTCGAATGCACAGGAGGAGAACGACTAAACTGTATCGCATGTGGACAAACAGCAAACTGAGGAAACAGAACTCCACCTCATTGGTTAGCATAGTTCTAGAGAGGGGCTCGCATTTTAAGTAAGTACAGAAGAAGATAAGGAAGCGACACGAAGCACAAACATGCAAGCAAGGGTTCCAGTTTGCTTGTGCACTGTCACATTTCGTAGTTCCTGAGATGTTCTAGCATCGCTGCTGGATTGCACAGACCGGCCTCTTATAGATTCGAGCCCGACCACGCCCACGCCACCAGCGTGCGCAGAAGTTTCTCCAGGCATCGTGCCAAAATGTGCTAAATCAGTGTTCTAGCTTTAAGACGGGGCGGGGGTGGGGCGGCAGTTTCCCAACTTGTTGTTCGCTCTGAGGTAGCGTTATAAACTTGGATTGCGGCGAAGCCGCCAAGTCCAAGGAGCAGTCCAAGGGCGACGACGGCATCTCAACTTCATGGCAACCCATGGCAACCTTCTTTCTTTTGTGGGAAAGCGCTAAGTCTGGTACAGTGAGGGTTTGGCTTTCTTTTGTGGGAAAGCGCTAAGTCTGCTACAGTGAGGGTTTGCAAGAATGCTGCAAGCACTTGAGGCGGTGGGTGCAGCCCTCCGGAGGCCCGCTGTGAAGCAGCGAATTCCCATGTCCAACTTGGGTTTTGCTCTTGGTAAAGTGAGCTATCTGAGCTCGTAGAGCTTTGGAGTGGAGAGAGTTGCTGAATATTGCTGAGGCGCTTTCGGTGCCCAAAAATGCAGACACCGGGAGTGACTCTGGTGGGCCCACCTCATCGCCGCAGGCCATCCCACACGCTTGACACAAAGTATGTTTGGCGTGGCTCCGCAGTGAGGTCGCCTTTTCGGCTCCTGCAGATGCAGTGGCCAGGCAGCGGCACATTCGAGCCCAATTCTGTGCTTTCTTGACGACTGCGCCCGAACATGCGCGCGGATGCGCAGGGAGAGGGTCTAGGCCCTGATCCCTTATCTGGGGAAGGGGAAGAAGAACACAGAGTCACTTAAAGCGCGAGAGGTGGAAGCGGGCCCGCGGGGGGTCAGGCAAGGGTGAAGAGGCGGGGGGGGGGGGGGAAGAGGTGTGGTGGTGAAAAGGCTCTTGACTTCGCAAGCGTTTCGGTGAAAAGGGCTTGTCGGGTTTGCGGGGACAAGGGTTTGGTAGGGTAACGGGACGCGGTTCGCGCAGTGAAGGGGGCTGGGCAAGGGTTTTTGGGCCTACAAAAGACTCCGCCCAAATGCGCTCTGAAAATTTGATCGAAGCGAAAGGGCATGTCGCACGCATGCTTCACTGTGATTTGGTCTGCTGTCATGGTGTTGCAGTTCACACGTTGGAACCTTGAACTGACAACACCATCCGTCCGATTGCCTGCATGCCTGCCTCACTTGTCTTGCCAACGTAGATACTTGTCTAAAATTGGAGTTCGCTGGTTACAGCTTCTGCAAGCATTGGAAGCCCGGGAAGCAGTTCTCTGGGCGATGCTGGGTCCTGCCGGTGCAGACCTGAAACAGTGAGCCCTCCTGTTCAGAAAAACGCACAACATGGGGAGAGCACAAATGATGTGCCTTGGTTAATGCTGTAGTTTGGCACTGCGTGCATTCGTCCGGTGCTCGAGGATGCTAGGCCTTAAGAACACGAAGCTTTAACGCCAGTGCCAAGCAATGGTGGCTCCATGTGCCCGGCCCAGATCGACCATCGGCTGGCAAACGAAGTACACGAGCTAGGTCTACAGACTTTATTGTACGAGCGGAACAAAAACTAGACTTCTTTGTATTTTGTGTCGCTTGCCAGTCCTTTTGCTGTCGAACAAAGCTCAGTGGCGACCACATTTGTTGTTGTGGTCTTTCGTGTTTCGACATGATGAGTTTGCTCCCCACCCTCGGTGTGGGGTTGTTAGACTTTAAACTCAACTCTTCTCCTCGCCCGGAACTCTTCTCCTCGCCCGGTCTGCTCCTCGCTCATGCCTGGCGGAGGCCGGTGCCGAGAAATTATTCAAAAGGAAAACCTCCATCTTCAACCGAGCTTGACAATGGCTGAAGCGGCAGTTTTGACTCGGGTGGCCTGAAGAAGTAGCCCAGAGCTGAAGTGCAGGACTTTACCTGCGGAGGCAGAGGCCAGCACCACCCCCATCAGCTGCAGCACAGGCAACATAAGCAACGCAAGCAACCTTGCAGAGATACCAGTGCAAAGAATCTCGCAGGTCGAATCGGAGCTGTTGGAGGCAGCCTCGACTGCCAGGATCAGGTCCGATGCGGAATGCCCGGAAGGGGAGCAGGCCGATGAGAGAGAGCGACGAGAGAGCTCGGTCAAGGACGCTGCAGCCCTTCACCAGTAGAACTTCCAGGCTACGCAACCAAAGGGAAAAGGCAAAGGAAAGTCCAAGATGCCGCCGCCTCCAAAGGCTGCTCTAAGCACGTTGTCACTGTGTCCGGAGTTTTTGGCATCTCTCAGGGACTCTTGCAAACTTCGGAGGTTTCTAGCCGATCTCAAACTCAATGTGATGAGGCTTCGGCTGCTCCGAAGGCAAAGGCAGCACTGCCAAAGCCTCCTAGCGGTGCTAGCGGTGGAGGGGTTGGCATGAGCGCGCTCTTCAACAAGATCGAAGCAGTTGGAAAGAAGACACCTGCCTTTGTCTGCTTTATGTGTGCGGCAGCTTCAGGGTAGCTTGCAACTCTAGCTCTGGCCACCCGCTCTGCGGGTTTTGCAAGTGGATCAGGAAAGACTTAGAAGAGGCCAAGGCTCGCTCACTGGCAAGATGCACTGCATGCAGACGATCCTGCTGACTGATAGACTTTGGCCACCCAACTGCCTTCGCAGGAGATAGAGGACATAGACATGTCCCAGATCGATCCGTCAGCAGCCGGGGAGAAGGTGGTTTGCCCTCGCTGCAAGAAGGACGTGCTCAAAGATCATTTTGATTCGCACATGACCGCCCATTCCAGTGACACTTGAATGAACTAACTAACTGCCCGAACTAAGATGAGTTCATCTGTGCTTGGACCGCGGTTCATTGTGACTAAGGAGATTCTTCCATGGCTTTTCCTGGGCGGTGACATGGCTAGAGCGGGTGCTTAATTCGAGCGTGAGTGAGGCGAAGTTCTCATGGCAGTCGTCGTTCAATCTCCTTCTATTTGTCTGGTCAGTGTGCACTGATCACAAAGGCAAGCGGAATCTCGAGAACGACCAAGAGATTACAGTTCGAACCAACATTACTCACGTCCTCAACCTGGCTCAGGAGGTCAACTTAAAGGCTGACATAAAGGAGATAGCTACAGAATACAATCGTGAGCGAGATCTTCCTTTCGTGTACAAGAAGCTGAATTTCGGCGACACCCCGGATCAAGATATCCTGTCCGAGCTGGAGAGCGCAATAGAGTTTATCCATGAAGCCCACTCTTCAAACGAGCGGCACAACGTGCTTGTCAACTGCGTACAGGGCATCTCCCGATCTGCTTCGGTGGTGCTTGCTTATCTCATGAAGTACGAACGCATGAGCCTTCGGGCAGCGTACGACCATGTTCGCGAAAGACGAGCAGTTGCAGATCCCCGCAAGGCACCATCAAGTCACATCGATAAAGCCACAAGGCCATAAGGCCGTAAGGCCATGAACAGTGTTTGCTTGGCAAAATTGTTTGTATTTGCTTGTTGGCTCAACAGCAAAGACAGAGATGAGTCAAATGAGTGAGGAGTTTCTGGATCAACTTGCGGTCTTCGAGTGCAAACTCTTCGACGTGGACAAGCCTACGTTGACTGGGGCCATCGTCTTCGAAGGTCGAAACTTGCTTAATGTGGACGATGCGCACCTCAGCCGCAGTGCTTTGCGTTTGTTTTGCCAGGAGGAGTGGGTGCCGTGCGGTTGAATGCATGATTTCGCTTGCTGGACAGACATGGACAAGCTAAGTACATGCAAGTCGTCCTCGTCCTCGTTGTGGTTGTGGTTGTTGTGGTTGTTGTTGTTGTCGTTGTTGTTGCGGGTAATGCTTCTGTTAAGCTTGCAGGCCTAGGCACTGTCACTGGGGCAATGTGAAATGGAGTCGTGTTCTTTTGAGGAAAACACACCTTTTGTTAATTGAGCTTGTGGAAGGCGACAAAAGGGAAAAACCGTTTGTTCATGCCGGCGGCTTCTCATACAGAAAAACACATGATGCTCCCGGTTTAGGGTTTAGGGTTTAGGGTTTAGGGTGTGGTTTCTGTACTCAGTACGCCAATCTCCCTACACGAAACGCGGTCAACATCACCTCTTGCGTATTGTAGTAGAGGGTGTAGTTGTTGCAGCAACACACCGAGGATCGATAGGGGACGCGCTAGAATGATAGGATTATTTAATGCGATACGATAAAATGCGGTAGGTGAAAAGCACGGAAAACAACAGGGGACGAGCTAATGCAAAAACTATTTTACTTCGAACATCCTTCTGGGGTTGTGCACTCCAGGGACACTCTGGGGCTGGGCACTCCGGGGACACTCTGGGGTTGGGCACGAGACTCTGGGGTTGGGCACCAGGCAGACTTTGGGGTTGGGCACTCCAGGGAGACTCTGGGGTTGAACACACCAAAGAGATTCTGGGTTCGGCACTCTAGCGAGACTCTGGGGTTGGGCACTCCAGGAAGACTCTGGGGTTGGGCACTCCAGGGATGACCAAGGAGTAGACCGAGCGATGAGAAGAGTTCCGGGCGAGGAGCAGAGTCGAGTTTAAACTCTAACAACCCCCCACCGAGGGTGGGGAACAAGCAAGGCTTAAACAAGTGATTTTGACGCCTTGGTTGGGCAGTCTGGGATTGCTGTCGTCGCTCGTTTCTCGTTGTGTTGGTTTGAAATTAATTGTTGTTGTCTGTTGCCGGGGGGGTTAAAGTGCAAGTTTTGGAAATCTACTTGTTAGTCGCGACCTAACGAGGCAATGACCTATTGTACCTGGTACCTGCTGTTGCTGTCACATGGCTGTGCGACAATGTTTTGACGAGTGTGCTCAGCCTTTCACGACTATGGTTCAGCATTGAGCGCAACTTGGGCCGGGCTAAGAAGAGATGCACACCAGCACAAAAAGCAGCCCCAACCCGCAAAATACTTCGGCCATGCACCGTCGTTCACGCCGGCTCACCTGAGTCTATCGCACAAAGGACACCATTGTCGCAACCATGTCGCGAACCACCCAGCACCAGCCCGAGCCCCAGAATCAGTTGAATGGCCTTGATGCCAACAAAGAGACAAATCAGAATTCTGAGCCATGACCAGGTGCACCAGCGAAGGAGCAAATCGTGACCGCGGATCCGCAGGTCCAGTTCAGTTGTGATGTCCACGGATTCACGCTGTTTCCTCCCTGCTCTCCATGCAACTGAGGCAGAAAGTACTTTCATCGAAGATATCTCAAATAAGCCTGCAAGGGCTGCGGCTACGTCGTACGAATCTGTATCAGCCTTTCGCCAAAGTTTTCGCTGAATCCTGAATGTGCCTCCTTTTCCAGCTTGTGCGGCTTTGGGTCCCTGCAGTTTTCAAGGATTGGTACACGGACGAGAACCCAGCAGACAGCCCAACCAAGACAACTTCTGAGTGGTACTTGGATGGCAAGCCGCGGCCAAGCACACGCACGTCACAGACGGAAGTCCATGTGATGGATGAGGCGACAGTGCAGCCGCAGAGCTAGCATTGCACGTGCAGCCACCATTGCGAAGCCGGGCAGGGTGCAAGAGCCCCCTGACACGGCGTTAATGCCTTGAAGGAGCCTTGCCTTCTTCATGCTGGGGCACCATGTGTCGGTTCAGCATCGGTTCGTTGAGCTTTGGCTCAAGCCAAGCGCGATGGACCAGTACCAGTAGAGGCGAAACAACCGTTCCAGGTGTTTTCCATGCAAAGGTGCTGTTCCAACCCAGTCGTAACTGCATGTCGGCCGCCGATGAATCCGACGACGAAGTTCACCACTGCTTGACCAGAGATGTTCATGCTTACTCCTTCGGGCTTGGAGCAGTGTCGTTCTTTTGTGCAGGGCGAATTCGAGCATGATTTCAGGATGTTGCTGCCTGCACGATTCCAGCTTGGGGATGAAACAGTGGTTTCTTGTATCTTCAAGTGGGTTGTGGGTGTCGGTGGCACAAAGAGCCTGAAATCCTTGCTTGCGTAGCCAGCCAACGTCATCATGACAAAGAAAACAGCGTGCTTCGAGAAAAGGCGGCCAGCTCGATCGCAAGCTTCGATTTTCAGATGGCGCTGAGAAATTGGCCTGAGATCATCTCTCGGCAGATGCCAAAGCGCTCTCCGAATTTCCAGGACTACAGCGCATCCGATCTGTCGGAGGTGGGCTTAATTGAGCAGCTGGGTGAGCAGTTGCAACTGGATCATACTGGGAAGCGGGGCTAGCGTGACCTTGGGGAATTACTCCTGGGGGCAATCTTCTATTTTGTAGAGGTTCTATATGGTTCTGTGTCGCCGTGTTCCCTGAACCCTAAAACCCTGCCTGTTCGAGAGTGAGCGACTGAAACCATAGGCCCCAAACCGATCAAAACCCAACAACCTTAAACTAAACAAACCCTTAAAGCCTTCTAAAACCCTACTCAAGACCTACAAAACCTTGACAATCCTGAACCCTTACACCCCCACCAACCACAGGAGGGGGGGGGGGGGGGGGACTGGGCGTCACGGCACCATATATACAATAACTCGCCACAAGTGGCATATTTTGCTCATGTTGGAAAGGTATGTATCTTATGGGCCAACTTATGGGCCTTGGTAGCACGCCATGAGTTTGTTGGGGTTACGGCGACATGATGTCACCCAAAAAAAATTGAAGATTTAGAGTCGCCTCTCTAGCTGAGTTTCCTTACAGGTCTACAGTAGGTCTACTTGCTTGACGTGCGGCAGTTGGGAACGGTGGAGGGTAGGGCCAGCTCATGCCAACTCTTAACCTAGACCTGAACACCGGTTGCGTGGATCGGGGGCACTCGGGCACGTAGGGCATCCAAGATCAATGCGCGTTACGCGGGTTTCCGTCGTGTCGCGCTTGGCTTCGAAGATGATCGCTTGGTGCATGTGTCTGTCTCCAGGCCTGGCGTTTCGGATTCCTGGACTACAGTGCGGCCTTGTAGATTTCCACGTATTTCGTGCTTGGCTTCGCGAGTTGCACGTCCGTTTCTGCAGCGCGCTTCGGTGCACGCCGCGATTGTAGGGATACTGTGGTTCATTCCACGCTCCGGGGAACGCAGCGTGACATTGCGGAGTCGACTTTGCGGGTGGCTCGACTTTACCGCCCCCCGCCGAGGGAGATGAGCAAAGGTTGCTAAATGACAATCTATACGAATCTATACAGCTGCAAGGTCTCCATTCCAGATGCCTTTGCCGTGGTGAGAGGCACCATCCTTGGTGTTTGCATCAGAAACGAGGGCGGTGTCAGCATGACCTTGGCGAGGGCTTGACACCGGTTCTTGCTTCAGCTGAGCCTTGTCGGCCAGCACATGCTAAAGATGACACGACTTGTGCCTTGTTTTTGGCCCTTAGGGTCAGTTGCGGTGGCCAGCGCATGCCTGCCAGTTGTTACGACGAGTTCCAGAGTCCTGAAGAGAATGAATGAAATGCAGCAGAAAGGATTTTTAGAGACCTCCAGCCATGGCACCGCAGCTGAGCGAACTGCCAGACTCCGTGGTGCACTTGCTGGTGAGACACGTCTGGCAAGTAAGTAGGCACGGCCCACGCATGCACCTGTACATCGTCGTTGTCCTTCGGATACCACGGCCGAGCTCAAGGATCTGTTTGGTGGATGCTGCGTACGACTGCCCCATGCCTGGCAATGAAAGAGTGCATCCAGTTTGCTCAGCCTGGTATCGGTGCTGAGTTGTCCTGCTCATTAAGGCGAGGCGGCGTCCAAGCACTTCCGTGCACATTTTCATGGACATGCCGCAGCCGAAGATGCTTGGACAAAAAGATCCTGCTGGTTCAACTGTTTTGATAATGTCTCGAGTGATATTAAATCTGATCAGCCAAGGAGTTTACAGCAAGCGCGATTCGGAGCATTGCTCGAGAGATGGCAGCTTAGCTTCATGTTTGCCACAAAGCGTTCGTCAAGCATATCTTGTGCAAGAACTGGTCTTGTGGAGACGCCAATTCAGTTGCTTCCAATCTTCCACCCTTGCCGATCAAGACAGCATCTTGCCCCAAGTGCTCAGGCACACGATGGAAGCTTGCAATTCCTTCACGCCGCGACTTGCCTTCAGCACCAGCAGAAATGGCTGCACACACTTTGCACACCTTGAGAGAAAGAAGGTTCAAACAGGAAGGCTTACCCAATTGTACCCTGTCAATGCTTAGGCTTTTACTTCTGAGAACGGTGCGCTGAAAACGGGCTTCCCGATTCGTCCGCTTGGTCCGAAGCATTGCACTCCGCACTTCGCACCGGCTCCACGTGCCAAGAGATGCTCAGGCCATGACTCTGAGGGTGCTCGGCTCAACACCTGTCTCCACACACCGCAGGTGAGAGCGATCCATGTACAGAGACAGTGCAGTGGATGACGATGCTGACCGAAAGCGTTTTGGTTGCTCGGGCGCAACTGGGTCACTGGAAAGTCGAAGAATCTGTACTATGGCTTGACAGCAGGCTGTTGCATGCTTCAGGTCAGGGTTATGGAACATCTCGGTCGCAACTTGGGAGATACAGAAAGATGGCCCACAGTTGAGTTGTGACGGGTATGATCTGTAGTTCATGCCGTGGACTCGAAGTTGGGCACAGACTTTGACGCCCACCAAGGCTCCGGCAGCATCCGCGCCATGTACGCCAACCATAGCCTCTATGCTGCTGGCAGGGCGGTCAAGAGCTTTTGGCTTCAAGTCGTTCTCGTGGAGGCAAGCTGGCTGTGGCTCCAGCATTTGAGTCACACATCATGTGCATTGAGCTGCCACCGCACCCCAAATGAATTTGCAAAAGAAAAGTTCGCTCCAACCTAATGATCACGGGCTAATTTATCAAGGAGGGTGTGGCTGGTGAGCCTCGTTCATCCTTGACGGCACGATTTGCAGCACGACTCGCGGACTTCACAGCGACGCAAGCTGATCGGGTGACTGGCCTGGCCTTGCGCTTCTCGGCTGAAAAACTGTCGTTTTCTGCTGGCATTTGCTTGTCTACTGCCAAAGCTAAGATCAGGCAACACTGCTGTCGCTGCATGCTTAAAGCAAGCCGGTGACATCCTTCTACGCTCTGCTGACTTGCAGAGGCGCAGTCGTTCGTAATAGTCGCCCCATGTCGCCCCGCTTGCTTTGCCGCACTATGTTGTGATTTCGGTGGGCGCTGCTCCACAGGTGCCTACTGCAGAGATCCTTTGGCGTTCTCCAGCGATTGATCCTGCACTCCTTTGCTTTGCAGGAATGGGCATCCACGTCAAATCCTGCCTGCTTTAAGCTGGTTTTTGCAGGAGGTCTGCGCCATCGCCAGTCACGGCAGGCTGGATGCTGAACAAGGAAGGAATGACCTCAAGACTTCAGTAATGCGGTGCAGATCAGAGCAGATGGCTAAGCTGGACAGAGGGAAGGACACTCTGCACACGTTGTGGACCTAGATAGGCTCTTTTCCACCCTGCATCGA
The DNA here is from genome assembly GCA_905221605.1 of Symbiodinium natans. Classification (NCBI taxonomy): domain Eukaryota; class Dinophyceae; order Suessiales; family Symbiodiniaceae; genus Symbiodinium; species Symbiodinium natans. The sequence continues at coordinate 24,593 of CAJNDS010000730.1, read as the reverse complement.
TTGGACTTGATCCAGTGCACCTTATCCAGCGACATCTTCCACGACGCTCGGAAGCAAGAAGCCCCCGCATGTGTCCTTGCCTTCGAGATTGGGCAGACGATGACTCGAGAATACAAGTGAAAAGTCGTCAGAGGAAACAAGACGAAGCAGCATCCAACTCGCCATGCTGCGCTTTGCATAGCTTCGATAGCATTCCGAAGACATCCGCACTTGACGAGGAACTCGAGGCTTTCCCAGCATTGAATGGTCTGGGCATTTGGGGGCTGAGCCTTGGGTGCACGGTAAAACAAGCCTGTTTTCGGCTGTTTACTCGAGCTGCTGTGAAGCGAATGACGATGAACGACTGGCCATGCCTGAGAAAAAGAGATAGGAGTTCGACCCGCACGGCCCAACGCGCCAACCCGAAATCAGGAAGAACACGCAAATGGTGCTGCCTGCTTCCTGGCCATCTGGATTGCACAAGATCGAGGAGCTCTGCCTGGATCCGGTCGAGGCGGCTGGGCCTTGGCCTTCCTTACAAGGCGCATCGAAATTTTGATGCCATTGGGTACAGCTGCGGGCGCGGCTCAAACACACATGTCAGCATACATTGCATACATCTTTGCTCCAGGCGAGGGGAGCCAGCCTTTGCGCATGCTGCGCATGCACTTGCGGACAACGAGGCCGCGGTTGGCAATTGAGGCTCTCCCAGCAAGTCTCCAAGCTACTCGGATGACGGAGTACGAGTTTGCGACTGTCCGGTGGTGCCATGCACCCATCCATCCGGCTGAATAAGGTACTGTCATTGACAACTTCGGCCAAGGACACCGGTCCACCACTCATGTGTGCCAGTCTCGACAATCAGAACCCGCACTGCTTGCGCAACTAGCTTTGTATTCCTGAGGACATCAGCAACCCGTTCGTCGAGGCTTTCATCCTGTTGGATGCGCAGCTTGACTGCTGCTTGCTGCACAGACTGCACCCTTGTGCACAGTGCGGAGGCAAGCTCTCACAGCACCCTGCGCAACCCACCAATTATCCCACATAGGCATGCATGTGCTCCTGATTGGGCTGATTAGTTAGATCCAATCGGCGTGTTTGTCTTTGTCTTCCCTGGCATACATACGGACAGCCCAAGGAGGTCGCACAGGGTCGCACCTCAACCAAGGCACGTGGATTTGATTCTTACAACCCTGCGCTTTCTGCATGATTTGGTCCTCAGCGGTCACGTCAAACTCGGATCTGCCAGCTACTTTCCTCTTTAGCTCGGCTTCTTTTTCCGGTGCACTCGGTGTAAAGGAGAAATGACATGAGCATTGCCATGCCAAGGTATGGCAGGATTTGCCAAATACCAGGGACTGCTGCGACTCAGCTTGGCCGGTTCTGATGGCCTGGATTCACCAGAAAGCTTCCACATTTTCTCATCCCATGCTTGGGATGGTCTCGAAGCATGGCCTCCAAAGTCTAACTGTCTTTGTCTTTGCTCTCTCAGCTAAAGCTCATCAGCAAGTAAATGCAAGGGCCGGCTGGAGCGTTTGCCATCAATTTTCCGAGCACATGAACAGGGAGTGATGCAGACTGCGCCTGCACAGACGTCGAATCCAAGGAGTGCTTTGAAGCTCCAGGCAGCCAGCATTTCAAGGCCGAAACTGTGAAATCCATTCTTCCTAGCGGCTGCAGCTGCATAATACCTGCACCATTCAACACAGAGACTTGGTGTGCAAAAGGGTGAAATCCAAAAGCCCAAAAACGTTCAAAGACTTTCCACTCGTCTTCATCATTCTTCATCCAAGGACCCATTGGAGACGTCGGCGTTACAGTCTTTAGTACCTCGGCCTGGACATTTTCTGACAACACGGAGCCCCAACGAGTCCATGGAGAGTGCTGTCAAGGCTCGCCCCAGTTCCTGGAAGTGTCTTCAAAGACAGGGCCTCCCCTGAAAAGAAGATTCAGCTGTCTCCGTAAGAAACACTGCAGTGCCAGGGCGTTGTTGGGGACTTCCATGGGCCTTGGGGAGCTCTTTTGACGGGCCGACGGTTGACCCGAAACAATCCCGGAACAACTCAAAAAGACCCGTACAGCATGTTGCCCGAATGCGAGCATCCTTTCTCAAGGCAACAGTTGGTGCTGAAACACATTGCTGTACTTGCTCACTTGTTCGGACTTGGTAGGTGTAGATGTTGACTCTGAGATAGTGTGAAGCTATTCTCGTGGACTGTCAGCCAGACAATCACCGACACAGTCTTTCCATTCGTTGGTAGATGTTGATCCCATACACTTTACAAACATACAAATCGGACCGAGCAGCCAGCTTTTTCCGCCAGACGCCCATTATCCACGATAAAAACCCTCTCCGGTTGATTTGAATCTTGGAACATCCACCCTCCCACTCTCCCACTCCACACCAACAAAATCCAACAACGACATCTTATGGTTGGCCGCTTGGCCATTGGGAAGTGAAGAAGACCTCTTTCCTGCAGATCGGGTTGGGTTTGAGTACGCCATCACAAGCCATCCGAACTCACTGCAGCGCCATTCCTTTCCGGGTCCGGCAGTTTTTGAGGAGTTGGTGCAGAAGCTTGCGCCGCCATTTCGGAACAAGCGCTGGCTCCTAGGGAAAGCAGTGCCAATGTAGTACGAATCCCGTGCAGCCATGGCAGCTCAGCTGAAAGTTAACGCTAGGGATGTCGAACCACTGCTGCTGAGCGCCTCGGCGGAAGTTACCACGGGGAACACTTCAAGTTACAATCTTAACGAACCGCGCGATTTGGGGGGAGCGTCTTCCTAAGGCCAACTCGTCGACCGAGGAGCTTTCTTTGCAGAAGCTGTCGTGTGAATCATGCTTTGTGACTCATGTTGGGCTCCAGGCTCCATGCTGCAGCCTGACAACCTCATAGTCACCAAAACATCCAATGGCCCCTTGACCTTTGAAGATGTTCGGTAGTTCAGAAACGTATTCGCTCGCGTGTGCTGTCGATGTATGTGATCCAATCAGGCTACCACTCCATGACGTACCTGGAGCACATGCGACGAACCAAGTGCCTCGCCTCTGCGCTCACCAAGCAAGGGGTGAAGCTGGAAGACCGCATTGGTACCTTGATGTGGAACAGTGCTTGGCATTATGAGTGATCCCTGGCAAAGTTTCAAATCATTTTTATCTTCTTTCCGTACGAGATTGAAAACAACATCCTTGATGTCATGGTTGTAGCTTTGCAAAGCAGTGCAAGGCTACCATGCCATACCTTGCATGGGAGCCGTCCTCCACACGTTGAATTTGCGCTTGGGCCCTGTCGATTTGGGTTACATCATTGAACATGCGAGGGACCGCGACGCGCCGGCAAGAAGGCACGAAAGCATGTAGCCATGTAGCCATGACTCACCACCTTCAAAGAAGGATGACTAAGCCTCAGGAATCATTTTCTCCGATGCGGACAAGCTTGAGCTGCTGGGAGCGTTGGACAAGCAAGTCATGGAGAAGGTCGAGCTGCTGGTGTGCGCCTTGCTTGCTCATTCCTCTAGCCTCGAGATCCTGACGCAACACCTTCAGAATGATATCTGTAGGGAAACTTCAGGTAATCCGGAAAGGAAGGGTACCTTGACCGACGCGTCCCTCTTCACACCACAGATAGGAAGCTCGCTTCTGCGAGCCCAGAGCGAACACGAGCTGGAGTTAGGCTCCACTGAGCTTGCCTGGCTCCTAAAAAAGAACGTTTTCTCCCAACCTGGTTTGTCTGTCGGGCTCTGCATGAACAGAGAGCTTCGGGGGATCATGCCCGTACGTCCCATATGTGGCCCTTGGTCAGGAGACTTAAAAGTCTTAAAGCAATGTTTTTTCAGTTTAGCGACCCAGAGCGACCAGTTGAGATCTGACTTTCTGGAATCCAGCTTGGCTGAAATAGTCCGAAGACATCCTGCTAGTTCTTGCCAAAGGAAAGGCTTACTTTGGCTTGATCCCAACAGCACTGCTGAGCAAAATCACGGGTGCATTTGATATGCCAAGCTTTCCCGAAGTTACCAAATTGCTGCTTCGAATCGTAAGCCTGACGGAACATATCATCCGCTTAAGAGTTGCCAAGAGTTGCCATACTTCATCAGGTGTTGGAGAAGATGGCTTGCCTGGACAATGGCAGCTGCCACCAGGACTTGAAGTGAGCGCTTTTGATGCCATGACGTGACACCTGGAAAAAGGCAAAGAAAGAACAAAAAAAGCTGCAGGATTGGCAGTCAATGCCGTGGACTATGAGGATTTTCTCAACTCGGGAAGTCCAGACTTCGCATGGCCCTCCTTTGCTGAAACCACGACCATGGGGCTGTGCTACACCTCAGGCGACCGTGCAAACCACAGTTCAGAATGTTCATCTTTTGGCATCATGTATGGGGTCGTGGGCATTCTGTGCATGATTCAACAAGCCATGAGCCACTCCATGATAGCAGCACTGGACACGCACCTTGGAAGAACCTGCTAACTGTTATAGCGATTGAGTGCAGGAACTACGGGCAAGCCGAAGGGTGTCGCCTACAGCCATCGGTCCACTTTCTTGCTTCTGCCTTAGCTGCATGTGAAGCTCTGGGAACCGTCTATGCCCAACTCATCGTCATGCAGGGTCGCAAAGCACTGTCAGGCACACGTTGACCATGGTTGGAGCTGACGCACTCTGCCTCCACGGGCGTGAGGCACCAGCAACATCCAGCAAAGCAATCTTTCTGGTTTACATCGGTGATTTGTGCCCTTGTTTGACTGTCAGGTTGTACTGCCTTTCGTGCCCATGTTCCACGTGCTTAGTTGGGGCACGCCCTTTGCCATGCTCATGATCGGTGCCTCAGCTTCAGGTTGCCTCCAGCTGCACAGAAAGCGGAAACCAATCAAAGATCGCCAGAGGTGCACGAGCAATCTTCACGTCTCGATTCATGGACCCCGTCTCGCTCTCAGCATGAGCAACTTGTCGCCGTACCATCGCATGGGCCAGCTGAGAAGTCAGAAACCGCTAGGCATTTGCAAATGAAGTACAAATTCTCGGCCATGCCTACTGGGAATGATTGCATGGCAAAGTCTTGCTCGCAGATGGCTGCAGATGACATAGCAGATCTGTTCTTGCGCCAGCCACACCAGGACTTACGAAAGCCCGAAACTTTGTGGTCTGAGGAAATGCTGCTAGTCAGGTGGCAAAAGCCGGCTCAAGCCTAACTTGAACATACCTGAACGGCGGGAACGCTCATGACCTGGATAAGATTCGCTAAGCAAATCTCAGCAATAAGTGGTGAAGCTTTCTTGCGGCCGCTTGAATGTTCGCCTCAGGCCACGCTTGTGAAGATGATGACAGACTGGAAGGTGCACCCGGCTGTGAAGCAGACACAGTGCTGTAGCAAGTGACGAGTCGCCCCTGAAGGTTGATATTTCCCTTGGGGTGCCGACTGTCTGGCAAGGTGTCAAGAGTCACATCGAGCAGCTTGACTGCCAGTGTTTTCCTATGCCGTTAGACTCGAAGCTCATGCCAATCCGCGTTTCATGCTGGACCACTTACTCTTCCTATGCTCCACCTTGTACAGGAATTCCCGCGTGCACGAATCAACACACCATCTCTTTCTCCAAGCTCCATCCTGTCCAGTGCCTCTCAGACATTCCACAAGCTCCCATATCAAATCGGTCCTTTTCTTACAGAAGAACTTGCGGCTGAGTATATTGCGGGGTATTCGGATCGGAAATCAGTCCGAACTCACCTAAACAAATCATTCTAAGGTCTTAGCGTGGGTTCCTCGGGTCTCTGGTGACCGCTGTGCCAAAGTTAAGCAGCATGCTTTAACAGTCCCTTGCTGGTGGCATGTCTCCTGGCAAGTGACGTGATGCCCCTTCACAGCAACTTTTCCCCTTGCCTGTTCAAGGGAGAGAGACGAACGCGTTCTAGCACTTCGTTTATCCAATCTTTTGAGACCAGCGCAAACTGCGACATTCACACATGGCACAACTTTTGTGCAGTTTCGCGCTCTTTTGCCAGTTATGATTGTTCTTTCGACTTTCCTGCACGCTCGTGAGGCTGAGCGTAGGTGTGGCTACAAAACCAGAGGAGCCATATTCAGAGACAGCGCCGAGCAAAATATTGTTTATTGCAAGGTCTGTCTGGAATATGAAAACTCAACTTATCAAAGCGAGAGCCGCAACTGCAATGCCTAAAACCTACCATTTGGTAAGGATACTACCGCGAACTGCAAACAACAACAGTCTATTCGGGTTGGAGACCAGCATCCAGAAATTTACGCGAGCAGATGGGTTTCGCAGCAGTCGACCTGTCAGAAAATTTGCACCTGCTCCCTTGGTTCTCTGAGGCTTGTGGAAGCACGGTTGATGAAACACAAGTTCTACCCTGCACACAGCAAACGACAAGTTACACGGATTGATGCCTTGACATGCCTTGACCAGCCCTTTGCCAGTCAAGAGTTGCAAGTCTCTTTCGTGCGGTCTGCTGGGAAGCTACTGGAACTTCCTGCCCATGGTCCATCTCTCCTTCCGTCTCTTCCTTAAAAGTCGGGAGTCCGAATTAGGCTCGTTGGGGGGGGGGGGGGGAGATCCTACTCGTCGCCGCACCTGAATAAGCAAACTGCCATGTCACCAGTTGTAGACGCTGCCTTCGGAGCGTGCAGGCAGCACGGCGTGGAGGAGATTCGCCAAAGGCTGTCCTTAAAGAGGCTAACGTGTGGGGGAAGTGCGCCGCAGCCAGCTTTGATGCGCTGGTTCTACGACAAGCCGCTTGGAGGGACAAGCAGACATTTCAAGAATTTCAAGTGGTGTTGTCTGCACAGGTCCAGGACACTACCGAGAATTGCAAACCAACTTGGCAGATCAACGCTTCATCTCAGGCTTGGGGTCGAGTTCCTGCAAGGCCTGCGGGTTTCTCAAAACAGCTCTCGCGAGCGAGACTTTTGACAAAAAGGCAACTGTGGCACAGAGCAGCTCAGAAAGTCTTAGAGAGTCTTAGGATGGGGCATGACAGAGACCAATCCCATGGGCTCCTTTGGAATGAGAGTGGCTTAGCTGCAAGCAGATGCGAGCCACGGATACCCATGGCAACGCGTGTGCACTCGGATCCTTCTCGTGGATGCTTTGATCTTGTGGACGCGCTTTGTCTCGTCTTCGTTCACAAGCAAGCAGGGCTGCTCACTAACGGCACGGCTTTGGGCTAATTGTGCAACACTCGAAGTTTTCATTGCGCTGGTGTCACCATTGTGGCTTTTGTTGTTGTTTTCTGCGTGTGTGTGTGTATATATATATATACATACATACACATACCTAAAGGGCTTGCGGCACGGGCCGGCCAGGCCGTCTGAAAGCTGAAACTCGGGTTTGGGTTTAGGGCCGGGAGCTCAGGGAGTCGAGACGTAATAAGTAAAGAAAGAAGAAGAACAAGAAGAAAGGGAAAAGGAATAAAAAGAAAAAGAGGACGAATAAAAAGAACAATAAAAAAAGAAAGAATAAGAAAAAAGAAGAAACGAAAAAATAAGAAGAAGAAGAAGAAAAGAAAGAAGAAGCACAAGAAGAAGAAGAAGAAAAGAAAAGAAATAAGAAGAACAAGAAGAAAGGGAAAATGAATAAATAAAAAAGAACAAGAAAAATAATAAGAATAAAAGAAAGAAGAAAAATAAAACGAATAAGACAATGAAAAAAATGAGAAAGGACAATGAAAAAAATGAAAAAGGAGAATTAAGATATGAAGAAGAAAATAGAAAGATGAAGAAAAGAAGAAGAAAAGAAGCAAGAAAATAAAGAATAAGAAAAAGAAGAAAAAAGGAATGAACAGGAAGCAGAAGAGAAGAAAGAACGGGAAACGACAGCCGAAACCCTATGTATAATCCTCTGCGCACGCGCACGCGCACGGGCACAGCATCATTGGCATCAGCGGCTTGGGGGCGGGGGCCGAAAGTCGCGAAACACACGTCCAAAAGAATGACGAAACCCAGGTATTCCCAAAAAAAATCCTTTTCTCCGAGGTTGGGCGCCTTTTTCTGTTCCCGGCCCTCGCCCCCAGGCGAGCATCATGAGCATCAGCGGCCTGGGCCCGCGTGCGAACAGGTGGCTAGACCCCTTGTTTTTGCATGCCTTGGCCGCTGTCGCCCGCCCCCACCCCCCAGGGCTTCGGGGAGCTGCCCTTGGAGCAGCGCCAACCCACGCGACGTGCGCACGGTTGGCGCTGCAGCCATAACGAGGAGTTTTTGAACAGTTTTTCGCGCAACACGCAAAAAAACACGGTATTTACCGGACCCTCGGACGCCCCCCCCAAGCGAGCATCATGAGCATCAGCGAGGACTTCATGAGCATCAGCAAGGCTCCGGAGCCGGGACCCGAGGGCGCTGGAGAAATGAAGGGCTCATGATGCTCACCCGTGGGTGGGCATCGTGAGCGTCGGCTGACCCCCCCGAAACCGTGGGTGTCAATGATGCTCACCGTGGAGGCGCGGCAGGAGGTGTGTGTCGAAACACGCGAAAAACACGGTATTTACGATGTTGTTTGGCTTTGTTGAGGCGCCCGGGCCCTCCTGTGTCCCCGGAGGCGGGTCGCTGATGCTCATGATGCTCGCCCCTGTTGAGGCGTCGGTACCCCCCCAAAACTTGAGGTATATGGTCTTTTTCGCATGTTCGCCCAATGTCAAAAAGCAGGGTCAATGATGCGCGCCGGGTCACGCATCATTGGCCCAAAAACGCAGAAAAGCCTGGTATTTACGATGTTTTCGGCACTTCCACACATTCGCGTTTGGGACCCCGCTCGGAGCCCTCCCGGGTTCCCCCCGGAGCCCCATGCAAGGAACCATGCGATTTTCAGGGCGGGTCGGCGGCACGGGCGGCAGCCGTAAAAGGCAAGCCTTTAGGCTAGCCGTGCTCCGCACTGGACCACGCCATTCAATGGCTACCGCCAGTGCCGCCGACCCCCCAAAGGGCCCGGCGGAGGGGGGGAGCAAACATTCAGAGTGAGCAATTCAGAGTCGGGCAAATGGGTGGTTGTTTAAGTTGCATTCATCCACAGTGCAGGGCCCGACGAGGGGGGAAGCAAGCAGGCGGAAAGGGTCAGGGCTGGGTGGTGGTTTGGGCGTGCGATGGAGCCCTTGAAATCACGCATCCACGGCACAGGGGCATTGACGGGGCGAGAATTCAGAGGGCGGTGCTGTGGGGGGTGGTAGGGGCGGCGTCACTCATCCACCGCAGCTTGGGAGCAATTACACTGAGAGGGGCAAGCACTCAGAGTAGGGCGGTGGGCGCATTGGGGGCGGTGGGGCTACTGCAGGGTTTTCACTTACGCCGAGGGGCGTCGGCGGAGATATATATATATATATGTATATATATACATATGTATATATGTGTGTGCGTGTGTGCGTGTGAATATATGTCCCTGCTCATCCACATCCCTAAGTCTTGCATGGTCTCAAACCGGGTTGCTCAAGTTGAGTTTTGCTGACAGCAGCTTGAAGCAGTGCAACAAGTGCAACAGCACTTCCATATCAAAGCAAGGTTGTTCTTTTCTTTGCATGCACAACAGGTGGCAAAGCATGCAGACAAAGATAAGAGCGTGGATGAGACCTTCAAGAATGCCGTGCACTCAGAGACTCAAGACTCTATGACACCTTTAGGATGTCTCTTCTGTAAAATCATAGCCGATTTGGTGCCCAAGGTTGTCAAGGCAGGGCTTCCGCTTCCAGGAGTTCAAGTGCGGATTGCGGCTCAGCTGATCAAGACAAGCGTTTACGAAATTTTCAAAACCACACTTTTCTCTGCAGAGCTTGCTCCGTTCCAGGCACAATCAGATAACCTCGATGCAGACATGCCGCGGGGTCAGCCAGGGGAGTTGCTGGTGCGCGGCCCATGGATCATTCAGGACAAGACCTGCCTTGCATGGTGTCGCATGTCTCCGCATACTGGCTACTGTTTCCCTTTAAAATATCGCTTAGATGAAAGTCTAGCAGCTGCAGCTGTTGAGCCAGGAGTACTTCCAGGTGGACGCACAAGACAAATTCCACAATGGCTGGCTCGTCACCGGAGATGTGGCCAAGCTTGATGAAGAGGGTGCAATCGTCATCAGCGACCGCTCCAAAGATGTCTTCTTGTCTGCAATTGCAGTTGCTCTCAGTTGCTCAGAGGTTTTAGTTAGTCCAGCATCAACCGGCTCCTTCAACATCCTTCAACGCAAGGTGCGTTTGCTGAAACCATGACAGCTTGCAGCAAATCGAAGGTTGTCAAGTCAGGCGGAGAGTGGATTTCCTCTATTGACATGGAGAACATGATTCTTGACACGGTTGGACAGCACGTGCATTGAAGCTGAAGCATGAACAGTCAAGTGTCGTCGAGCATGGTCTTGCTGCAAGGATCATGGCCATGTCCGACATAGACACTGCCGCGGTGGTCGCTGTGCCTCATGCACGGTGGGACGAACGGCCGGTCGCTGCAACCCCCCCAGAATGCGCGACATTTTTGTTCGTCTTCTCAGGCAGATCACAAGAAAGTTTGCGTTGAAAAGCACAGTCCATAAATGTCTGAGGTGGTTACTCTGGCAAGAGGTAGCAGCGCGGAAAATCTTCTCGACCGTGTAAGACAGCACCTTTCGTCAGCCTTTGCCAAGTTTCAACTTCCGGATGACGTCCTGGCTTCTTGCTCAGATTGAACATGTTGTGTTGATGCAGGGCGGTCTGCAAGGCAGTGCATGCCCAATTTGCAACGCTCATGGTTCTGAGGTCTGGGAAGCTATCCCGATGACAACCACCGGCAAGCTTGACAAGAAAGTAATCCGAGCAAAGCTCAATGAGCAGAACTACGTGCTGCCATCGGAGCGATCTCCCCAATCGAAGCTTTGACACCTCTCGCATGAGTCTGACTTGGCGATGAAGCAGAGGTTGCGGATGCAAGGAAAGTAAAGTCCGCATCATCGTTTAAACGACAACACTTAGCGGAGTCCCGCTGTGAACATCGCAGCCGGGTCCAATGCTTAGACTTCTCTTCGGCCGCTAAAAGACCTCAACTCGGAGAACTTGTGATGCCTTCCTTCTGGCAGCTTTGACCATCTCCGAAGTTACTTGTAAACAAGCTGCACATGTGGAGGCAAGTGAGGACAGCCGAGCATGGTGGGCAGAGATTGTCGAGAATGTCAAGCGGCCAACAAATTCTTCGACAGAGTTCCACGGTCTTTTGGCTCCCTTAACGTGGTGATAAGGTGCGATGGCTTTGCAGATCAGCTGCAACAGAATGTCAGGTCTTGTTCGCCGTCAAAAGCCCAATTCTCCGCTGGGACAGCTGGCCCATGTCAGCAACTTCCTGCACAACCACGGAGACTTTGGTGACTTCCTATGCTAGAACTGAATTCACAAAGCCTAGCACCATATTGCACCTTGACAAGCTGCTTGTGCTTTTTAGAACGTTCTGAGGTGAAGTTTGCCGCGGCCCGCAGATGTGAGACATGTTCTGTTTGCGATGCCGGAAAACATTCACGTTTGCTACTCTTTTGCTCATGTCAAGGAGCTGATGTATTCATGCAGACATGTCTTCACGTTACCTCTGGTTGCTGCGAGGTTTGAGCTCTGCAGATCCAGAGTGCGAGCAGTGAAGGCCGACGTGAAAGCATCCTGTTGCTCGCGCATTGCTGCAACCAGCCCGCCTTGGCAGAAAAAAACAAGAAAGCGGCCGACTTGCGAAGGCAGCATGTCGTGCAGCACAGCTGATCCTCTCAAAGCGATACAAAGCCGCTGGAGAAACCAACAAGCACTTACCTGGCAAGTCTGCTTCTGTTTTATATTGCAGCCTTGCCTTCGGAGTCTAGTGATGGTTTCGTGGGCAGCAGGAGGTAGTGCGACTGCGAAGGAAGGATGCAGCACAGTGCAGTATCTGCTCGACCCATCCACTTGAGAGCTGGAAGACTGTGTAATGTTTGGAAGGGTACTGGTTGAAGCATAGCGAGGGAGGGGAAGCCACAAAGCTTCGTGGATGTTGCCCACTGCATGGAAGCATGTTATCATCTTGGGGCTTCACAGAAGACAAACTTAACATGACGAAGTTGCCGCAAACCTCTGAAGCATCCTTCAGCTAGTCTTGACATGTTTTGACTACTGGTATGAATTGTTGCTTGACATGCGAGTTTCCATTGCTTGCTGGCTGCTTTTGGGGTACGGCACTCTTGCAGTGCACCCGCTGTGTGGAGGTACGACAAAGTTCCCGAAAGTCCGTCTTTGGTTCTCACTGACATAGTGATCATTCCACACGGAGGTAAAGTTGGTTCCGGCCTGGTTCAGAATGGTCTGGCAGATGTAGGCGTCATACGAAGCATTGCTGCTCACAACTCACAGATGTTGGGAATCTTGGCTGACCCCAAGCTCCGTGAATATCAACTGCCATAGATTGCCATCTTTCGTACATCGACAGGCTTGCAGTCATTACATCTCATGCACTTTCCACGTGTTCGTGATCGCCTTCATATCCTTACATTCCAAGACCACAACAGCAATGCACCAAGTGCTTGCAAGATCCCAAGATGGAACCCATGCTGCGGATTGTCGTTGCAGCTTGGATGGCTGGTCTCCTGTGGAAAAACGGCTAGATGACGCTGTTGGATGCAGCCTCTGGCCTGGCTGTTCTGCCATCAGCGCCGTCATGTTGGTACGATCCAGACCATTGTCCAGCCTCAATGCCTTGGAAAGAGCGCCAGATGAATGGATGCTTCACTTTTGAGTTGCTCGATTGGTTTCAATCGGCAAATGATTGGGATTCAATTGTTTGTTCTTCAATCCCTCGAAGGCCTCACTCCCTCAAATGCTCCCAGTGCCTGCAGCAGGATGTGCTGCATATTCGATGGGTATCTTGGAGAAAGATGCTGGGACACTGCTTCCGTATTTACCTTTGAACGCTGCTGTGCTTTGGCAGCCGATTCCGACAATCAGACGCTCGGATAAGTGAAGAATACTCCGGTACCACCTGACGCGGGTCTCGCACCTGGTATTTCTTGTTACGGTTGAGGTTGGCTGAGGCACAACAATGCTTGTGCACGTTGCAGTCCCATGGACAATCTACAGTAGAAGCGACTGTCTTGTAAAGCTAAGGCGCCACATTCCGTACTGGCACTCCAAGCAGGTGCTCATCAAGCTTCAGGATGACTTCGCCACCTTCAAAGAAGGAGGCCTTGCGCAGCAGCCTCTGCTGCTTTCTTCACGGCCTTGTTCAATCATTTTGCGCCAGGCCAGACCCTGAGGCTTCACCAAGACGCAGCTGGGCTTTTTCTCATACTTTCGAGAAGGCCAAGAGCAACTTCTCGGTTTCGCATGCTGTAGAAACTTGTCAGGTACCTGGCACCTTTGAAGGCGAATGGCAGATCTACGAGCCGCAGAGGGCACTCTGACAGGAAACCGTCAGGCTTTATCTCTGGAAAATAGCATTCAAGATCCTCTTCAGGTGCCTTTGGTGTTGTGGGAATCTGGCTACCTGATGATGCGCTGGATGGAGAACAAAGCCATTGCTGCTGGTGGTTTGAGAATCCTGTTGCTGAGAAAGTGCTGGAATATTCTTCATACTTGTACCGATTCAATCAAGGCAAAGGGTTAAACCTGCTTGTGCATAAGGAGACCAACGTGTTCTCGAGCTGGGTGCAGGCATTGGTCTTGCTGCCATTACAGCAGCTCTTGGAGGGGCGCATGTTCTGGCTACAGATGGCTCTGGTGACATCGCTGCATCTCAGAAAATCTGTGCGAAGCTTGTACTCTTCTGGCAGAAGCATCAGTTTACAAGTTCGTCGCGGTAATCTTCGCATCTCCTAAGTTGTTTTTTTCTGAGGCCCCTTACCACTTTACATGATTGTCGATTTGCTGTGTTTCAGCGTGATGACGTCCATGTCAGGTGATGCAGTTCAGCTGATGAAGAGGATGGATGGTGTACCTGGTATCACGTTACAGCACGTGAGTAGATTCAATTCACATGACAAATTCTTCTGTGTGCTTCGGAGATGAGGAAAAATCAATCACACAATTAAGCAGGAGCCGCAGCAAACAACGCAGGCTAGAGCCAGATGCTGCGCCGTAAGACTTGCGGCTGTAAGCCTGTGCGTGAAGACATGGGTGGCTAGACGACAAGAGTTAAAAATGAGAAAGACGGAGCAAGGCTGCGCAATGCCACACACCGAGTTGGGGGTCTTGTTGCACACTGCCTGATTTTGACTTCGAACTTGCAAACAAACGTGAGCAAGTGAGGGAGAGACTCTGCAGTCCTACCACCCACACCACTCACGGCTTCGGAGGGGCTCCACAAGCTTTGTCGCTTCCTTTCTTCAGTTCAAGTGGAGGAACTTGAAACTTTTTTGAGCTGCCAAGGTGCTGCCCAGTTGACTGTTGAGTCAATGCTGACATCCGAAAGTTGCTGTCCCGACGTGCAAATATTACATGCCGCAAGCACACGTCCCTGCGTCTTCAATTCAGACTGCGCAAGACGGACTGCTACACACAGGGCGGAGGGTTCCTGCGTTAACAGTCGGGGTCTTCACGGTCCTTTTCCGGTCTCTAGGCTGCACCAGCTTCGCCTTCAGTTCCGGGTTCAAAAGAGTTGTGGGGTTCCAGGGGGCCTATGAACTTACCCGACATCGTGAGTTTGTATTCGAAAGCATCCGAAAGTGTCCGCGAGCGTTGGAACCTATCCGGAAAAGTCTTGACAGTCACGAAGATGAGGCCCCTCTGGTGCGCCATCCTCGCAACCGTCGTCCCTTTTGGAGCTCGTTTGTTGTTCGCGTTTCAAGAGTGCTGACAGTTGCGAGGATGAAGGAGGCATGTGGGGTGCGCCATCCCCGTAACTGTCGTTACTTTCGAACCTTGGATGTTGCCTAGAAAGGAGCGAGAGATGGGAGAAAGCTAAGAGACAGATGAGAGAGAGAAGGAAAGGAAAGAGAGAGAGAGGCAGAAAAACACAGCACAAACAGAAGAGAGACGGATCCTAGGATCTCGTGTCGTGCACCGTGTACATGACATGTACCTGCATTCGGGGATCGTGGCCCCTATCAGGTTCTAGATTGCAGCCGAGACACACCTGTTCATGAAGTGAGCGGACTTCATGATCTTTTTCGGATGGAAGATTTGCTACTGTATGCAGTGGGCGGATGCACACTTCGAATGTCGAGCAGCTGTTGATCCCATGCGGTTGTCACTGCAGCTGATGCTGTCAGCATTGAATAAATTTTGCCTGAACCTAGCAACCTGAGCTTTTTTGTGCAGATGCAGTACACTGCCTGCAACTGACCACAGCAAAAGGAGCAGGACAAGGGTGAGAGTACGAAGGAGAGGCATGAGCAACACGATTATTGAAAAGCGACTTACCTGGGCGGGAGGGCGCTCCAGAACGAAGAAACTCCAAGCATGATTCAGTTTGATGCGGCATAGGATCAGAGGGTCGTGTGCTTTCAGTCAATACCACGTCATCAAAGTTAAGTATTGGAATGGCACAGCTCATGTCAGCATCATTTGCAGCCGTGTGATGCTGCTTGCGTGTCGGGATGCATTGCTGCTCGGAGGAACATCCAAGCAAATCTTGACAGAGAGCAGGCTTCTGCAGAAGGATGTTTTTCCTTCATCAAGTCTTGTTCTTGTCGCCATGCGCTCATTGGCAGGCAGTCGTTGTGAGTTGGTCTCGTGCGCGTCCAGGCGACCAGAATTCGACCAATACGGTTGGACTGGACAACAATCATTGTGCAAGGCCCAACCATGGAGTTCCCATGCGAAACTTAAGTTTAGCACCGGCCATTGCCCTAAAGTGCAAAGTGAGCGTGGAAAGGGTTTGATTCTTGCACGTTTTGACAAGGTGCGGATATGGAGCCCGGGCCAAAGAAAGAAGCAGCTATGCGCAGGCTTATGGAAGCCGGAGTGTCAGGGCCCTTTGATATTGTCGTGTGTGCAGCTCTCGGGTATGCAGCTTGGTGTCAACTGGTACCCAAACAGCACAACTGTCGAAGCAGCTCGACGCAACTTTCCCACTCACTGAGTCCTTGCCACCAGGTACAGATCCAGGTATTTCATGCATTGCTGGGTATCCTCGATTTGGTCACAAACAAGGATGGACATGCGAACCATTGGTGATGGCCCGGACTTGCAGGTCTTGTTTTTTGTGCGAGCGCCAGCCTGGCATCAGTTGAGGAGACCATCGTGTTTTGGGGCGCCGGCAAGGACAGTACCATCAACTTGAACAAGTCTTGGAACCGTGATGAGATGTCCGTGGAAATGGACAAGGCTGACGATTGAATGGATTCCCATGTTAAGTTGCACAAGCTGAACTTACGGACTTGTTCGGCTGATTTTCTTTGAAGTCAGGCCTTCATGATTTTGAGCGAAGCGGGATCTAATCGCCCTGCCCATCTTAATCTGTACGAGCTGCGCCGCCGAGCTACATGGGAAGGAGCCCCGGTATTCAGGATTCAAAATGCTCGCAGTCTCGCGAGTGAAGCTGGCAACGCTGTCCCACAAATTGCTTACAGAAGATGCATGTGGCTTCATAAATTCTTCATCGTCGGTCCCAGCGTACGTATCCATAAATCTCAGGGCTCAGGTGAAGTGACATGTTGAACAAGATAATTTAGAATTTCGGCTGACTGATTGGAGAAGATATCGTTTCAGTGGTCGACATGGCTTGAAAGTATGGAGTGAGCTTTCTCTATGAATATTTCAAGTCTTTTTCGAATTTTAATTGATGGTTCAGGATATCGCTTGCCATGACTAAGGAATGATTTCATCGAATAGACTTGGATTGGAAGATAGAAAATTTTTCGGAAGGGTTATGGGCTAGGCTATTAGTTGACTTGTGGGATTGGATTCATGAATTTCTTTTTCAAAATTTCAGAATTTTTTTCCGGTCAATTTGATTACTTGCGGGAGCCTTATGGGGGATCTAGAAATTCCGGGAATTTTCAGGATGATTCTTTGAGAATCCTAATCATTTTGGGAATCCCGGACCCGATAATCGGGATCCCCGGGTTTAGGGTTTAAAGGTTTTACATTTTGGGGGTTAATAGATATTGTGGTGTCCGTATGTTGGGGGGATTTTATATACATCTGAATAATTATATATATCCCATAAAAGGCTACGGGCTCGACCCCTATTTTCGCTCTGCGGCCGCTCTGTCGGATGCCCCGCCTCCTCTTCCGGTCCATTTGGCTGCTTGGGAGGGTCTTGCAGGGGGATCCTGAAAATTCCGGGAATTTTAACACTTTTTGTCTAAAAATCCTGGGAATTTTGGGAATCACCCGGAGCTGAAAATTCCCGGAATTTTAGGAATTGTCCGGATTGAGGTTTGGGCTTGCCGGGTTGGATTTTAAGATTCCAACGCAACAGTGATGACGTGGGTGCCCCTTCACCTTCAAGGAAATCTTCATCTTGGTCCAGGGTAGTTCCGATGACGGTCGCCGCCCGCCAGCTGTTCAAGGGGGTTCGGCCTCACCATCACATATCAGCAACAGCTCTCGAAAAGTCCCAGGAATTCAAAATTCCGGGAAGTTTCGGGATCCCCCGGGTTCAGGGTTTTACGCTTTACGGTGTAGGGTTTTGGGGTTTAATAGAAATTGTATAGGGTTTGTCCGGAGTTTTGTCGTGTTTTGGGGGGTTTTGTTTTTTGCTTTTGCTGTAATGGTTTGGGTTCTGTCGGGTGTGGTGGGGGGTGGGTGGTTTTGGGGTGCTGAGGGGTTGGGGCTGAAAGGCTGGGGTTTTGGGGGGTTTTCCCGAATTCCCGTGGTGGTGGTCCCGTGGTGGTGGTCCGTGGTCCCCTGGTGGTTCGTCGTGGTGGTCCCACAGCGTGGTGGTGGTGGTCCCGTGGTGGTGGTGCTTTGGTGGTGGTGGTCTGTCGTGGTGGTGGCGGTGTCCGTGGTGGTGTCCGTGGTGGTGGTGGTGGTGGTGGTGGTGGTGGTCCCTGGTGGCCGTGGTGGTGGTCCCGTGGTGGTGGTCCTATGGTGGTGGCCGTGGCGATGGTCCGTGGCGGTGGTCTCGTGGTGGTGGTTCCGTGGTGGTGGTCCGTGGTTGTCTCGTGGTGGTGGTCCCGTGGTGGTGGTCTCGTGGTGGTGGTCCCGTGGTGGTGGTCTCGTGGTGGTGGTCCCGTGGTGGTGGTCGGCGGTGGTCGGCGGTGGTCTTGTGGTGGTGGTCTCGTGGTGGTGGTCTCGAGTCTCGTGGTGGTGGTCCGTAGTTTACATAATATCATATTTTGCAATGAATATGATAGTTTTCTATATTCGGGATCGTGGTTCTTTTTTGTTTTTTGTTTTTGTTGTGTTGGTTTGGGTTTTGTTGAGTGTGATGGGGGATGGATGGTTTTGGGGTGGGAGGGGGCTGGGGCTGAAAGATTGAGGGGGGAGGGTGCCGGGGGCGGCGGGGGGTGGGGGAGGGGTGGGGGGGGGGGGTGGGGGAGGCGGGGGGGGGGGGGCGTGGGGAGGCCGAGGGCTTTGGGGAGGTTTGGGGAGAGGGAGGGGGTGTATGCTGGTTGAGGGGGCGGCAGTCGTGGAAGCAGACAGGAATAGCCCTACCACGGAGGGAAGAGCGACCTAGGTTCTTACAAAAAAAAAGACTAATCTAAAAATAGTAATGAACTAGAGTCTCGAGAAGCTCTTGTCGTGTCTTCTGGCGATCATGTGTGGGACGCTTGGCAGCTGTAGACCTGGCGTCAAAAAATTCGCCGGGCCCTGGGAAGGCAACAGATGTCATCAGTCACCGTTTCTGACCGGGGCAGATTCAGGCTTTGGGTGTGTTTGGGGGTGGGGGGAAGGTTTGAGCAATGTTTCCATGCCCTCCTAGCCTCATCAACTCCCCTACAGACACACTTCATCCCATCCATGCCCACTCCAAGAAATTCTAAAACCCTAATCCCCCCCTAGTCCCCCCCCCCCCTTTCCGAATCCAACCCCCCCCGCCCCATGGAATCAGCCCCAAGGTCATCCAGGTCGCGCGAGGGAAGCGGCCTACGCTGCCCAATGAAGTCCTTGGCCCGAGCATGGAGCTTGCGCCGCAAGTCCACCCACTAGCAACAAAGCATACAAGCAGCAAGTAGAGCAATACATGGAATGATGCAAAATAAGTAGTAGATGATGTAACTGCAAATCATCATGATCGTAGTAGTATTATTCGTCGTCGTCGTCGTAGTTATTATTAGTAGTAGTAGTAGTAGTAGTAGTAGTAGTAGTAGTAGTAGTAGTAGTAGTAGTAGTAGTAGTAGTAGTAGTAGTAGTAGTAGTAGCAGTAGCAGTAGCAGTCGTAGTCGTAGTCGTGGTTGTACTCGTAGTAGCAGTAGCAGTCGTAGTCGTAGTCGTCGTAGTCGTCGTAGTCGTCGTAGTCGTAGAGTATAGGCGTAGTAGTCCAGTAGCCCCGTAGTACTAGCTAGTACTACTAGTACTACTAGTAGTAACAGTAGTAACAGTAGTAACAGTAGGAACCGTCTGCAACCCCTGCTTGGGAGGATTTTCGGGGGGGGGGGGGATCACCATAAACCTTTTGTTCGTTTGCGTTTGCAGCCCGTGTCTGGCTTGTGCCTTCGCATGCCAGTCCATGACCGTCCACACCTTCCACAAATATAGAGCGGCCTCGTTGCTGCTTTTTCAGCAGCCACGTTTCGACGGTGTCACATGAGGCTCCCAGGAGGCTTGTCCAGATCATTGAGAGAACATTGGGCGCAAACCCCGACGCGCGGTCCACAGAGCGAACATGCATCAGCACGGAGTGGTTGGCAGAAGTTTGATCCACGTGGTTCTTCGTGAGTCTGGGTTGGACTTAGTTACACGCGGCTGTCCTTGCCTGAGGACAGACCCACCTTCGATGAGCTTGTGAATCAGCTCTCCGACCTTTACAGCGACTTAGGCTCAAGCCCACGCTCGAAGCGCAGTCTGTGGAAGATTGGCAAGACTCTTCCATGCAGGTGGCGTTGATTCGCAAGACGTCGCCTTGTCTGAAGCGTGCCCGCGGGTTGCACGAGAACATTTGGGTGCGCGGCAGATGCTCGGTTGCCCTGAAACCGTAAGTCCAAATCCTGAGCCCTGCAGAAACAACAACAGGGTCCTAGCAAGGCTCTGGCTCTAAACTCTAAACAGGCAAAAGCACAAAATCCAAGCCGCCAATGCATTCACTGCACTGTCCTTAAGCCTTGTTGCAGCTTGGTGTGCAGGGAAGGTTGGGAGTGTCAAAAGGCCCAGGCCCACAAAGCTGCAGAGGCCCCAAGGCCTCCTGGTTTAGGGTTTAGGGTTTAGGGTTTAGGGTTTAGGGTTTAGGGTTTAGGGTTTAGGGTTTAGGGTTTAGGGTTTAGTCTCGAAGATTGACAATTGAGTTTCCAGGTACACCTTCCGCCAGAGTGAGACATATCCGCGTAGCGACAAGGACAAGGACACACAGTCCAAGCGCATGCAGTCCAAGTAGCGGAGCTGAGACACGGGTTGGCTATACTCCCCTTCGAACCAGAATAACATTAATATATTCAATATCCTTTTGGACAAAAAGAAAGAATATTTCCCAGGGGATATAGTTGGGCCATCAGCCAGCGGCTGCCAAGCAGTCAGGACCGGAATGATGAGGGGTCCACAGTTCAGTGCCATTCCGGGCCATGTTCCCTTCTTGGGGTCCCGGTTAAAAAGATGCGTAGATGCGCCCCTTCAAATTCAGGGGGCTGATCCCTGCCGATCATTGAGTTCTCAGACTGAGTTCACAGTCTGGAACGTTTTTTTGGTATTTAATGCCTGTGTATAGCAGGACACCTTCACTGACGGTAAGCCTAAGTCGCTCCGCGAGGCTGTAAAGGCTGTCGCAGGCATCCGCCAATCCTCAGTCTTCTTCCTTTCGGCCTTTCAAGAAGCGGTATGCCAGCTGTGCCTGGTTCAAGCAAGCTAGATCAGGACAACCCTTGAGATGCTGTGGGTCTAGCATGCTGTGTAGGACGGCGTAGGACTTGAAGTGGGAACTCAACCATGATCGGCCCATCTGAAGCCCGAAGCTTCCCGAAAAACATAACCCCAACCCCAAACGTCAACGCATTTTTGACTGAAGCTTCGCCCCCCCCCCCCCCCCCCCCCCTCGCTGCCGGCATCTCCGCACACTGGACCAGGCACTTGTGCGTTACGGGGGCAACAAGGAGGTTCATGGTACTGAAGAACCAATTATCACTGTATCTCTAGCCCACTTGCAAGCCCCTTGAGTGCCCTCATATGGTTATCATTGGGCTATAAGTACAGTTTTTATTGGGTTAATGCAATGGGACCTGGACAAAAACAGCACCCCTATTTACGATGCAGACACAAAACTTTTTTCAGCACCTTGCGCAGGCATGTGCCAGAGTGCGACGCATTGGCTCATTCTTTCTGGCTCAGGCCAGCTACACCGACCTTTTCACGGTGAGTATTTTGCAGCTTCTCCTAGGTGGTTCAGGCGAAGTTTGGGACGGTTTCACGGTTTGACCCTAAACTCCCAACCCTATACCTGAACAGATCTTCCAGGGTAGCCTTCCTGGTCAACCGCTGGC
This sequence comes from Symbiodinium natans, assembly GCA_905221605.1. Taxonomy (NCBI): domain Eukaryota; class Dinophyceae; order Suessiales; family Symbiodiniaceae; genus Symbiodinium; species Symbiodinium natans. The sequence continues at coordinate 3,145 of CAJNDS010000730.1, read as the reverse complement.
TCTTTTGTGTTGGAGAATGGTGCATATCCTTGGCTTCAGTGCGCGGGAGTGTGCTGTGATCAGAGGGCTTCGGGGGATTGTAAACCCTAAGGCCCAAACGCCTAAACCCCCAAACGCTAAACCGAAACCTCAGGCCCCAATCCCCTTATCGTTTAGAGCTTCCGTTCCAGGATTCAGGGCTCGTTGGCGCCCTCTAGTGGATTCGCATGTTGGCTCATTCCAAACCTAAACCCTAAACCCCTTAACTACTATTGCTCAAGGAGGCGGCAGTGGCAAGATCGAAGTCCGAAGCGCGCCACAAGAGGATGCCCCAGTTGCCAAAAGCTGAGAGACAGGTTTTTTTTTTTTTTAATGTTTTTTTTTCCGTTTTTTTTTGTGTTTTTGGGGGGGGGGGTGGGGGGGGGGGGTGGGGGGGGGGGCGGAGCGGCTTTGGGGGGTGGGGGCGGGCCCTCTCTAGATTTCCACCCTTATGTATCAGGGATGTCAATATGTGTGTGTGTGTGTGTGTGCACGTCAGTCTGTCTGTTTTCTGTCTGTCTATCTGTACGTGTGCCTCAATGAAGCCGTTACGCCTAAGCCATCCTCGATTGTAGGGACAGGATGCTCCTAGCTTGGGGGATGTTCCCCCCCTATGCTAACAATCCTTAATGGTGATTATAGTACCCCCCCCCCCCTATTAGAATCCCTTGTAAGGACTGTTCGTATAAGGTTAGTACCGCCCAATTAGAATCCCTACTATTAAGGTTAGTACACTAGAATCCCTGTTAAGGTAAGTACAAGGGGGAACATCCCATCTCCTAGCAGTCAAGAGGCATCTGGGACATGCGCAGACATCAGCGGCAAGAGGCGACGTCGATGCGCCAGCACTGTGAGAAGCAGCACCCAATTGTTTGAAAAAGGTATCCTAAACCCTAAATCCCAAAACCTTGTAGTGTTGAAGGCTGTCGGGTTTTTAGCCGCCAGGCTCAAGAATGTCAGAATATACAGCAGAGAATCCACTGCAATGTAAAGCGAGTATATCATATTTTACGTAACAATTACATCCCATGGACGTATATGTCATACTGCATAAGACATATGTATATATATGTATGTTTATCATGTAAATATGTCGATATGTGTATGTATATGTATGTACTTACTATAGGATCCAACTTTGGAGTTCACGGCTTCACGCAAAGGTTGGCGAATTGCCCGACGGCTTGCTGAGGGTCGAGGTTGGAGGCCTACAAAGCGTTGAGCTGGCTGAAAGAGCCGCCATGGTGATCTGGGTTTAGGTTTTCGGGTTTAGGGTTTAGGGTTTAGGATTTGGCTTCATGCCTTGCAAGTTTTAAAGCGCTGGAAAGCACGCTGGCCCTGGGCTCCACCTGAATTGTGATCCTGAGGTCCCTGATCCTGCCACTGGGAGCTGGTGCCGTGCGCAAGAGACCGGCACACAGAGAGAAAGAGGCAAGAAAGAAGCAGAAGCAGCAGAAGAGAGAGAGGGAACTTCGGGTTTAGGGCATAAGGTTTTACGATTAGAAGCTTCCCCGAGACGTGGAGGTATTTTGCCTGAGGAGCTGCAGCGGCTTCGCGAGATTGGCGCCGGGAAGGCCTGCGGGGCCGTGGACGATTGCCTCTGTGGAGGTGATTTTAGCAGCGCAGCATGCAGATTTGCTTCTTCAGTCGGATTCGACATCGAAGGGTCTCTTTATTTTGGAACACGCCCCTGAACCCTAAACCCTGAACCCTGAACCCTAAACCCCCTAAACACGGCCGTTGGGGGAGGAAGCCTGGGTCCTGGTGGACGGCAAGATGGTCCGAAGAGTTGGCAGCCTTTCATTGAAGGACGTTGTTTTTTGACAGTGCTGCCTTTTCCCGGAGGCTCACAGATGTGTCACGCTTTGTATTAGGACCCGAGTGGAGATGAAGATGATCCGGAGGCCCTAATTCGAAGCATTCTTCTGTGCTGTCAGGCATTCGCAAGCAGAGTTTTCTAGGCTGCCTCAGGTAGAGCTAGACTCCAGCATCTTGCCTTCCTGGGCAGAGGCAGAGGCACCGGCAAGAGCGTTGCAAAAGCTCGTTTGCAAAAAGGCTGATGCTTGGAGGTTCATGGTACTTAACTAACCCCAAAAATCACTGTACTCAGAACCCAATTACAACCATATTAGGGGCTGATAAGAAGTGGGTGATAAGTACAGTTATACTTTGGTGAATAGGTACCATGAACCTCCGAGTCGTCGAAGTCGGGGAGCAAGGCGAACTGCCAGCTGCTGCCATCGGAGGAGGGTGAGCCAGCAGAGGCTTTCCCGGGTGGAATCACCCATTTTTGTGTCTCTTGCGTCCTTTACAAACCTCACAACATCGTTAGGGTTTAGTTTAGGGTTTAGGGTTTAGGGTTTAGGGTTTAGGGTTTAGGGTTTAGGGTTTAGGGTTTAGGGTTTAGGGTTTAGGGTCTAGGGTCTAGGGTCTAGGGTTTAGGGTTTAGGGTTTAGGGTTTAATTGTTCTGAGCATGGAAGGAGCAACTCAAGTCCCTCGATGCCACAGTTTCGGATGAGGCGGCTTGCAAAGCACACTTGAACCCCTAAACCCTAAACCCTAAACCCTAAACCCTAAACCCGATCATGGGCAGTAGCCAGCTCCCGCAGCAAAGTTTCGTTGCAGAGGCTCGCCTGCATAAATCTCGCCAGGCACTGATGCACCTGCTCCGGCATGGCTATGCAATCGTGGACTGGGGCGCCGAAATGATTCATTGTAGTCTGAATCACAACACGATCAAAAGCAGCACGAACTAAACAGTCAGTTCGTTGATAATAATCATCAGATTCATTCCGAAACATATCGCAATCCGGGCAGTAGTGCTGGCCTGTTTGAGCAGCCGAATCTAACGTGCTTGCGCAGGACAACGCCCTTCCAGGTGAGCTGTGTGCAGACGTCTCAGGCAAGAAATGTACCCCACCATGCGTGCGACCGCCTGACATCTTCTTGGATCGACCCCTGGGTTACTTAATTCCGGTCGTTGGGCAAGGAGATAAGTTGCTGAGGGGCTCGCGACTGTAATATGGTGTCCGTTTGTCCAAGCTCATATTGGGCTTGATCTGCATGATGGCCCTGGCGTACCAGTCATAAATATGATACCAATAACATAGCCTCGAAAGGCCCACA
>CAJNDS010000729.1:77500-79554 GCA_905221605.1 Symbiodinium natans | reverse complement strand
CGTTGAGGTTTCAAGGTTTGGACCCCCCAAACGTTGAGGTTTCAAGGTTTGGACCCCCCAAACGTTGAGGTTTCAAGGTTTGGACCCCCCAAACGTTGAGGTTTCAAGGTTTGGACCCCCCAAACGTTGAGGTTTCAAGGTTTGGACCCCCCAAACGTTGAGGTTTCAGGGTTTGGACCCCCCAAACGTTGAGGTTTCAAGGTTTGGACCCCCCAAACGTTGAGGTTTCAGGGTTTGGACCCCCCAAACGTTGAGGTTCAAGGTTTGGACCCCCAAACGTTGAGGTTTCAAGGTTTGGACCCCCCAAACGTTGAGGTTTCAGGGTTTGGACCCCCCAAACGTTGAGGTTTCAAGGTTTGGACCCCCCAAACGTTGAGGTTTCAAGGTCCAAAACGTTGAGGTTTCCAGGTTTGGGACCCCAAACGTGCAGGTTTCCAGGTTTGGACCCCCCAAACGTTGAACGTCAACGTTTGAGCCCAGGGCTGGTCAGCAGGGTTTGGGGTTAGTTAGTGTCAGAGCCTAGCTCCATCTAAGAGAAAGTTGACGAGGACGTTAAGTGACATTCAAAGTAAGTTGTCTTTGTTGTGTCGTGTGCACTCCACAACATTCCGGCACTGCTAGTACAGCAGTGCCGGTTTAGGGTTTAGGGTTTAGGGTTTAGGGTTTAGGGTTTAGGGTTTAGGGTTTAGGGTTTAGGGTTTAGGGTTTAGGGTTTACGGTTTAGGGTTTAGGGTTTAGGGTTTAGGGTTCGCCAGTGAAGGTGGCGCCTAGAGCATTGTTGGAAAGTGTCTTTTGATAACACGAGAAAAACGACACTAGGATGTATCCATTCTTTAAGGGTGTGCAGATGTCATCATGTCGTTTTCCATTCTTTAAGGGTGTGCAGATGTCATCATGTCGTTTAGATGTTCTTTAGATGTTCTTTAGATGTCCTTTAGATGTCCTTTAGATGTCCCTTAGATGTCCTTTAGATGTCAACCTTCGACCATAACTCCCCCACTCCCCCCACCTCCCCCACTCCCCCACTCCCTCACTCTCCCACTCCCCCACCCTCTCACTCCCCCACTCCCTCACTCCCCTACTCTCACACTCTCCCACTCCCTCACCCCTTCACTCCCTTACTTCTCTACTCTCTCACTCCCCCACTCCCTCACTCTTCCACTCCCTCACTCCCCCACTCCCCCACCTCCTCACTCCTTCACTCCCCCACTCCCCTACTCCCACACTCCCCCGCTCCCTCACCCCCCCACTCCCTCACTTCTCTACTCCCTCACCCTCTCACTCCCCCACTCCCCCACTCCCCTACTCCCACACTCCCCCACTCCTTCACTCCCTCACTCCACTCCTCCACTCCTCCACTCCCCCTCCCCCCCTTCAGGGCCTGACGGGTTCCCCCACTCCCCCACTCCCCAACCTCCCCCACTCCCCTACTCCCCCACTGTCCACCACTTCCCCACTCCCCCACCCCCCACTTCCCCCACTCCCCCACTCCCCCACTCCCCCACTCCCCCCACTCCCCCACTCCCCCACTCCCCCACTCCCCCACTCCCCCACTCCCCCAATCCCCCACTCCCCCACTCCCCCACTCCCGCGTGTGTACACGCACACATGCTTGTGCACACGCGTGTGTGCATGCGTCTGTGCGTTGTGCGTGCGTGTGTGCAAGCGTGTGTGTCTGCATGCGTGTGTGTGTGCGTGCGTGTGCGCATGCGTGTGTGTGTGTGTGTGTGTGTGTGTGTGTGTGTGTGTGTGTGTGTGTGTGTGTGTGTGTGTGTGTGTGTGTGTGTGTGTGTGTGTGTGTGTGTGTGTGTGTGTGTGTGTGTGTGTGTGTGTGCACGTGTGTGCACGCGTGTGCACGCGTGCGTGCACCCGTGTGTGTACTTGTGTGTGCACACGTGCGTTGACGCGTGTGTGCACCCGTGTGTGTACGCGTGTGTGCACGCGTCTGTGCACGCGTGTGTGCACGCGTGTGTGTACGCGTGCGTGCGCACGTGTGTGAACGCGCACGCGCAGGCGTGTGTGCGCGCGGTGTGCATGCGTGTGTGCACGCGTGT
>CAJNDS010000729.1:0-72500 GCA_905221605.1 Symbiodinium natans | reverse complement strand
AGCTAGAAAGGTACCTGTGTCATCCGAAGTGTGAAACGATTTCTGTCTACGCTGCCGGCGTGAATTGGGTTGTTGTGCGGCATTGTGGACACAGGTGATCATTGGTGAAACGGGGAGAAGGGGTCTATATGTCTTCTCTTTTTATCTTGTTTATGTTGTGCAGGTCTGCGGCGGCGCTTTGTGCCACAGTTCATGCATTGTTTTACATCTTTATTTGCGGGATTGCAGTTAAGGGCCATCTGTAGGAAGAATTCTTTGCAGGATCGACACTGGAAGATGTTTTTTGAGATTTTTGCTCCTGACCGTGTATACTGTTGCTCGAATTTGGTCTGGCAATCACGACAGCTGATGGCCTGCGTCGGGAAGCTTCGCATGCAGTTGGAGAACTGGTCCAGGTCCATGGTTCTGGTGCAGCTTGCGCATGTTAACGGCCCAGTGTTCGCCTCTATGCATTGCATGCATCGGCGTTCGTCGTCGGAGAGTGTTTCATGCAACTGGGGTCTGTGGAAAGCATCTTCGGTCTTGCGTGTGTCGCAATCTTGGCATGTGTATGTTTTTTTATCGGCTTGCAATCGGAGAGACCTCCTGTTCTTGTTTCGTTTTTTTTTTGACTTGAAGCTCTGACAGGTGATGCATTTGGCGGGTTTTCTGGCTTGTATCTGTCTCCATTGATTGTGTGAGAAGGCTTCCAGGTGCTTTTCTTCTTTACATTCGTGACAGGGCGCGGTCAGGTTGTCGGTTGTGTTCGGTGAACTTGTTGACGGGGGCTCTCTTTGTTGCATGGCAGCCACACGTGTCTTTTCTGACAGAGGTTGCCATTTGGGTCCTTTGATGGGTCGATATCGCACGGGCTCATTGTAAGTCTGGGGGTTCTGGAGCACCCAGGCGTGTAGCGTTTGGCAGTTTCTATTGAATGCCATGTTGTTGTGCTTCGTCACGTTCTTCGGGTTCATGAAGAAGTTGTTCTTCGCTTCTGGTCCTTGGTCGTAGGGATGCCATGTATCACCGATTTTTTTGCCGACGGCAATGGTGTCCACGAAGTCAACTTCTCCATATATCATTCCCTTTCTTCTGGCTGCTATGCAAAATCGGCCTCGTTTCCGCAGTTTCTTGTCTCTGAGCTCCCACGATCTCTTGCCTTGGAGAATTTCTCGGGCGCTGGTCTCGTCCACGACCCAGGCTTGTCTTGGTGCTGTTATGGAAAGGTCGTCTCTCGGCTTGGCTTCGTCCGATGCTTTTGTGGTTTTCGTCATGGCTGCCGTAGGTGAATTGGATTTTGTACCAGTCCGGTTCTCTTGTATGCTCGCTACCTTGAACCAAAAGTTTTTGCGTGATGTGCTGGGCTGGTTTGGGCTTTTTCGTGTCCTTTTTTTGGACGCGGCGTTTTGGGCCGGGGTACGTTTGGATGGGTCCTTTCGGGACAGTGCTTTTTTTTGGGGATGGTTCTTGGGGATTTTTGGGATGGGCCTTTTTGACGCCTTCCCATTTGCCCGGGAGGGGGGGGAGGGGGCGGGGAGGGGGTGAGGGGGGAGGGAAGCGGGGAGGGAGGGGGGGGGGGCCTCAGAAAACGAAGGAGAGGGGGTGGGGGAGGGCAGTACTGGTCCCGTGGAGAACATGCTCCGGCACCGGGCCCATCGTGGGTGCTACCGACCTCCGAGCGGGTGAACGACTGGGTTGGCTTGTGCCATTGAGGTTTTGGGGCTGGTCTGGGGCTGGTCTGGGGTTGGGCTGGGGCTGGGCTGGGGCTGGGCTGGGGCTGGGGCCGGGGCTGGGGGCCGGGGGGGCCCGGGGTCGGGGGCGTGGGCGGGGGCCGGGGTTTGGGGGCTGGGCGCTGCATAACCAGTCCTTCCCCCCTCTCTCCCCTACTTTCCCCTACTTCCTCACTTTCCTCCTTCCACTTCCCCCCACTCTCACTCACTTACTCCTTCGCTCCTCTCTCCTCTCGTCCCTCTCTTACTCCTGCACTCCATTTTCCCACCTCCATACTTTTCCCACACCACTCTTCTGCTCCTCCACTCCCTCAGTCTCTTACTTACTCCCCCCATCCTCCACTCTCACTACTACTTAAGAACCAGTACCTCTCGCTTCGAGCGGGGCCAGAAATAGGTTCCAGATAAGACCAGTCTTCTCCTTGCTCCGAGCAGGGTCATAACCAGTCTTTCCCCTCTCTCTCCCTCACTCGCCCCCACTTACTTCTCTATTCTCGCTCACCCGCTTCCTCGCTCCCTCGCTCCTCTCTCCTCTCGTCCCTTTCCTACTCCTGCACTCCACTTCTTCACTCGCGTACCTCCCCCACTCCCCCACTCTCTTACTCCCCCATCTTCCCTTCCCACTCCCCCACTTCCCCACTCCCCCCTCCCACCCCTTTACTCCCCTACTCCCCTTCATTCCCCCCCCTCTCTTCACTCTCCCACTCCCCCACTACCCCACTTCCCCACTTCCCCACTTCCCCACTCCTCTACTCCCCCACTCCCCCACTCTCCCACTCTCCCACTCTCCCACTCCCATCACTCCCCCACTTCCCCACTCCTCCACTCCCCCACTTCCCCATGGGGTGTATCCAGGTTTTGGGCCTAAGGTTTTGGTTCTATAGGGTTTTGGTGGAGTGAGGGGGGGGGGTGGTGGGAGGGGGTGAGAGGAGGGGGGGGGGGGGCGGGTGAAGGGGCAGCCCTCTAGCCTTCCTGCGGCCCTCCAACCAGCCCCTACAGTCAGGGGCTGGAATGGATGGAGGGGTAGGATGGGCGAGAGTGGGGGAGGGTAAGAGAGAGTGGAATGGGGGAACGGGGGAGTGGAGGAGCGGAAGAAGGAAGTAGAAGTGGGTGGACTGGGGGAACTGGAGAAATGGGGAAGTGGGGGTGCGGGGGGGACTTGGAGAGGGAGTGGGAGAGTGGAGGGGGGGGGGGGAGTGGAAATGGGAGAGTGGGGGATGGGGAGGGTGCAGTGGAGTGTAGGAGTGGGGTGAAATGGGGAGCGAAAGAAAAGGAGGGCGAGGAAGGATGGGGAAGTGAGAGAAAGAAAAAGTGGGGGAGTGAGGGAGGGGCGAGTGTGCGGGGAGGGGGATGGTGGGAGTGTGGGAGTGAGAGGGAAATGGGTCAGTGGGGGGGTGTGAGGAGTAGAGGGGGAGGGGGGGGGGGGGAAGTCATTCCCCCACTCTCCCTCTCTTCATGCCCCCTATCTCCCTAAAGCACGACCCGTTTCAGCCCCTCACAAAGCATCATGTGCTAGGGCCGGGGCTGCGCTGGGGCTTGGGGTGGGGCTGGGGTTAAATCTGGGGCTGCCTCACTGGGACTGCTGGGGCTGGGGCTGGGGCTGGGGCTGGCGCTGGGGTTGGGGCTGGGGCTGGGGCTGGGGGGCTGGGGCTGCGGCTGGGGCTGGGGCTGGCTGGGGCTGGGGCTGGGGCTGGGGCTGGGGCTGGGGCTGGGGCTGGGGCTGGGGCTGGGGCTGGGGCTGGGGCTGGGGCTGGGGCTGGGGCTGGGGCTGGGGCTGGGGCTGGGGCTGGGGCTGGGGCTGGGGCTGGGGCTGGGGCTGGGGCTGGGGCTAAATCTGGGGCTGTCTCACCGAGATTGCTGGGGCTGGGGCTGGGTTGGCTGGGGCTGGGCTGGCTGGGGTTGGGAGGGCTGCACTGGGGCTGGGGCTGGGGCTTTGAAGATTTTGGGTTTTTTTTTTGTGTTTCGGCAGGTTGTCTTGGCGTTTGGGAGGGTGGGGGTGTTTGTGACAAATTGTAAATTTTCTGTCCCTGGGCTGGGCCTGACTGGGGTTTGGGCTGGGGGGGGGTTGGGGCTGGGGCTGGGGCTGGGGCTGGGGCTGGGGCTGGGGCTGGGGCTGGGGCTGGGGGCTGGGGCTGGGGCTGGGGCTGGGGCTGGGGCTGGGGCTGGGGCTGGGGCTGGGGCTGTGGGTGGGGTGGGGGGGGGGGAGGAGAGTGGGGAGTGGGGGTGAGAGGGGGGAAGTGGTTAGCGCGGGAGTGGGATTGGGTGGGGAGTAGGTGGAGTGGGAATGGGGTGTGGAATGGGGGGAGTGGGGGGGAGTGGGAGGTGGGATGGGGCTTTTTCAGGAGCCTCCCACTCTCTTCACTCTCCCCCCCCCCCGTTCCCCTCACTCCCCTTTCTTCTTCTCTCACCCCCCCTCCACTCTTCCCCCACTCATTCCCTCCACTCTCTCCACTTTCACTCCCCCGTTTTCTTCACTTCCTCTATTTCTCCTCACTTCATTTCTCTCGCTTCCCTCATTCCTCCACCCCTGACTCCTCCTCATTTCACACACTTCTTCTCCCTTCTGTCATTCCCACACTCCTCTCACTCCCTCCACGGTCTAAGGAAAGACATAAGGAAGTGAGCTACCACTTTCCTTACTCCAGAACTTTTTTTGTTGACTCTTAAGGGCTTCATTAAGCTCTTTAAAAGAGCGGGACCCTATTACTTTGGTCTTACTCGCAATGAAAAACATGATTTTTTTTACTGAATTCGATTATTTGGGGCACTTCTCCATTTTATCCCAGAAGGGCCAGGCAATTTTGGGCCTGGGTGGGGTGGGCGGGGGGAGGGTGGGGATTAAGGTGAGTAGGGAGGAGTGGGGGCGTGGTGGAGAAGTAGAGGCAGTGCAGAGTGGTGCGGTGTTTTATCCCAGGAAACGTTGCAAAAGTTTGGGCGTGGGTGGAGTGGGGGAGTGGGTGGGTGGGGATTGAGGGGAATGGGAGTTGGGGGGGGGAGTGGTGGGGAGGGAAGTGGTGGGGGGGGCGGAGTGGGGTGAGGAGTGGGGTGGGGAGTGGGCTGGGGCTGGGCCTGGGGCTGGGCCTGGGGCTGGGCCTGGGGCTGGCCTGGGGTTGGGCCTGGGTCTGGGACTGGGGCTGGGGGCCTGGGGCTGGGGTGCTGGGCTGGGGTGCGGTGCTGGGGTGCTGGGTGCTGGGGTGCTGGGGTGCTGCGATACTGGGGTCCCAGGGTGCTGGGGTGCTGGGGTGCTGGGGTGCTGGGGCTGGGGGTTGGGGGGGCGGGACTGGGGCTTGTTGTGGGGGGAGTGGGGGGAATGGGGGGAAGTGGTGAGGGAATGGGAGTGGGCACGTGTGGTTGCAGTTTCGGAGCCAGTGGAGTCGGAGTGGGGGGAGGGGGGGGCGAGGGGGAAGGGAATGGGGGGGTGGTAGTGGTAGTGAGTGGTGGGAGGGGGAAGGAGTGGGGGTGTAAGAGAAGAGGGGGAGGAGAGTCAAGGGGAAGAGTGGGAAAGAAGGGTGGGAGGGGGAGGGTGGGAGGGCGGGGAAGGGGGGCAAGGAGGAAAAGAAAAGGGGGCGGGGGGGGGGGGGGGGGGGGGGGGGGGGGGGGGGGGGGGGGGGGGGGGGGGGTTGGGGGTGGGCAGGTCGCACGTGTTGCTTTTTTTGGTACCGAGCTGACGTCGTAGTTGATTGCGTGGGTTCTTGTGTAGGTGTTCAGGGGTTCGTGGCTTTGCATACGTCGTTGGCGTGTCTTTGGCTGTGGCCTGCCTGAGCGTCTTCTCCTTGTACTGGTCGCAAGTATCGTAGCAGTAGGAGTCGATGTCGATTTTTTTTCAATTTTCGAGCAACTTCCAAGGGTCGGTGGCAAGGGTTGTCAGTGGAGGTGAGTGAGGCTTTGGCGTTCGTGAGCAGTTTCACCCAGGCTATGCTGCCTTTCGCAGCAGCGCCACGCAGCAATTGGCTCTTTTCCTCACACGTCATTCGCGGTGGTGTGCGGGTTTGTTGTAGAGTTCTAGCCACCTGCAAGGCACGGTGTTTGAAGGCTCGTTGCATCAAGTTGTGGCCTGTGTTGTCCCGTGTGTTTATGTCAGCTTTGTGTTTTAGCAGCAGGCGTACCAGTGATGTCGATCGCATGGATTCTGCAATGAGTATGGGAGTTGGTTCATGTGATGTTCTTGCGTGAACGTCCGCGGCGTTCTGCAATAGCAGTTTTGCAACGCGTGTATTTTGGCTGCGGCAAGCGGCTGTCAAGGGATTTTTGCCGTCGTCCGTGCCGTCGATGTCGGCTTGGGCCTGGATCAAAACTTGCACGACGTCTGTAGAATGAGAATTGCAGGCGGCTGCAAGGCTTAGTGGATTGCATGGAGACATGGGCATGTTGGGGTCGTGGTGTTCGTCGCAAATTAGCCTTCGAACCCAGGTCGGGTTGTTTGTTTCGATGGCTGCGGATAATGCTATCATTCCTCCGCTTCGGAATGACAGAACGATGACAAACAGAGTGACCTGGGTGTTCTTGACGGTGGTTCTGCATTTCGCCCACGTCCATGTGTAGTCCATCGTCTTGTTGTTGTGGCTGAACTGAAGTCGAATTCGGTTAGAGTTAACTTCGAGCATCGCTGCTATGTGGGGTTTCAGGTCTTGGAGCACGCTGTCGGCTTGCTGAAAATTTTTGCTGGCGGTGTCAATGGTGCAGATCTCGTTGCCATTGAGGCCGTGAATGCTGAGCATTGTTTTGTCGTGAGAAATTATGCTCGATTCTGTGAGTGTTTGTTGTTTGTTTGGGTACACGATGGTGGACTGTGTGGTCCTAAGTGATGAACTTTGTGTTCTTAGCGTTATACTACAAGTTGAGCTAGTAGCAATTTCTTCGGCTGTCCGAAATGTGTTCATTAATCTTGGTGACCTTCCTTGCAGACTTTCTGTTGCTGTATTCGTTGAGCCGATGTTGCATTGGGCGGAAATGTGCACGTGCTTTTTTTCTGGTGACTTGTTCAATGTTGACTTGCTTTAGTTGGCATGCGAGGCACAACGGGTTCAAGGAGCTTGGTGAGTAAGGCATCGGGCATGCATGCTTAATTTAGTTGATTCTGTTCGGGATTCAATTCTGGCAGAACTTGTAGCCGTGTGTTTTTTTGTCGTTGCGTCGATATAAGCCGTCTGATTGTTCTTTACCGGCGTCCTCTTCGTTGTCTTGGGTCCATATGCTATGGCTCTGAATTACAATGATGGTACGTCGATGCATGTTCGGAGAGGCAGCCGACTACTTTTGATGTGCTCGTCGCTTTGGACGTGCGTTGTCGTGGCACTGCTGACACAGGTGGTCGTCAGTGGTTGGGTGGGCGAAGTCTGTATACTCTCCCACGTTGCTCTGGATGTACTGTTTTTTATGCGTCTTCTCTGTTCTCTTGAGTTTGCATGCTGCTGCTTGGAGTGTGGTGAATGGTACTCTGATTGTTGTGCGGAGAGGCAGCCTGCTACTTTCGATGTGTTGTTCGTTTTGGATTAGCGGTTTTGCGGCACTGGGGGCACAGACGGTCGTTGGAGTTGTGAGTGGGTGGAGCCTGCATAGTGTCCCAGGTCGCTTTACATTTTTTGCAGGTGCGGTGTCCACGTGGTGGTACTTGACGGCCGTCGGTGCAGTTGATGCATATTTTGTTGTGAGTGGCGCCGTGCATGGCCTTGTTGAGATAGAATCTGTTGCAGGATCGGCACATGAACTTGTTACCTGTTGATTGCATTTCTTGCTCGAATTTGGTCTGGCACTCGAGACAGCTGATGGCTTGGGTTGGGAAGCTTCGCATGCAGTCGGAGAACTGGTCCAGGTCCATGGTTCTCGTGCAGCTTGCGCATGTTAGCGGCGCAGTGTTCGTTTCTATGCATCGCATGCACCTGCGTTCGTTGTCGGAGAGTTGTTCGTGCAACTGGGCTCTGTGGAAGGCATCTTCGGTTTTGTGAATTCCGCAATCTCGGCAGGTGTACTTCTGCTTCTTGCCATTGATCCGGCGAAACAAGGTATTTTTTCTTTTACCGTTCGTTTGGACGTTTTGACAGTTGAGACAATCGGCGGGTTTTGTGGCCTGGATGTTTTTCCATTGCAAGTCCGAGAAGGCTTCTAGGGTCTTGATTTCTTTGCATGTCGAACAGCAGGCGGTCGGCCACCTTGCTTCTTGGACGTCTTGTATGGTCAGTTCCTTGCGCAGCTTTTTGAGCAATAATTCGGGTCCATCTGGTGCGCCACGTTGAAAGAGCCATAGTGGAAAGGGGCGCAATATGAGAAGGTCTTCTCGACTGCAAACGCGACTGGCCGCCACTGTGCCGTATGACGTGTGTGTGAGACGATCTATGTTCAGGTCCAAGAGAACCGCGCTCCTTGGAAGGGTTGAGAGTGCATGTGCAGCTGTGCTAGTGCTGTCGGTGGGTTTGAATCGGAGATAGTGTGCTGTGGTTTGTTTGATTGCAGCTTAGTCGCAGTGTTTTTCCTTGGCTGCTGTGGGCCGTGATCGCGAAGGCTGGACTCAATGGCAGTTGCGTCCTTTTCACCCCCAAGACGGGACATTTCCTTCCTTTGTCGAGTTTCCAAGTTCTGGTCCATGGCATGATAGGATAGAGTCCCGGTTCTCGGCTGCCGTCTAAGGTCCAGTCTGCATCGTAGAATTTGACGTACCTGATCTCTGCTATTCTAGTCAGACGGATGTTAACTTGAAATAACAGTTGTACAGAAACGAATACGTGAATGATTCTAAAGATACAGTTTCACGTGCATGTGTATGTATATGTTTATGCTGTGTTGTTTCGTTTGGATATTCTTTTTGCGGATCGATGACACTACTCGTGGTTGTTGTTGATTTTCCGGCCATTCCCAGGAGTGAACATAGCCGAGGCGACCTTTCAGCAGGTACTTGTCGGAGCGGTCGATGTGCTGGGTGAGTTGCACTGGCAATCCGATTGCCAAAGGCAGCATGCCCAGGAGCCCTTCTGTGTCCATGTCGTGGTAGCGTAACCAGCGAATTTTGGCGGTTTTGTCGCACGCTTGGGTTTGCATGACTTCTGTGCCGGCTTTGTCTCGTGCGACGGACCAGCGGAGGGGAAGGCCCGTGGCTTGGGCGAAGCTGGCGGCTCGGTCTTTGTTGATTTGATACTTTGCGTCGTTGTTGGCAACGATGACTGTGCCGCACAGGAATTTGTCTTCGCTCAGTCGTGGGTCTTGTGGTGAGTCGATGACTCGTTTGCGGCTTCTTTTTTCGGCTTCGGTCAGGGTGCATCCATCGACGTGCTGGCCGTGCAAGTACTTCCAGTTGGTTTCAGACAGGCGGCCTGAACGCATCTCGGCGACGACCTGTCAGGAGAAGCAGGGATTGGGGGGGTGGGGGGGTAGGAGGTTCAGGGGGGTATGGGCGGGAATTCGAGAGGATGAGGCAATGTGTGGACGTTTTACTTGATGTGGTGAGTGTTTTGTTCTTTTGGATGCTTTGACCTGGTTGGGAGTCTTTTGTTTGTTTTTTTTTTTCGAAGTGCATTGTGCCTCGTTCCACCATTTGTCCTTGCAGCGCTCTTTTTGCACGAGTTCGGTTACGCCTTGCAATGCTCCGCACCAGACGAGCTCCCGGCCTGCTTGAATCAGTGGATCCGCCGCTACTTGTGCTTGGCTGCTTGCAGGTTTCAGGTAGGCTGGTATGTCCACGAGGCTGCCACCTTCTGGAGGCGGTAGTTGGTTGAAATCGCCGAGAAACACGACGTTGAGGCCGGCGAAGGGTCTCACTCGTCCCGTGACGTCGTGCTTCCAGCGGCTGGCGGCTGGGGTGGCGCTGCGAATGCGAGCTTCGATTTGTGTGAGGAGCGTGGCGCTGACCATGCCGATTTCGTCGATGATTAACCATCGCCAGAGGGCTATGCGCTTGGCGGTGTCTGGAGACATGCCCTTGTCGAGGCTGTGGCGCCCCATGGAGAGTCCGCAACTGGCGTGGAGCGTCTTTCCGCGGATGTCTGCGGCGTTGGTTGCCTGGAACGCGGCGGTCTCGAAGTCGATTCCCTGGACGTAGCCGAGGACATCTTGGAAAAGCGCACGCATGCATTTGAGAACGTGGGTTTTGCCGCTGCCCGGACCGCCGTGGAGAAGCCAGACGAGCGGCTCGTCCGCTTGCAGTCTGGTGTCGTTGCTTGGCGTCAGGTTGTATTCCACTAGAATCCTGTTTACGATCAGTTGCATGAAGCTTTTTTGTTGTTCGTTTAAAGTGGACTGAATTTTCTTGCTGTTTAGCCATGTGTGTAGTTTGTCTGCGGTGATTCTGTTCTGGTGGGTTACGACGGGTCGTTGGTAAGGGTGGTGGAGGCCTGTTTGTTGCTGCTGCTCGGTCGATGTTTGTAGTCTGCGCGAGTCTTTTGCTGCTTGGATCAGCTTGTCTGGGTCCGCTACGCCGGGTGAGGACTTCAGCAGCGAGTTCTGTG
The DNA here is from genome assembly GCA_905221605.1 of Symbiodinium natans. Lineage (NCBI taxonomy): Eukaryota > Dinophyceae > Suessiales > Symbiodiniaceae > Symbiodinium > Symbiodinium natans. The sequence continues at coordinate 62,356 of CAJNDS010000729.1, read as the reverse complement.
TCGCAGCCATTTTGGACAGCGGGTTGCTTTCTGGTGTGTGTGAAAGCCAGATCTTTTGGCTGAGATCAAACATGTTTTTTGTAAGCTGGCCTCGTTTCATTGTGGTCGTTGTTGCTGTTGCGTCTTCTGAAGGTTCCGGAGCCGTGGCTTCTGGGTCGTCGTTATCGTCTTCGGCTCCTCGAACCCTCGTGGTTTTGGCGAGTTGCAAGTCGTCGTCTTCGAAGTGATACATGATGTCTTCTAAGTTATCGTTGTCGCTGTTGCAGCAGAGGTCGTTGTTTATTTGCAGTTGGCGTGGTAGACAGAAGGTGAAAGCGTAGTTCAGGACGTAGCGCTTGACTTCCTCCGTGGCCCAGCCTGTGTGGGTCGCCCATCTCATGAGGGCCTCCTTCCAGGTTGTCGTGTCGGGACCTTTTAGCGTGCCTATGTACGGAGCTTCGTCGGTGGCGTCATTTTTGGTGCCGCTCCAGGGTCGGAAGAGAACCAGGAGGCGTTTCGCGTGCTCTTCGTCGTTTCGTCCGTACGTGGCTTTGAACACTACAGGAACATGTGGCCTTGGTCGGGGTACGATGATCCAGTCGTGTCGGAACGGTTCGTGCGTTGGATCATCCGTCATGGGACTCATGGGCATCCAGTCGTCATCTCCGCGTTCGTGTATTCGATAGTGCAAGCCGGGTTGGAGCTTCTGCCAGAAGGTTCCTGCATTAATTTGTTTCGAGCCGGCTTCGGTGAGGTAGGCGTGGTATTTCTTGGGTCGTGGTTGCGCTGCGTCACCTGGTTGTTGCTCGAGGTGGTGAGGCCGAGTTGCCATCTTCGTGCTGTAGTATCTGAGAAACTCGTAGGCGGACAAGGGGCTCACCTCAGGTCGCCGTCCTCGATGAGCGTAGATGGTCCAGAACGCGGGCTTGGGAATGGCTTGGCGGTTGCAGGTTTTTCTGGTGTCTTTACAAATCATTGCTTGTTCTTGTCTGGGTTGGTTGGTGGTCACGATTTCCTCGAGCAACTGGAGTCCGTGATGTAGGTTGATTTGTTGGCATGGGCTCGTTTTCACTGCCTCAGCTTTGGTGGGGTCCAGATGGCCGGCGTGCTGGACGAGGTTGGTGCATTCCACGGCTCCACGGACCACGCCTCGGGCATAGCAATCTGTGGCGAGTCTTTTGGCTGTGCGTGCCCCGACGTATCCGGTGTTGGGGTTGTGCTGCAGTTCCTTGGTCAGGTCGTGTTCTTGCGCGGCTTGGCTTTTGTTCCATTCGTGCACTTCGTTGATGGCGATGGGCAGGCGCTTGCACTGGTAGTCGCAGGCGTAGCCGGCCTGCGCGGACTGGTTGATCTGGGCTTGGCGCATGATTTCCCAGATGTTGTCTTCGCTTGTGCAGTTTTCATCGCAGCAGGCGGGATCGTGGAATTGTTGGGTGATGGGGAAGCGGTATGGGACCTGGACGTCGCTATTGCATCGTAGTGCTGCGAGCATGGCTGGATGGGTGCCGTTGAGGTTCGCGTCGTTGCAAGGCCCCCAGAGCAGGCCTAAGGCGCTGCGTTTGCCCTTGGTTGGCATGTCCATGTTTTCTGCTAGGCCCTTGCAGATGAGGAGGCTTTTGTCTGTTAGGCGCTTGTCTCGTGGGAAGCCGGCTTTGCATTTGGTGGGATCTTTGGGGTCTTTGCAGTGGCGTAGTGGCATGGGAGGTCCGTCGGGTGTGTTGGGAAGGTGGACGTGGTGTTGTTTTAGCTGTTGGAGTTTTTCGACGTCTTCGTTTAGGTAGAGCTGTCTCCAGGTCTCGGCAGGCAGCTTGCTGTCGCTTTGATAGTCGGGACGGCTGAGCGCGAGCGTTGAGCTGCGGAAAGCTGGCCAGGCTGCTTCGGTTTCGTGGCGATGTCGTTGCCATTCTTCTGGGTTGGAATACACGGTGCGGGAGACGTGTGAAACGTAGTTTTGGTACTGCTTCAGCATTTTCATCTGTTGCTCTGAACTCAGTTTCTGCAGATCGGCGATGGGTCTGAATTGGTGGAAGCTCTGCACGAAAACCTGTGCAAGTCCACGTGTGTGTGTGTGTGTGTGTGTGTGTGTGTCTGTGTGTGTCTGTGTGTGTCTGTGTGTGTCTGTGTGTGTCTGTGTGTGTCTGTGTGTGTCTGTGTGTGTCTGTGTGTGTCTCTGTGTGTGTGTGTGTGTATGTTTTTCTGTATGTGAATCTTTCTGTGTTTGTGTGTGCACCTGTGGGGTTGTGATGTGGATAGGTGGTTACATTGTGGGACTGTGAAAGATTTGGGCGTAGTGTATACATTTGTAGTATGTGATTTTTATATGTTTTTTTGTGTGGTGTCAGAGGGGGGGAGAGGGTGAACGTGCGAGTATGTGCTTGTGCCCGTGTGTACTTTGAGTTGGGTCATTGAACAGTTCCTTTCTTTGTGGTTCGGACCTGGAAGTGGATGTGCAGGCTTCCGCTTTTCTGACACTCGATCGAGCCATAGACGGAGTCTACGCGTCCGAAGATTCCTCCGCATGCCATGGCGTTGCTGCCGAAGGCGTCTGTGCAAGGATTGTTGGTCATTGCGCATTCGGGACAATTGGGACAGAATCTTACTCCGAATAGGTGCCGCATGGCCAGTTGCACGAGCACGCGGAAGCCTTCCGCGCATGCTAACGGGTCCTTGGCTAGCATGGCTCGGCGCTCGTCATAGGCGGGCAGTTGAGTCATCAGTTTTTCCGGATCGAGGCTGTAGTACTCCACGTTGAGATCCGGTTTGTTTTTGGACTGATATGACCTGGTGGCTTCTTCGGTGGTGGCGGGATCGCATTCTCTAGCTCTTGCCAGGCGCACCATGAGGACCTGCGTGGTGTTGCTGTTCTTGTTATGTTTTTTGGCGGCGGTGGTGGCGCGTGGTTATTCGCCGGTCTTCGTGGGATCATTTTTAGTGATCGGATATTCACTGTCGTTTTGCATGTGTTTGTGTGCTTAGAGAAGAAGGCTGGTCAGGGTTTTGTTCTGTTCGTTTTCAAACCAAGATGCGGAGTCTCTTTCGGAGGGGGAGAAGGTTACGAAGAGCGGCGTCCCGTAGCAAATTCGATTGGCGTGAGTTTCTTGTCTCATGATGCTTCTGACGTCGTGGGTGCCCGGAATGTTGCGGCAGCGTGCCGTGCAGTTGTCCAGCACCTGCACGTGTGGCTTTTGACGTGTGGGAAACGCATACTGGTTGTTCTTTTTGTCAGAGAGCAGAAGAGAGTCTAAAAATGATGTAAGAGAGAGAACAAAAGATGACCAACAAAAACAATAACATAAAAAACAACAAAGAGAAGGAGAGAAAGAAAGAGAGAAAACCAGAGATAGATGCCACTCGGATGTGTGCCAGGGATCGGGCCTTCTTTGCGGCTTCGGATAGGCCGATGCTGTACTTGACCTTGCTCAGATCGCCTTTGACGGGCTTGATCTGGTTGCTGATGTCCATGTACTTGCCGTGATGGAGCGCGTTCTGGATTTCGTTCAGTCCGTGAAGTATTTCGAGGTTGCTGAATTTCCGGTGGTCGCCCTGTTCGTCGATCGTTGCATACATGAAGGTGTTTTGTTGCAGGTTTACCATGGTTCGGAAGAGGAAGTTCCAGGTCGTGAAGCCGAATGTCCAGTCTCGTCTAAACTGTGTTTCGGCGCGACGTAGCATGGCTGCCGCCCAGGCGTGAATGTGGACGGGTGGTGCGTTGGGGTCTCGGCTGCGTCTGTTTGTGATGCCCCTCTCGTTGCGGTCATCTTCTGCTTTTTGTGTTCGGGTGTCTTGCACGTCGGGACAGGCTGTGGCGTAGCTGAAGCAGAAGCAGAAAGCGGTGGCGAAGTACATAGGTTCAAACTGGTCGATGAGCTGGTTGCCCGTTCTGACTTCGAAGGTGTCCATCTTTTTGTGCAGCTGTGGTGTCAGTTGGTCTCGGAGATTGTTTAAGGCCGCGACGGCGATTGAGTTTTGATTTTCTCGTTCCTCGCTGCGTCCTTCGGCCAAGATGCCTTGCGCGCGTTGGCTGGCAAATATTTCGCCGGCTTTCGATTCATCTTCGTGAGGGTGGTCCACGGGTGTTGCGGCTTTTTGTGGTTGTAGCTTTCCCCAGTCGTCGCTGTTTTGCATGACCTCGATTACTTTTAGGACTTCGGGTGGAATGCCGTCTTCTGGGAGCTCGCTGGCCGTTCTTTGTATGTTCTCTGCTCGTGTCTTCTGGAAGGCTGGATGGCCCGACTTCTTCATGTCGAGGATCAGCTGCACGACCACCTCTCGGCGCACAGTGGCCTGGTGAATGAGCGTCTTCAATTCGGAGGCAGTCGTTTTGCGCGTTTTGTTCGTTTTCAGAAGGACTCTTACGATTTCTCCCAGCTGCTTTCCTGTGCGTGGTAGTTGTGGTGGACTTTCTTCGGAGTTCAGTGCGTCCTTGAGGTTTGTGAGAAGTTCTTCCCAGGGCATCGGGAAAGTGAGTGCGTTTCCTCTTGCTCCCAGTCGATGGAGTGCTGCGTGGGCCTTGGCGTCGAGGGCTGCTGTGGTTCCTCTTTCTTCTTCTCCATATCGTGCTTCCATGGAGAAGCAGATTAGGGTGGTTACGCAGGGGCTGGCGCAGATCATTTCCATCACTGTCACGTTTTCTTTGTAGAGGCGTTCGGGGGCGAATCCCGTCCACATGTCATTGCACAGGCTCAGGGGCGGTAGCTGTCCCTTTCTTAGGTGTTGGGCGCAATCTTTGCACAGTGGCACTTCGCACTTTTCGCATAGCGTGTGAAGGCTGGGGTGCTCTGGATGGGCGGTGCATTGGTGATCTTCTGGGCAGCAGAGTACTGCGCCGTGACCAGGGATGTTCACTTGCCAGTTGTGAAAGTCTGTGAGAGAGCTTAGCTTGATGTCTCCAGCTAGGGTGTCGTAGGTGTCCAGGTATTTTTGTAGGCTGAGTATTTTGTAGAGATTGTTCGTTCTTGCCTCTGTTTCTTCTTTTGAATCCAGGGATTCGAGGATGGGGTACCAGTCGATGCTGTTGGCTTCGTTTATTTCGTCCACGCGCGTGTGGATGCACGCGCAGCTGAAGCAGATGAGGGCTTCGATTCGGTTCTCGGTCGTGGCATTCGTGAAGCTTTTGAGTGCCGAGCGGTCTCGGGAGCAGCCGGCCGGGGGGGCTTGCTTGCGGCAGACGGTGGCGACAGCTTCGTTATAGATGCTCCTGATGATATCTTTGGGCTTTGGCTTTGGCATGTGCTCCATTGCGGGCTTCAACTTCTCGTAGTGTGCTTCCTGTGCAGGGATCCCTTATGCGTGTGATCTAGCATATATATATATATATATATATGTTTCTCTTGACGCTTGTCTGTGTATGTGATTGTGTGTGTGTGTGTGTGTGATTGTGTGTGTGATTGTGCGTGTGATTGTGTGTGTGTGTGTGTGAGTGTGTGTGCGTGATTGTGTGTGTGCGTGATTGTGTGCGTGATTGTGTGTGTGATTGTGTGTGTGTGTGATTGTATGTGTGATTGTATGTGTGATCGTGTGTGTGATGGTGTGTGATTGTGTGTGTGATTGTGTGTGTGATTTTGTGTGTGTGTGTGTGTGATTGTGTGTGATTGTGTGTGTGTGTGTGATTGTGTGATTGTGTGGTTGTGTGATTGTGTGTGTGATTGTGTGTGTGATTGTGTGTGTGATTGTGTGTGTGATTGTGTGTGTGTGATTGTGTGTGTGATTGTGTATGTGTGTGTGTGTGTTGTTTTGATTACTGACAGCCTCGACGTGACGATGGAGATCTTCTTCGTTTCCATTGTTCTTCGTCCAATTGCATCCTTTGAACGCACAAAATACTCGTGGCCAGGTTTCTCCCTTGTCTATGTCCTCTCTTTTTTTTCCTGGCGGTATAAGTGGGTCGTCACGCAGCTCTTCTGAAGCCAGGTGATGGATCGCGTCTTCGAGGAGGCGTCGTGGGTGTATCGGGTTTGGTGCGATCTGGACTCTGCTGAGTTCTTGTAGGATGCTTGGTTGTGGTGTTACCTTGATTTCTGTCGACTCCTGTTCCGGGAGTGTGTGTTGCTGGTTGGTTTTGCAGCAGAACTTGGTCTTTGGTTTGGCTGCGGCCTTTGGTTTTTTGTCGAGTTCTGCTTGGTTGGTTTTGGTTCTCTTGTGGCGTGTCGGCTGTGTTGGCGTTGGTGGCGGCGGGGGTGGTGGTGTGTCAGTCGTGGTAGACGTATTGTCCGGTGCTGGTGTTGGTGGTGGCGGTGTTGTTGGTGGTGGTAGTGGTGGTGGTGGTGCTGCTGCTGTTGCTGTTAGTGATGGCGATTGTCTCTGTGGCTCGGGTGTTTCTAGATGGCTGTTGGATGGTCGGTCTGTGATCGATGTCGTTTGAAAATTGGCTGGCTGCTTGTGCTGCGGAGTGTGGGGTATCAGGAGGTCGTAATGATCTTTTCCGTTGTACCAAAGGTGGATGTCGTCTAGATTTTGAGTAGGAAGGTTTGGGAGCACGTCTTCGTGGGTTCTTTCCATTGAGTGTATGAGGCTGTCTTCGTCGGGCCAGTGAACCCATACACGCCGTTGTTCCATGAGAGTGAAGGCCACAATGGCCGTGTCGCCGCCCCAGTTGTACTGGCTTGCTCGAAGGTATTCTGATTCCTGTAGCCACGTGTCTTCATAGTGTTCTTGTTCGGGTGCTGCTTGCTCCAGGAAGTCGATGATTTTTTCTCGTAGGTTTGCTCCGGTGGTGTCGCTGGAGTATGCCAGTGCGTGGAAGAGGCAGTTGCCGTCGCCTTTCATTTTTAGGAGGCGCAGGTGGTCTTCGAAGTACTCCTGAGTCGCCAGTTGTTTGTTTTGATTGACTGCATTACAGACAGGACGGTGTGACATTGGGGACATTGGGGAGAGGAGGGGGGGGAGATCTACACAGGGGGTCCGGTGGAGCTGCTTGCCTTTATGAGATCGTCCACGTTGATCTCTTTCGTGGACGTGATGTCCGTGGCTCCGCCTCCTCTGTGTCTCGGATATTCTTCCTGGTCGGAACAATGTTGTGCATGTTATCGCTCTGCCAAGACGTCCTGCGTGCTTTTTGCATACTAACGGGCTAATTACTGAAATTGTTTTGGTCTTCTGCCGGGCGGCGCTGCTTTTTTTCATCTGGAGTGGGGTATTCTGGCACTTGTTGGGCGTCTTCCCCGTGGCGATTCTCAGGAGGCCGTTTTTCCCGAGGCGATAGTAGACATCCATTAGTCGGTGGTATCTGAATGATAGTATCTGTCCTGTGTCCTTGTGGAACCGAAATTTCTGATGGTGGATGCGTCTTTCGTTCATCGTGAGCTGGTCCATTTGCACGCGTGCCAAGCTCCGTGGTGTGATGGTGAGAACTTCGACGTTTCGTGCTCGTGCTAGTTCTTTTCCGAAGTTGGTGTGCTTCTTCTGGAACCATGTGTCCTGTCAGGCTGTTAGCAGGACGAGCTGCAAGGGAGGGGGGGGGGGGGTGCGTGGTAGAGGAGTAGAGGGGCGAAAAATGGTGTCTGAGAGTTTACCGACTTCGGCCTGTCCGTTCTGTCCATTTGGCCCAGCAGGACCCATCGCTGTCCGATTTCGATGGTCCCAGAGGTGGCTGCTGTCAACTTTCAAGGTTTGCCTTATGCCTGATGAGTCCACAGATGACGTGATCCCGTGTTGATTTTCGGAGTAGCGTGAAGGTCTGCTGATTGGATTGGACATCGTTTGTCGGCTGTTCTGCTGATCTGATGCGTGACGTGCTTTGGCATGGGTTCGGTTCGGGGTTATGTGAACTATCAAGAGATCATGTTAGAGTGAGACTCGATTCAGTGGCATGGCTGTGGGCGCTGATTCAGATCCATCTGACTTTTTGCTTCTCGTTATGCAGCAACGTGAAGTGTCACGCGACTACTGGGAATCAGTTGATTGGTGCAGTGCCTCTTTTTTTCCGTTTGCTTTTCGTGGTCTGTGCTGGTCCCTTTCGAAAAGCACGGTGTTGGTGTTGTTGAATGGTGTATTTTATTGTCTGCATGCCGGTGCTCTGCAGTGGGGTGGATATTTCACTTTCATTATATATGCGGTGTTACTTCTGTGGAGCTACCCCGTTCAGTCGAAGAGGTTCGAGTCCGTCTGCTGCCTTAAGTTACAGCGAGTGAAGCGGTCGCAGCGTGTGACGTAGTCGAGGACGTAGAAGTGGAACTGCATGCACTTTCGCCCGCCTTGCTTCAAGAGATCGACGCTTGCTTGCTGCTGTATATTGGACGCCAGCGCCCGTGGGCGCTGTGTTGAAGTCCACAGAGTCTTGAAGGAGGGGTAGTGGAACCATTTGTGAACTTTTTTGGCCGTCCATCCCATGCTGGTCATCAGGTCTCCGAAGGGTTCGGTGTACATGTGTTTCCGCTTCTTGCTCATGATCTGTAGCCAGGTCTGTATGTGTTTCTGTGATGGGCACCAAAATCCCCTGGCAACAGCTGATGCCTTGTTCGTCTTTCTTTGTATGACGTTGATTGGATCTTCTGTTTTGGCGAGCCATGGTTCTTGGACGACTGGTTGTTGTCGACGGGCGCGAGGTTCGGAAGGAGTCCTGCTGTTCCTGCTTCTTCTTCTTCTTCTTCTTCGTTTATCGAAATGACTTCCCGCGTGTTGGAAATCATCTTTTTGGGACCGTGAGACGTGGGGCTCCTGACAGTGTGTGTTTTTCTCCATAGCAGAGGTTGAGGCCATGTCGTCGAAAGGGGGGGTCAGCTAGCTATTCCTTGCTATTGCTCGTCTCGCTTGATCCGGCTTCGAGAGAGGCTTGGGCATAAACTCATTTTTCATGGAATGGGTATGGTGGAGCACATAGTCGTGTTGGCAACGCATCTCCTTTTTTTGCCTAGCGCCACGTTTCGGTCCTGTTCTTTTTTGCGTGGCGTGAGACAAAGAGAAAGAGAGAAAGAGAGAAAGAGAGAAAGAGAGAAAGAGAGAAAGAGAGAAAGAGAGAAAGAGAGAAAGAGAGAAAGAGAGAAAGAGAGAAAGAGAGAAAGAGAGAAAGAGAGAAAGAGAGAAAGAGAGAAAGAGAGAAAGAGAGAAAGAGAGAAAGAGAGAAAGAGAGAAAGAGAGAAAGAGAGAAAGAGAGAAAGAGAGAAAGAGAGAAAGAGAGAAAGAGAGAAAGAGAGAAAGAGAGAAAGAGAGAAAGAGAGAAAGAGAGAAAGAGAGAAAGAGAGAAAGAGAGAAAGAGAGAAAGAGAGAAAGAGAGAAAGAGAGAAAGAGAGAAAGAGAGAAAGAGAGAGAAGAGAGAAAGAGAGAAAGAGAGAAAGAGAGAAAGAGAGAAAGAGAGAAAGAGAGAGAAAGAGAGAAAGAGAGAAAGAGAGAAAGAGAGAAAGAGAGAAAGAGAGAAAGAGAGAAAGAGAGAAAGAGAGAAAGAGAGAAAGAGAGAAAGAGAGAGAGAGAGAGAGAGAGAGAGAGAGAGAGAGAGAGAGAGAGAGAGAGAGAGAGAGAGAGAGAGAGAGAGAGAGAGAAAGAGAGGGAGAGAGGCAGAGAGAGAGAGAGAGAGACATTGATAGACAGAGAGAGACAGAGAGAGGGAGAGAGCGAGATAGCGAGAGAGAGAGAGAGAGTCAGAGGGAGAGAGAGAGAGAGAGAGAGAGAGAGAGAGAGAGAAAGGTGGGAGGGTGAGAAAGAACGTTAGTGACAGAGCTTTACGCTTGGTGGGTCGCACTTTGGCGTGAGCTTAGTAGTCGATCTTCGTGCGCTGGCTGCTGATGTCGGGTGTCTTTTACTGTTTCACGGGCCACGGTTCCGTGTCGCTGTTTCTGATGCTCGGCTTGGTCTCCCAGCCGAGGTGGTGTCTCATGGCTTGAAGCACGTCGAATTGATTCCACCAGAATGCTGTGGTGATGGGCGTCTCCCCGTCCACATTTCTGGTTTCGGGGTCTGCTTCGTGTGTCAGTAGGTCCAGGACCGGGGAAACCTCGCTTTGTTCGCAAGCCAGGTGTAGGGGAGTGGTGCCTGAGAAATCGGTCGTGTTTACCTGGGCTCGCGCTTTCAGGAGAGAGTGCATCATTTGCCATTCTCCTTTGCATGTCGCCAGCCACAGGCTTGTGAAGGCGCAGCCGTCCTCGCTTGAGATATTGGGATTCGCTTTGGCCTTCAACAAAAGGTCTGTGATCTCTCGGAACCCGCAGTCGACGGCTGCAAGCAGAGCCGTGTCGTTCCCTGGTTTCTGAAGGTCAGCTTGTGCTTCTAACAAAAGTCTGACCTTTGGTAGGTGTCCTTCAAGGACTGCTGTTTCTAGTGCGCCGAAAGGGTTGCAGCAGTTGCTGTTGCAGTTGCAATACTGCTCGTGGCGTTCGAGTGTTGAGTCTGGATGTAGGGGTCGTTCGAGGATGGATTCGAGTTGAGCTGTCGTTCCGCTTCTGACGGTGTTCATGAGCTCGTTGACTGCAGTTGTCGAAGCCTCGATGTAGTTCAAGATCACAATCTTCAATTCCGAGTGGTGGAGTATCGTCTCCTCGTCTTTGAGACAGTTATCCTCGTTGAGTAATCTAACTCGAAAGCGAGGGATGTTGTGGGTGTTCTTCAGCTTGAGTTTGATGTCCCGAATCGTCTTCTCTTGGTCAGACACCACGATTTCTGTGAAGGGTGTGTCTGTGATGGCCGTTCGGATTCGAAGAGCGTGCTGCCTGGTCTGCATGGCTGTTGTGGGGCGTGTGAGGCGGAGTCTGCTCGAGGCGGTTCGTGGGCTGAGGCTGACGGTGACGGCTGCGGGCATGGATGCCTGTGAGTTGTTGGAGAGGGGAGGGAGGGGGGCCGGGGGAGGGGGTGGGAGGAGGGATGCGACATCGTGTTGCTTTGCTTCGTTGCTTGACGGATCAGGTGTGTGGATTGTTGTCGCATCGCTTTTGTAGTGTGCCGATGCAGTTGCTGTCCTTGCAGGGATCGAGTACTGACTCGGGATGCTGGGATCTTTGAAGGTTGCATTCCGCCTGTTAAACGGTGCTGTTGATTCTGGTGTGAAAGAGGTCCCATGCATGGCTGTTCGACTCGGCAAGGCGGTTGAGAATCACTAGTTTCATGTTGGCGTGCTCGGATATTTTGGTTTTTCCCTTTTAGGAGGCCCCGTTTGCTTAGGAATCGTTGTTGGAAGCGATGGATTTGGTGTGTGTTTTGTGGTTTTAGCTTGATGTCTCGCATTGTGCGTTCTTGTTTAGACAGATCGTTGTCACGAGTGTGCTCGTTGTTGGTATTCGGATCTGAGGCGCTGATCTCCATGGTTGTAGATCTCGACTATAGAGCGGTTGAACTATTGCACTATATGTTCTTCGTGGCATGGTATGATCTTGTGGCGTTTGTGGTTCGTGGCTGCGAGCTAGTTGCACATTGTGAGAGTGTCGAGCGTGAGCGTGATCAGCGTTGTTGATTGGGGATCAGTTAGCCGGGTTGTGGTTGTTTGGGCTCTCTTTATCGTTCCTGTTTATCTGCTCGTTTTATGTGTATAAATATATATATATATATATATTTTTTTGATATATTTGTGTTTTTGTTGAATGGGTACATCTAAGATATGTATATATATATATATTATGCATACATATTTATGTGTTTTCTTATTTTTAACAAACAAAAAATCTCTGTGTGAGTGCTTTTCCTTTTTTCTCATTCGGCTGCAGTCGCAAGCTGTCTGTACTTATCAGTTTGTGCCCTGGCAGTCTAACTCTCGCAGAAGCCTGGCGCTTGGTCTGGTCTGCGTGTTGCTTGTGCTGGGTGCCCTGCGCTGGGCTATGGATCTGTGTCGCTGTTTCTGATGTTCGGCTTGGTTTTCCAGCCGAAATGGTGTCGCATGGCTTTCAGCACGTCGAACTGATTCCACCAGAACGCCGTAACGATGGGCGTTTCCCCGTCTAGGTTTCTGGCTTCGGGGTCTGCTCTGTGTTTGAGCAGCTCCAGGACTGGCGGGATGTCGCTCTGCTCGCAAGCCAGGTGTAGGGGAGTGGTTCCCCTGAAGTCGGCTGCGTTTACATAGGCTCGTGCTTTAAGGAGTGAGCGCATGATGTGCCAATCTCCCTTGCACGCTGCTAGCCACAGGCTCGTGACGCCGGAACCATCCCCCGATGGAATATTGGGATTCGCCCTGGTCTTCAACAAAAGATGAGTAATGTCTCGGAATCCGCAGTCGACGGCTGCAAGCAATGCCATGTTGTTCCCTGGTTTCTGAAGGTCAGCCTGTGCTTCTAGCAAGAGTCTGACCTTTGGTAGGTGTCGTTGAAGGACTGCCGCTTCCAGTGCTCCGATTGTTGTCGTGCCGCAGCTGCGGCATTGATGGAGGTGCTCAATGATGGAATCTGGATGCTGGGGTCGTTGGAGGATGCATTCGAGTTCTGTGGACGTTCCGCTTATGACGGTGTCCATGAGCTCGTTCACCGTGCTCTGTGTGGCATCAATGTAACTCAAGAGCACCACTTTCAGGTCCGTGTCATGGGGTATGGTGTCTTCGTCTTTCAGACATTGGTCTTTTTCGATTAGTCTGAGTCGAAAGCGAGGGATGTTGTGGGTGTCCTGGAGCTTGCGCTTGACGTCACGAATCGATTTGTCCTGGTCGGATAGCATGATTTTTGCGAAGGGTGCATTCGTCGTGGCCATCTGGATTTGAAGTGGCCGCCTGGGCTCCATGGCTGCTGCGGCGTGTATGCGGGTGAGCTCGTTTGACTCTGCGGTGTCGTTTGTGCTCGACGGCTGCGGGCCTGGAGACTCGTGAGGTGTGTGAATTGAAGGCGGAGGTGGGAGGGGGGGGGGGGGGAGTTTATGTGCTTGAACATGGCTTCAGCATGTAAGAAGCACTATACAGGTGAGTCGATCAAGGTTATCCGTGCACGAGTCTTTTCTTTCTCTTCGCGGATGTCTTGTCGTGGAGTCATTTTGGAATTAACAGGGCATCCGTTCTCTTCGATGTCGCTGTTCGGGTTTCGGCATCGAATCGGAGCTTGTCTTGTGTGAAAATCTTTCCATGAGTGCTTTTTTGGTTCTTGGAACAAAGTGATTTTCTTTTTCTGTTCTGGCCATCGGGCTGTTGGACTTTCTACAAACCGTGTTCCTCGTATTGTTCTCGGGGTGCGTGTTCGGCGTGGCTGTTTCCACATTGACAGAATTGGATGCTCAGGGGTGGCGTCGTGTTTGGAATGGTATGTGGCATGATCCATGTCCAAGTGAGGCTGCGCAGCGCTCTGCCGGCGAGGGTGATTTCTAGCTCTCGGGCGTCGCTGATGTACACGGCTCGGTATAGCATGTCTGCCGTCAAGTCGGGAAACGTGTTTCTGCTGTTCGGCACGAGCTGGTTGTCGAACATGTGGGCTAAGGTCCTGTGTGTCGTTAGAAGTTTTCTGGTCGTGGTGAAGCTCCATTTGTTGGCTGTCAGTATGGTCGCCGGCCAGTCACGTTTGCAAGAGGGGCACCCGACAACGTCCTTCTCCTGGTTCTCCATGATGTTGTAAAGCAGAAGCTCTTCGCAGATGCCTCTCTCTCTCTGTGCTTCTTCTTCGTTTTGGCTATGTGGTACCAGGAGGACGTGATTCACTCCTGCAAAGTCCAATACCTTTCTCCAGAGCTGCTCGGGTAAAGCGAGTGCTTTGTTAGGCGTTGTGTGCCGTGATGAGAGTGCTTTCGTAGTTACTTGGCTTCGTTTTGGAGGTCGCGGCTCGAGGTGCTGAAAGTCCGAGCGAGGAGGCGTTTTTTTGTTCTGCCGTTGCATCGGGCTGTTGGCATGGAGACTGACTGTTATTTCGGGTTCTCGAGCCGGTGCGGGCTGTGCAGTTTCGTGGTGTTGTGGGAGGTGGCATCAAAGGTGATGTTGTTCGGTGTGTTTAGGTGGGGTTCGAGGCTTGGGCATTTATGCATCAAGTCATGCGTGTAGATTTAGGATGCAGAGCATTCTTCGCATTTTTTCACAAGAGCGCGGCCGTCGAGTCGACATTCTGTCTTGTCATAGGTCAGAGGTCATAGGTTATAGGTCATAGGAGCGCAATGGAGTTCCCGCTGTTCTGTTCGGGTACTTCTTGTCGCTGTGCTTGTTTTTTCAGTGTCGGATCAGAGTGCATCGTCATAGTATGACCTCCATCGGTCTGGCGTCCCCCTTCGCTTCGCCTTATCGTTGCGAGACGAAATGAGTCAGTGGGATGGATGGATGGGTGACTATGTCTATGTCCGGGGCTACTGGTGCCGAGTTGCGTGCGCGAATGATGCCCTCGAAGCCCCTGTGGTGAAAGATGATGGTCAGGGACGCCGGCTCGAGGATGCTCACTACATCTTGTTGTTCTGGGTCCAAGCTGATCCTGTACACACGTTGCTTGAAGAAGAACTTGGCGTGGGCGCTGCGCAAAAAGTCGCTTACAAGCGCGCCGGCTGGTCTTCGGATGCTGGGCCAAGCGTTTAGGATCAGGATGGCTTGTGCGGGAGTGAAGTTTCCGTAGCCTGCGTCTTCGAGCCATTCTTTCATTTCGTGTTCTTTTCCGAAGTCGTCTGATTCGGGGTGAGTTTCCGGATGCTGCCAAAAGTCGTCGTTGGCTTTGGAGGCTGTAATGCGAATTGCGTAGCCCCGCAGCAGGCCGGGCAGGAGCACCCTGCATTCTACGAGTGGTCGCATTGCCCAGCGCAATTGGTAGATGATCTCTCGTTTCTGCGCGTAGAGTTTTCGGCTCGCAGTGATGGATAGCCTGTCCGATCGTAGGAGTGCTAGGATGTCGACGGAGTTCAGGTACGAGCTTATTAGAGGTGCTATCACGTGGGTCAGGTCTTTCCAGTGCAGTGATTGTGGTTCGCGATTTCCAGCGCTTGTGAGGCAGCTGCTTGTCGTGGTTGTTTCATGGCGTGGCTTTTTTGTGTGCATTTCGTCTACGCCTGTCGTCTGCCTGTAATTTATGGACACTTTGAGATGTCGTAGATGGCTGCGGATTTGGTGCATGATGCTTTGGCTGGATCTGATTATACTTTTGGATGCATCCTAGTGAGTGTCCTGCTGGTGCTTCGCTGAACTTCGGCACGTGTGCGAGCTGCAAGACGTTTGCTTTTTGGTGGATTGTGTTTATCTGTTTTTCTTTTCTTCGCTGTGTCCTGTACATTGGCGTGGTTGGGTCTGTGTTTGTCTGTCGATGGAGCTGTTGTGTCGCAGTCTCGGTGTCCACTGGCATCGCATTCATCAGAGAGCGGTGCATTTCTCTCTGTAAGCTAGTAGAAGGCTGGTAGGAGGAGCAGGCAATGGTGTTTCGTGTTGCACAGGCAGCAGAGTGGAGCTTGGCACGCATCGCACTGTCGCCTGTGCAAGAAGCAGATCAAGCGTTTGCATGAGCGACATGTGGCGCGTGCGCTGTGTGCGGCCCGAACGTCGCAGATGTCGCAACGGAGCATGGTTTCTGGCGTCGGGTCGTTGTGGAGCACGAGTTGTATGTCGATGAGATCGTCCGCGTTGATTGCTTTGCAGCGTTGTCTTCCGAAGAGCTCCTGGTTGTTGTAGCACAGTTTGACTTGCATCGGGGCCACTCCGATCTGAAATGCTGTCACTTTGCGTATTGCATGGACGGGCCACTCCGGCTGCACGTGCATGGTGAAGGAGATGAGATCGCACCATCTCAGGCGAATTGGAAAGCCCCCGGGCTGAGTGGGCATTATGTGCAGCATCGCGTCTCTTGGCAGATTGTATTCCGAGAGCACTCGATCGTGACGCAGTATCGGCATGCCGGCCCAGCACAGCCACGCCTTTTCTTTTCTTATCTCCGCTGTTAGGTTGAGCAGGGCGAGCAGCTGTTCTACCGTGGTTTTCCTGGGCAAGCTGGGAATGTGGCAGAGTAATTTGTTGTGTGTGCATATGCACACGGACGTGTGTTCTGGTTGATGGGCTGGTGGTGGGCAAAAGTCCGGCAGCTCGTTGATGGAGACTCGGCAGCGCCGGAGTTGGTGCAGAGTGGCTATGATGTCGTCTTCCGGGTCCCAGAAGTTGAAACAGGTGTAGTTTTCCGGGCTGTATGGTCGAGCGGTGCGCAGCATCCATGGCAGCATGTTGCTCGATGTTCGGCTACTCTTCGACAGTGGTGTCGAGATGCTTGAGGCGAGTCTTGTGCCGAGTGCTGCGGAATTTTCGCGTTTTTCGTTAGTGTGCCTGCTTCGAGGCTAAGTCTTATGGATTTGGCATGTGCTTCTACCACTGTGGCTCTTATCTTGTGTGGCCTGTGAGGCCATGGGCTCTTTTTGTTTGCTGCTCATTCATGTCGTGTTGTAAATTGTGCTGTTCACTTGCGCAAGTTGTGAGACTCCGTTTCGGCTGTCGGCTTTTGTGTGCCTGCATCAGGAACTTCGACGTCCTTGTTGGAGATGCAGGTGGCGAACAAGGCGTGGGTTTCTTCTTTGAGCACGGGCACGCAATCCACGAAGGGCTCGGGGTCGTTGTCGGGGTTGGTGCCCACTACGTACATGTCGGACACGACTTCTCCGTAGTATTGCTGCAGAATGTGACGGTATATGTTGAGCTGTAGGCGATAATGCCAGAGAGCGCAGTCTGGTAGGTTGTGCACTGGAGGTTGCATGAATCTGCCGAAGGCATCGTGTCGGTGCTGCATGCGACTGGTGCGTTTCCAGTCGACCAAAACTTTTGTGCTGTCGGGACGGATGCCCACGAAGTCGATGCTGCCGGCGATGTCTTCCTTGTCTGCGTAGATTCGCCATTCTGTGCGGTAGACTCTGAGATCTTCTTGCGAGCGCAGGAACCGTGCCAGTAGTTGTACTTCTGGTGTCAGTGTGGGTACGCAGCCGCCGTTGAGCAGGCATTCGAACTGGGCATGCATCCAGGTGCCTTCTCTTGCTCCTGTTTCTTTCGCTTCTTCCCATTTCTCTAGTATTTCTGTTTCGGACATGCACAGGCTGTCGAACAGATGCGTTAAGTGCTGGTGATCTTCTTCGTCCTCTGCTGCCATGTCTCGTGCTTCGCTGAGGAGTAGGCAAAGTGCTTCTTCGTCGCGAGGTCGTTGCTTCAGTGCGTTCCGGAGAGGCATCCAGGTGGGTAGGTTTGGCAGGCTCGACCATGTTTGGTCCGGGACCTCGGATCTCAAGTAGCCTGGTCGGGGCCACCACGAACTGTTTTTCATCGCTTTGATGATCTTGAAGGGTTCGAAGGGTGGCACGTGTCGTTCGATGAGCTGGGTTGCTGACGTGCTGACTTGCTTTCCTTTCCAGCGGTAGCTGTGTGTTTCTTCCTCGAATGATAGATGGGCGTCGCGTGGGTGTGGATTGGCTTTGCACAGTTGCTCGGGCTGGAAGTTCTCGGGTAGCGTGCGTGGGAGCTTTGCGGGACGAGTCGGAAAGCAGGGTGCGTTGGGATGCTCTTGTTTTGAATCGGGGTCAAGGAAGCGTTGCAGTCCGAGTGATTTCAAGGAAACGGCGACGTGTTCCATTGCTCTGCCGTTTTTGTCTAGTGCTTTGGACCTATGTGGACTCTGACCTGAGAGCCAAGATGAGCTGCGGCGGGTATCGAGTTGTGGTTTGTGCAGGGATTTGGGAAGGTGACTTCAGCTGTCCTGTTTGTTATGGGCATGTCGACCTGTTGTGTGTGTGTGTGTGTGTGTGTGTGTGTGTGTGAGTGTCTGTCTGTTTAGACTGGGTCGATCTGTGCTGAAGTCTGTACATGAGCGACGCAAGCAACTGTCGCGTTGACGAAATCGCGTCGTCCCTTTTTTTTTGCACTTGCATCGGCCGGCTGTGTGAGTGTCGGACATGCCTGTTCATTGCAAGACCGAGCACGGGCTGTGCTGCGTGTGCTGCAGCGGGTTTCTTCGTCTGGCAAGATGTTTCGCCGTTAGCCGTATTGTTCTGGCTGGGTAGCGGGCATTTCTTCTCCGCTATGTGATTCTGCATAGATTGTGGGCTGACTTCGGAGCCACTGTGCGAAGGGGTTTTCTGGTGTCCCGGTTGCATCGATGAGGTATACCGGTGTTTCCATCAGGATCTGTTGCAGGAGTTGTTGGATGTGTTTTTTGTCCTTCTCCGAGTCGGTGACGCGCATGTTGCGGACATATTCTTGCTTTCCTGCGTGCATCTGCACGAATTGACCATCGAGTCCTATCTGGTCCAAGTCGTATCGGTATGGGTACATGTTGCCCCAGAGGCTCAGGATGTAGGTTTCGTCATCTGGTAGGTCTTGTTCTGTCGAAAGTTGCATGAGTACGTGTCGACTGTAGCGAGGTGGCTTGGCCTTGAATGGTTGGAAATCATGAAGCGGTATCTGGCGGTACGTCCATCCGTCCGGCATATCTCCGAACGGCCATGTGTTCGTGTGGTGGCATAGCATGCATGGGGGTATCTCGTAGAACTCTCCCTTGTCTTTTTTGAAGTTGGCGAGGTATTTGATGAACTTCAGGCCGGTTTCCGGTGTCTTGCCGGCGCAGTAGATGGTGGCCAGCCACGGTTCGAGTCCTACACCGTCGGGATCGGAGTCCCCTGTCATTGACGGTGCACCGTTCAGGATTCGGATGCCCTTTTCTCGTTCCAGGGTCGCCATGTCGGTGATGCCTTCGTAGGGCGTCTCTTGGAGGGCATTGCGGGCGGTGGCAAGGAATCGGTTGCTCATGTTGCGAGGTCCGGCTTGACGGATTTGCAGCTGCCACAGCGAGGTCGTGGGCTCCATGTCCTCGAAGACGTGTTTTGTGTTGCCCCAGGGGCAGACGGTGACGTCCAGGTCGGTGTGTACTCGTTTGCGTGCCACTTTTTCCAAAGAGCTTGGGTCGAAGCGCCTTTTCTGATGCATGGCTCAGGGGTCTGGGTGTCTGAATAGTAGACGAGGGAGCTGGTGGCTACTGCTTGCTGATGATTTGAGTCTAGCTGCAGTGATGGAACGTGCTTCGATGGTGGTCGGGCTGGCGGGATGACTCGTGGCGGTCTGTGTGTTTTATGTAGCTGAGGTGTCGTGCAGAGCAGGACACACTTTTTTCCATGTCTAGCATCCCTGAACGTGTGCTCGAGGCGCCTGTTCGGCGTCAAGGTCCTGTACATCGCTAGACATGCGCTATGCGTCACGAGCGTTTTGATGAGTGTGCTAATATGGTGGTGGTTCAGATTGACTTTGACTTGCTGGAGGCTCGTTTATGGGTCGTTGGGCGTTGGATCCAGTCCTCGTTTCTTTTGGCGATCCTTTCAGGTATATTGTGGGCTGGTCTTGAAGCCATTGCACGAGGGTATCGTCTGTCGTGTTGGTCTGGTCCATGAGATATATTGGTGTCTCTGATACTGCCTGCTGTAGCAGGTGGCGAATCATTTCTTTGTCTGGCTCTGTGTTCGTGATGCGCATGCTTTGGACAAAGTCATTTCTTCCGTTGTCTAGTTGCATGAACTGGCTTTTCATGCCCATCTCCTTCAGGTTCTTTCGATGCGAGTAAACGTCACCTCGAAGCGTTAACACGTAGGTAGCTCCGGAGGCTTGTGGCTCTTTCTGTAGATGCATTAGCAGGTGTCGTCGGCCGTGGGGTGGCTTGGAACTAAAGGGCTTGATGTGGTGATGGGGTATCTGTTTGTATGTCCATCCTTTCGGCATCTCGTCGTATGGCCACGCTTCTTCTTGTTGCGTCAATATGCAAGCAGGCATTTCGCGTAACTCGCCCATGTCTTTCTTGAAGTTTGTGAGGAATTTGAGGAAGTCTAGGCCGGCTTCCGGCGAGTGGCCAGCGCAATAGATGGTTGCCAACCAAGCTTGTACTCCGACGCCGTCTGGATCCACGCCGCTTGCTCTTGGCATGTTGTCCTGGAGCCGAATGCCCTTTTCTCGTTCCAGGGTCATCAAGTCGGAAATGCCGTCATATGGCGTGTTTTGGAGGGCAGCTTGGGCAGTGGCCAGGAATCGGTTTTTCATGTTTTGATGTCCGTCATGACGGTGATGGATCTGTAGCTGCCATACGGGAAGCGGTGACGTGGATCTCACGTTGTCGAAGATGTGCTTCGATTGCCCCCATGGACAGACTGTGACCTCTAGGTTGCCTTCGTTGACCTTTTTCGTGTTCGACTCCAGGTAGATCCAGCTGAAATGCTTGTTGCAAGCCATGGATGCCGCGTCGCGGGGGCTTGGTTTTGTTCGTGCGCCACTGCAATCTATTGTGCTGTGTGTTGTGTGTTTGCATGTTTGCATGCATTTTTTTGTTGCGTGTGTGTGTGTGTGTGTGTGTGTGTGTGTAGCATGTACATTTTTATGTATATTACATATATAGATATATATGTGTGTGTGTATATATATATACATAGGTTTGTGTCTGTCTATCTGTCCATTTATGTATCTATTTATGTGTCTATTGTTAAAATTGGTTTATGTGCACGTAGGTATGTATGTGTGTATATGTTCGTATGTGTGTATGTTTGTATGCGTGTATGTGTATTTGTGTATACATATACATACATGTATATATATATGTACATATATATATATATGTGTGTGTGTGTGTATGTGATCCGTGGCTGTTGTTGCGTGCATGTGATGCATTCTAGTGGTGGCTTTTGACTTTAAGTTCGTGCTGGGATCACTGGATGGCAATGAATTGCAGGCGAACAGAAATGATTGAAATAATGCAGGCAAGCGCAATCATTTGCGTGACCTTTCTCGCAGCAATATCGTGCTCGCACAGTTGAGGAGGTTTAGGCTACGCGCCCTGGATTCTCACTCGATCTTGTCGGTTGAGCCGTCGATCTTGTTCTTTTTGGACTTCTTGTCGTCGTGCTCGAGGCCTTCTCGTCGTCTCTTGCTGATGCGTTGACGAACGCTGGGGGTTAGCTTTGGCCAAAGTGGACCTTGCACCGGTTCATATTGTATGGAAGGTATGTACTTGATCGGATTTTCCATGATCCAAGCGTACACGGTCTTGTATTTCATCCTGGATGGTTTGCGAACTTGGTGGTGTTGGATATTCTCGGGCAGCAGGAAAAAACGTTCTTTGTCTAGCAGACGCTCGCTGTAGGGTTGCCAGGTGTCGTCCACCTTTTTTCCTACGGGGAATGCGTCGACGAAGTCAACCTCTCCGACGAGCGTTCCGGTGCGACTTGCTGCTATGGCGACACGGCCTCTTTTTTTGAGGTTACGTCCTCGGAGTTCCCATGTCTTTTGCCCCTGGAAGATCAGCTCTGTCCACGGGCTTTGGATTACCAGTGCCTGTTGGGGCACCTGGATTTGGCCTTGGCCTTCGGCGTCCGGGTGGCTGATAGACATTGCGTCGGGTGTCAGCGGCTGGATGGCTGGCAACTGTTTCGTCCTGTCGATTTCCGAAGTGGAGTTTCGGTGCTGCGCAGGTACGTGTGGTGCTTGATTGTGCGTTCGCTTCTGTTTTGATAGTTGGTGGGTTGTCCAGGCTGCGTTTGGCGATTGCTCTGTAGCGAAGCAGCTGTCGAACCAAAGTGCTGCGGGACAACGGGCAGAGATGTTGCGAGCTCATGCGTCCATGTTGTATGACTGCAACTATCTATGGTAAAGCATTCGATCTCATCTTTTTGTGCGTTTGCTTGATGCTGATTCGCACTTTCTTTGGGTCTCCATGGCACCTGTTGCTTGTTCGGATCGCTGTGCTTGATCCTGTTCAGTGTTTCAGACAGTGTTGTGGCTCTCGGCGAACCCATCAGACTTCACAGGCCGTGCTCGCATAGATGCACAGACTCCTGCTCGGAGAGCCATGTGACTAGTGGATCTTCTGGGTGACCTGTGGCATCTATGAAGTATACGGGAACCATCAGCAGCACTTCAGAGAGTACTCGCTTTATGAACTCTCGCATGTCCTCGGAGTCCTGGAAGTTGAGGTGGCGCGTGTATTCCTTTCCTTCGTCCGGGTTGGCATAGCCTCCTTCGATTTGGAGTTCGTCGAAGCCGTCTTTGTAGGCGTAAGTGTTGCCGAAGAATCCGAGTGTATATTCGTCGCTCTCCTTTTCCAGGATCATCATGGTGTGCCGACCTTTGGGTCCTACAGCGCTGAACGGTTTGTAGACGTCCGGTGTGACTTGATGCGTTGTCCAGCCTTCTGGGAGCTTTCCGTAATGCCATTCTGGCGATGCGTGGGCTGCGACTTTTTTGGGTATGGTGTATATCTGGCCGTACTTCTTCTTGAAAGAGATCAAGTTGTCGATGAGCATGAGCCCCTTTTCGGGCGTGTCGCCTGCGCAGTAGAGTACGGGAAGCCATTTTTCCAGACCAGTCTGGTCGGGATCTGGATCTCCGCTGGGGGCGGGAGCGCCACTCAGTGCTTTGATGTGGAACTTGTCCTCGAGCTCTGGGAGGCTCTTCGTGCCGAGAAGCTGCGTTGTTTGCACGAGTCGTCGGAGTTCGCCTAGGAATTGATACGTGATGGATTTGCCTGGCTGTGGGGTCGCGTGACGAATTTGCAGCTGCCAAAGTTGTGTCGATGGACCGATGTCAGAAAATATTCCATATGGCATGGCCGAGCCCCACGGCGTGATTGTGACGATCACTTCTGCGGGGAAGTCCTGAAGCCTTTGTTTGCTGCTGCGAGCAATCTGGCTGGGTTTGATTCTGCGCTTGCCGGTCGATGTTATCGGAGTCGCGGAAGCTGTTGGTGTTGACGTAGTCTCCATTGCCGAGAAGGTCGAACGGTGATTTAGTTTTACTGAAAGCCTGGGTCTCGAGCCGAGCTGATTGGTCGTGTCTGCGAGAGTCCTGAGGAGTCTTGAGGTTTGGAGGAGGTGGGGGGTCGGGGGGGGGGGTACGTTGTGGAGGCTTCTTGCATGTTGCACGGCTTGTTTTTTTTTTTTTTTTTTCTCTCCTGTCTGGTGCGTGCTTGTCGCTTCTGCCGTCTTACTCCTCGACTGGTGTCGTTCGTTTGGCTGGGGTCAACGGAATTGTGATCTCATCCAAGGGGATGTCATGGGCATCTTCTGCTTCGTCGAACAGACCCTTTTGGTTGAGCTTGTGGCTGTTCGACTTCTTCTTTTTTCCGGCTCCTCGAGGTATAACGTCGTCTCGGTGTGCTTTGAATCTTACCCAGTTTGATATCACGGGAGGTCTGTAAAAGGACACATTGGATGAGAGTTGCTGAATGTCCTGCAAGTCGATGGCGAACGTGGGATTCCATGGGGGCTCGTCGCTCAGGTGGTGGTGTTCCGTTCTCGTGGCGAGGAAACGTTCTTTGCTCAGAGTAGTGCAGGAGTGGACGGTTGCTCTGCCGTAAATCAAGCCGTCGTGTCCTAGCCAGACGGGTCCCGTGGGCACTGCGTGCTTGCGCAGCATCAGTGTATTCTTTTGTTGGAGTGCGAGGATCAACCACGCTTCTGGCATGACCATGATGTTGTCGCCTTTTTGCGGGGATGGATCGGGCTCTGTGATGCTTGCTACAGAGGTTTGACTTGCTTTTTTCTCCAGTGGCGGTTGCATGCTCAATGGGAGCCGTATGGCTTCGTCCTCTGGGTGTTCTTTCTTTTCTCGAAGGTCTCCGTCTTCAACTTCATTTGAGGCGGCCGAGCTTAGATCCACTGAGTCCTGTGTGAAGGGAGGGATGGTAGAAATGAATGACAGAAACAGACGACACCTTGTGCATGTCTGCATGCAGATGTGCTCGTGCCTGTGTACATACTGTTTCATATGTCTTGGCGTGACTTGATGGCCTCCGGCAGGCTTTCTTCCATTTTGTTACGGGCCTGGTCTGGCGAGGCGAGTCCTTAGCTTTCGCGGCTGTTAGCAGCACTTCTTTTGGTGACGTGAAACGGGTTGTGTTTGTTGTTAGTCCTGTTTCGTCCGGCCTGGTGCTGCTTCGGTCTGATGGACGGAGCTTCTTGGCGGTGCTGCTGTTGCCTGTCTAAGAGGTGCAATTCACTTACGTGAGCAGTCGTGCATGCCGATCCGGCCTCTTGGTTCGGTACTGAGGAGGTCGTCTCGGTGGTCTCGTGCCGTTCTTCGCATGCGAGTGGTAAAGTTTTGGTCAGCTGTGGCAGCATTGTTGTCGTTGTCGCAGAGCGAGCGGCTGCTGATGGCTGGCGTTGGTGGAGTGTTTTCACGATTCGTAGATCCTTGAGCCTCTGCTGCGAAATCGAGTCGGTGTCACACCAGAGCTAGTGTGTATGTAGCGTGGCATGCAAGGTAACGTGATGGCAGGCGTTATAGCTCTGTGCAGGATCCATTTTGTCATTCTCACCATCGGCGGTGGAAGTTCTTGAGCACTTCGTTCCAACACCGTTGTTCGTGCTCGGACGTGGCATTCGTAGACCTAGCTGCGTGATTATACTTGGTGTGTTTGATTTGAGGGTATGGGGTTTGAAGAAAACAAACATATTCTTATTCAGATTCGTGGACTTGGTGGTGTGATTATGCTTGGCGTGTTCGATTTGAGGGTATGGTGTTTTGAAGTTGAGATAATCAACATATTCTTATTCAGTGCGAGTAAATCTTGCTCTTTTTTTGACTGGCGACAGAGTGATCAGACTGTGCCAGACGTCTTGTGCCCATACTCCAGGAGGTCGATGTGGTGGGGCACGATCTCTGCAGGTCGCGATCGCAAGCTTCAGCAGGTGTCGGGACAGTTTTGCAGGATTTATGTAGGTGTCGGCGTTGTTGTGCATTGTTGCAAAGATCGCGAGTTTGCCCTTGATCATGTTTGCGAAGAGGTGATCGTCGGCCATGAGGTTATGCTGTCCGTAGTTGTAACGTCTTCGTTCGTGCTTTTGTGAAGTTCGCCTTCTGATGGTCCAGGTGGCATCTCGTCGTGATTTCATGTTGAGCTTGTGGTGTTTAGTTGGGGCTCGCCAGCGTTTTGTTCGAGGTTGTTTTAGCCAAGGGTCAGGCGACCGCAGCAGTCGCCGTGTCGAGCATTGGTTCCTCGCAAGTAGTCGTACCATTGGTTTTCGATCAGCGGCGCTGTGCCATGGTGGCGGCATAGAGTGATTGTGTATTGTGTGTGCCATTGTTTCGTGCTGATGACTTTGTTTCTACATCCCTGAGGAGCGTGGTTTTCTTTTTGCGTTTTTGAGCCAAATGGATTGTGGTGGCATAACGATGCACAGAGATCGAATACTCCATGCTTGTGACCGATTTCTATGAGCCAGTCTTGCTAGATTTCGATGTGGCCGAGCGGTCTTGTGCAGCTTTCTTCGAAGGGAAAATCTCTTCTTGGAGCGTTTGAAACTATTGCTGGCTGCAGCTTTTCATGCAGTCAGCGTGAGACAGAAGATGGCCTCGAGTCTCGTGCTTCTTTCTGTTTGTCTGTTTGTGGCCTGCTTTTGTTCGGGTCTGTTGAACTTTCTTCCGCGGAGCTTCTTTGTTGCGTGGTCGCCATGCAGGTTTCCTCTGACAGGGGTTGCCATAGCGGTCCTTTGATGGGCTTGTACAGCACGGGCTCCTTGTAAGCTTGTGGATTCTCGAGCACCCAGGCGTGCACGATCCGGTAGTCTCGATGGAAGTTCGCGTCGTTGTGCTTTGTCGTGTTTTTCGGGTTCATAAAGAAGTTCTCCTTCGCTTTCGGTTCCTGGTTGTAGGGCTGCCATTTATCGTCCACTTTCCTGCCCACGGGGATGCTGTTCACGAAATCGACTTCTCCATAGATCAGGTGTTCTCGTCTGGCCGCTATGCAAAACCGGCCTCGCTTGTGCAGTTGTGTGCCTCGCAGTTCCCATGTTCGCTTGCCGTGCAGGATTTCCAGGGCACGGTGTTTGCTCATCACCAAGGCATGCCGCGGAGTCTCGGTGCTTGGCTTCTGTGCGGACTTGGTCATGTCTGGGCCTTTCGGACTGCTAATTGGATTCTTTCGGTCCAGAGCGCTACTCTTGAACCGATGTTGCAGCGGACGCATTCGGCTGCGTTTATGCAGGATCTATACCCCTGGTTGAATCACAATACGTATCGAGTATGCGTTTGGGAAAAATGATGCAGTTCCCGTGTCGCAGACATAGCATGATGTGTAACGGTGTCACAGCAGTTGTTGCGGGTTCGTCTCTGTGTGTGTGTGTGTATTACTTATTTTGTTTTTTTTTTTAGCTCTTTCTTTTCGCAAGCGACTGGATGCTTCGGTTGTTCGGTATAATGGTAGTTCATCGGCATTGCCTCACTGTGTGTCTCGTCGTCTTCCCTCTGTCTGCGTCGTGCTTCGTTGGTGGGCCGTTGTGCATGTACTTGTCGATGAGTGGGTTGTCGTCGCGAAGTGCTGATAAGCCGGGAGGATTGCAGCAGTGTGTGGGAATGTCTTCTTGGTGCATGTTGAAGGTCGATCCTTCGTGCTGCGCGTTGATCTGACCCCAGTTGTGGAGCATGACGATGAGCACTATGCTTTCTGCTCTGGTCCAGTGTTTCAGTGCTTGCCACAACGCGTCATTTTCGAGAAGCAGCTGGGTGAGTTCGCCTCGGCTTGCGCCTGTGTGCCGAATATTGATTTCCAGCCATTCGGAATAGATCAGAAGTGTTTGCGCCTTGTTTTTCCAGCTTCGTTCTGGAGTGTTGTATCGAGCGTAAACGTACGCCAGTGAATTGGGGAAGTAGTCCAGGATGTCGCTCATGTGGCTGTTGTGGCTGCTCGCCATTCGATTGACACGTCGGGTGAACTCGGCTTTGAGTTGGGATTCCATGGCTGCGAGTGTGGGAAGGGATATGGTCGACCTCCGGGCTCCGTGCTGTTGGGTTGAAAGAGTGGCCTTGAGCCGTGGGAAGCTTGCATGTTTGGTAAGTTGTAGTGGTGTTGCTGCTGGGGCTGTGTGCTTTGCCTTGGCGAGTGCTCGAAGTCGGGTTCTGCTTGGACAAACACTGTAGATGTTGGTGCCTCCCCTTTTTTTTCTTTGCTAGCTTGGTGAGTCGACTCTGTCTGCTGCTCAGCAGTCTTCGTTCTGGTGCTTCACAAAGGTATGCCATACCTGGGCGCAGGTGTGGGTTTACAGCATGGACGTGAGCGAGAAGTCGATGTTGTAAACAATCGGTCCTGCCTTGTGCGGATCACCAGCGTGAACCGTTGCTCTATGTTGGGGATCTCGTTTATTTTGAGTTGCATGTTGATGAGGGAGCCCTCTGTGTCCAGCATCCAGGGTGGAATGACCAAGCCCAGTCCGGCTCGCTCGCAAAACTTCCTCAGCGTCGTCTCCAGTCGCTGTGTTCCTGGTGCCAGTAGGTCGATGGAGTAGCCGCTCAGGAACTGTAATTTGAGTGTCTTCGGTGGCTTTTGTTCGTAATGTATAATTCTCCTGAGTGCAGTGGTTGCTGCGTGTGAATGTTTCGTGTCGGGTATGGTTTATCGCGTGTCTTCTCTGGCTGAGCTCCGCGCATGATGTCTCGAAGACGATCCAGCCTGCAGTGTGTCGGGACGATGGCAGGCTTGTTGTGGGGGGGCTGTCCATATTTTCAACTCGGGCGATGCTTTTTTTACTGGGCTTGTGACCTCTTGATGGCCAGTTTGTGCGTGTGGATGAGGCTGATCACGTGACGAAGTCGGCTTCTGTTGATCTTGAAGTAGTCCTGAGTATCATGGTATCAGCTGGGTTGGCCGGCAAAGTGAATCTCGTTCTTGGACTGCTGCGAGCTGAGACAGGGGGCATCTTCTCGTTGTGGTTTCCTGTCGGCTCATGCTCCGATATGGGTCTTCAGCTCAAGCTGCTTGAAAGACGAGTTTGTCGAGTGCATCGTGGCAGGCCTGCTTTCGTTTGCATGACAATCGGCTCGACATGGCTGCCGGCCGTTAATCTACTTGTAGATTTGGAGCGCTTGAGCAGCAATGTGTAGCTTGGTCAGCCTGACCGATATGATTTTTTGTTTGCTGTGTTTGGAGTGTTGATTTTGTGTATAGAAGGTACTGCAGCATTTCACGTTTGCGTATAGCCTTTGGTCACGTGTGGGCCTAATCATGCCAGCACTTAAATAGAGTTGGTAGGTCGCTGACTTGACTACGTGAGTGCCTTAGTATTGTGTTTCCATTTGGTTGATGGTTACTGTCGAATTTGCAAGATATATATATATATATATATTCATTTATATTTATTTCAACATTCAGTTTGTGAGCAATAATTAGTTCATGCAGGCATGACCCCTTTTGTCACTCTTTTTGTGCGCTGGGTATCTCATTGGGCATCAGAGTCGCCGAATTGCTGCTGAATGCTGTGTTGCTAGATCTTCTGTTACTCTTTTTGGTGTGTGTGTGTGTGTGTGTGTGTGGGTGTGCGTGCGCGTGCGCGTGCGCGTGTGCGTGTGCGTGTGCGTGTGCGTGTGCGTGTGCGTGTGCGTGTGCGTGTGCGTGTGGGTGTGTGTGTGTGTGTGTGTGTGTGTGTGTGTGTGTGTGTGGGTGCGTGCGTGCGTGCGTGCGTGCGTGCGTGCGTGCGTGCGTGCGTGCGTGCGTGCGTGCGTGCGTGATTCGTCTTATTGACCAATAATTTCCAACGGCCGTCGCTCAAGTGTTTTTGGCCATGGATAGCTTCTCGATGTTCTGAGTCGCTTGGACCTGAGCAGGGATGTAGAGTACTTGTTGTTTTCAATTAATGGTCGTGTGGGCTGTCGTCGATCGAATGCTCTGAGATTTGCTGAGCTTCGCGCCAAAGTTAGGCACCTGTTTGCTTCGATGAAGCCATAGAACGCGGCGCTTGGACTTAAGGGTGTTCCGGATTCGTCGATCAATGCGAGGTCGGGGAGCTTGTCTGTCTTGTGATTCCACCAGTTTTCGGAGTGGCGTGCTTCTGGTTGATCGTCTGCTGGTAGGGACAACTGATGCCAGGCGGTACATGCTAGCGTCTTGACTGGCATGCCGTTGTGAACATCGACGGATGTCGTTTTGCCCGAGATCGTTGTAACCACAACTGAGCCGATGTGCTTTGCCGGACTCACTCCTCTCGGGGTCGTTGCTGGAGTGGTCGCCACGGGGCTTCGAGGAGGTTCCTGCATCATGCCACTGGACATGCACGTTTCGGCGTGGGGGCGAGTTGGAGTTGGCTTTGCCAGAGTTGGCTCGAGCCTTGCTGTTGCACTCTGTGTTTGGCGATGTGGCGGTGACGGGTCGCGTGTCTATGCATTTCATGTTCATGGAGCTGGATCGTATTAATACGTCGCGAGTCATGGACATGGATGGCATGTCAAAAGCCGATCACATCATTTTTTTTCTCTCCGATTGTTCACGCTGCTGTCTGGAAACGAATGTCAGGAAGTTTAGTGTGGCCGTTGGATTCAAGACACCTGAGCATCGCAAGGCGTCTAATGGCATGTGCTGGTCTTTGGCATGTGTCGAGCTTAGGGCCAAACGTTCGCTGGATCTCTAGGAGATTGTGGATCTCTTTTTTTCTTTGCTTTTTCACTCGCCTGTCTGTTTGCACGATCGGGTTTGCACATAGATATTTAAAGTGTGGTGCGTGGGTTATGTTATGTCAACTGACGGCGTGCCTTTTCTTTTGCTCGCCTGGCTCTTGCGACTGCACCTTACTGTGTTTTCGGAGTCATCACACCTCTGACTTGTTAGAGATGATTCGATCGAGTTCTAAGGTTCCGGCGTCTGGCTCATGATGAGCGTGTAGCGCGTTTCGAGCTCACTTTCGTCCCATTTACGAGAGAGGGACACGGACTTTCCATTCGCATCTGCGAGACTTGGTGTTCCTGAAAGTTGCAAGTCCTTGCAGATCCTGCTGAGCTGGGGCTTCAGCGACGTGCACCTCGGAATCGGACTAGGGCTCAATCTGGTAGAATCAAGGGTTTTGCGTGTCTAACGTGCAGGACGAGGTGCGTTACCACATTGGCTTCAACTTCTCTTCCGCTTAGCAGGCGTAGCTTCAGTGGGCGCACGAACCGTCTGCGGTATTCTTGGGCGAGTGACCTGAAAAAAACGCTGCGTGGTTTTACAGGTGCAAAGGTTCATGTGGGCAAGGCTGAGGTGGTCCGCTGAGGTCTCGACAGGACTTCAGCTTGCAGTAATTCTTTCTTGTCGACCGCTGTTGTCGTTTTCACCATTTGGAGCGAATGATTGAGGTACAGAAGGCTGGAATCTCGTACTTTCAATAAGTGGCTCGAGCAAACATCGACAGTCATCGGCACATCAAAATGCGCGGGCAGGTTGTGGGGACACAATCCCCTATAGACTCTGCAGAATACTGTGTAGTTTTTGTGGTGAGCAGTCTTATATAGGCATGATCGGATGGATAATAAGTAAGCAAAATTGCATGCAGCACCTTTTTTTTTTGGGTGCTTGAGCGCGGCGATGTTTCTGTGAAGAAGTTATCATTCGACACATCGGGGTGATTCGGCGCAGCAGACCTGAGCATCAGAAGGCGTTCTTTTTAGATCGTTCTAATGCATGTTCTGAATTGAGGGCATCACATTTATGCTTCTTGATCAGCGTGTGAATTCAATCAAGTCCATGCTCGTCTGCTTGTTCGCCTGGATTTGTGTCATAGGACCTCGGTTGTGCTGCTTTTTTTAAGGGGTGATGGCGGGGAGTGGGGGGAGGGGAGAGGCTGCTTTTTTTCTTGTCATCTTCGAGAATGGTGTTAGGGTCCTGGCGTCTGGCTCAAGATGATTGTGTAGCATGCTCTCGGATTGATGTCACCCCACCTCTTGAACAGGGGCACTTTCTTCCCCTTCGCATCTGCAAGACTTGGCACGCCCGCCAAACATAGATGCTTGCAGATGTCGCCAAGTTCCGACTTGATCGTGCGGTTCCTGCAAATGGAGGTGGATTTTCATAGATTTCAGAAGTGTGTGATATGAGTGCATGGCTAGGCGCTTTGTGACTCTGACTTCCATTTGTCTTCCGCTCATCAGCCGCAATTTGAGCGTTTGTGACAACATGGTGCGAACGTCTTCGCACTGTGACCTCGGCGTCAGGTGGTCTAGAACATGGGCAGAATTTGCAAAGTCAACAGGTAAGGTCCTGACGTCAGTTCTACCAGCTGTTTTTTTTGAGATGGGCTCAGCTTCTTTGTCGGCATGTTGAGCGTGCTGCTCCCGTGTGATGCTAGGAAGCGATTTTTTTTTTTAAATGTATAGCAGGCTCGAGCAAATATTGCGGAGCGATGGTTTTGTTCGAGCTGCTGTCAATCCAAAGAATATCACCTCTAGTGAAGCAGCCGATGAGTTGTAGAAAGAAGGCCGGCGGCATGAGAGTCGTGCTGATATTTTTGACTCGCACGCGGACACTCATCCAGGTGAAATGCAAAACTACTGATAGTGCATGGCAGTCTGCGAGCTCGACCTCATTCGTCGATGTGTGCCTTAGTTGTTGCATTCTTGCACCGTCGTCAAGGCACTTTACAACGCCTGACGCAGTTGGCGATGAATTCCTAGATACTTCGAAACTTGCAGCTGAGAAGCCGGATCGGTTCGCCTGTCTTCAAGCAGGTCTCGGATGCCTCCTTCTCCAACCATATCTTCTTCGATTTCTTCGTGGGTGGTAGCGCTTCCTGTGCCTGATCCTTCATTATTCTTTTTGTGGAGCGCCTTCTCTTTTCTTTTGTCCTTCTTGTGTTTTTTTGTGTCTTGCTTTCTGTCCTTGGGCTTTGCCTTGCCTTTTTGTTTTTCTGCTTTTTTCGCCTCGGCGACCATGTGGGTCGCGAGTTGTAGTCGTGTCTTGCAGGTGTCTCGTTGAGCTTTGGCGAGTAGAAACACCTTCTCTGATTGGGTCATCGCCTGCTTGGCTGTTGCTGCTTCTGCTAGGGCTTCTTCTAGTGGAGGTATGGTTTCTTTATCGACGTATTGTTGCATGGTGCTCAGCCCCACTGTTGCGAAACTGGGGGTGCTTGGCGCTGCCAGAAGGGCATTGGGCGTCATGACTCCGCTGGACATGGCGTCAGCAAGGCAGGGGGGAAATCGCGAATCTACTTCCTCAAGCACTGTTAAGCCGATCAGCATTCCGAGTTTTGAATGTGCTGTGTCGAGATTGCAGTCATTGGATTTTTTTTTGTCAGTCTCTCTTTCTTTCTCACTCTCTTTCTCTCTGCGCGGCTAGATATGCTTTTTTTTAAGTATACCTATTTTCTTCCTTTTTTCTTGAATGCAATTTTAGCAGTTGCGGTGTTTCCATACATGGGTGAGACGCATCAGCCAAGGTTCGGGAGTTTATATACCTGACGTTGATGCAGTCAGTGCCTTTGCTTTGTCATCACTTCACTTCAACACAAGTAGGAAAATAGGAGAAAAGGCTAATATGTTTCTGTATGTCTGGTCATGTGATGCTTGCGTGAACTCTTCGCTGCAGCCAAGTCACTGAGTCGGGTTCTCGGCATGCCTCGGTTCACAAGAGCTTAGCAGAAGAGAGGTTTCAAGATGAAACGGTAATGCCCGTGCAAGCATAAATGCATGCAAACTCTGCAATGAAATAGACATCTGTTCGTGGGTGAGGACATGTGATGCTCACTTGTCGGTATACCTTAGCTCAAGAAGGCTCAGGGCAAGAGGATGCTAAACTCGAAACAGCAATGCAAGACAAACAGACATGCGTGTCAGTCATTCTGGCTCTAGATGCGCGAGGGTGCTTCGATGGCGAGTCCGATGTTCTTGGTTGAAATGGAGAGGTCCAAAAGAGGATCTGACTTTCGAGGTTGAAAACGAAGGTCCACCAAAAGTGAGGCTGGCGTCTCTCATTTGTGGCACTGACACGGTTACAGTGAAGGCGTGCAGAGCACAGCCGAGTGAGCAATTGCTGCATCAGTAATGCAGCGCATGCTGAGAAAAAATTGCCGTGTCGCGCGAGGCGCGGCCTGATGAGTAAAGTGAGATCTGTGCGTGAGCGCAGTTCTCACAAGACGCGTTTACTAGAGGCCTGAAGGTGAGGCTCATTTTTCGATGTCGAGTCGATGGCCTGAAATGTGAACCCGTTTTCGGAGCTCTGGAAATGCAGGCTCATCTGGGGTCTGAAATCTGGACCTTTTTAATCCGGAGCTCTGAAATCAGGCTCTTTCAGGTTCGTGGGGAGTGAGCCTGAAATAGGAACCTTTTTGAGGCTGATCTCTAAACACGATGGACGCCGGCCCGCAGTCCGTGCCACCTGCCCTCCCAGACAAAGCAGATAGGATTGCGATGTCAATGCCCTCGTAGTAACGTGAGAGTTCACGCGTTCCGATTAACGGGCTAAGGAAGACGCCCGCTCCCGTACGGCGCTGACACACCAACAGACACTTTACTTACTGTGTGTCGCCTTCTGCGTAACACCATGTGTTGTTGCAGAAAGCGGCCGGGGCAAAGCAAAGGTCGCCAGTAGGAGATCCTATGCAAGCAGGTAGAGATGGCACCTAAGCTCCAGCCTTTATGCTTGGAAAGGCGTTCCAACTGAGCATTGTGCAGGGTGTTGCGGGGCAGGTCCGTGAGGCAGGATTTTGCCTCTGCCTGGCAAAGTTTGCCTGTGATTTTGTCGCTTTTTGACAAAATGTGCCTCGATGTGAGAGTTCTTGGAGGTTTTCGAGCTGGATTTTGTCGTCGAATGACAAAGTGCGCCTTTGCATTTTGCCAGTCGACGACAAAGTTGCTGATTGGAGCGCCTTCTGCGTTACAGGGCTGGACGTCTCGAGGATTACAGCCTGGATTTTGAGCTGGATTTTGTCATCGAGTGACAAAGTTCATGCTTCTGTTTTGCCCGTCGGGGGCAACATTGCTGATTGGAGCGCCTTCTGCGTTACAGGGCTGGTTGGCTTGAGGCTTTACACTCGGTGGCGAAGTTGTTGATTGGAGCGCATGTCGTGTGACAGTGCTGGTCGTTGCAAACATGCGGCGCCAACGAGTAAATCACCTAGCAAGACATGGAGTCCGTAGTGTAGCGGCGCGCGCTCCTGGTCGGGTTCGAGGCCCGGGGAGAGGAGTGGGTTCGATTCCCACCGGGCTCATTTGGTTGGTGTCTTGGTGGGACGATGTGAGAGTTCTTGGAGGTTTTCAAGCTGGATTTTGTCGCCGAATGACAAAGCTCACCTTTGCATTTTGTCAACCGGCGACAAAATAGACGATTGGAGCGCCTTCTGCGTTACAGGGCTGGACGGCTTGAGGATCACAGCTTGGATTTCAAGCTGGATTTTGTCATCGAGTGACAAAGTTCATGCCTCTATTTTGCCCGTCGGTGGCAACATTGCTGATTGGAGCGCCTTCTGCGTTACAGGGCTGGGGAAGGCCCTATGGGGGATAAAGTTCGCCTTTGCATTTTGCCAGTCGACGGCAAAGTTGTTGATTGGAGCGCCTGCTGCGTCACAGGGCTGATGGGTTTGAAGGTCCATGTAGTGGACTGTGTCGCCGGGTGTGGTCGAGCGCAGGCTTGGCTGGTAAAACCTACCGGCTCCGGCGCAGTGCATTTAGCTCTTCGGTCAAGGTTGTTTTCGAGGCCTTTGTCGATTCGAGCCTGGAAGCCGTTGAGTTTTAAGTTCGAGTCCATTTCTTGACCGCTGCGCCATCTCAGCCGGCAAACAATTTGGTTTCTTGAGGTTTTCAAGCTGGATTTTGTCATCGAGTGACAAAGTTCGCTTTTGCATTTTGCCAGTCGATGACGAAATTGCTGATTGGAGCGCCTGCTGCGTTACAGAACGCGGGCATAAGAAATGGTAAGACTGAGGCCCGGGCAGCCCAGCTCCGGTGATCAGCCGGAGCCAGCGGCGGTTGGTGTCCAACCGCCGCTGCGCTGGCGCAGGGTCCGAGGGTGACGGTTTAACCACTGCGCCAGCGGGGCTCTGTTTCTGTTCTTTTTGCGTGTTGGCTTCCGTGGACTTTGTCGTTTGGCGAAAAGACTCAGTTTGTATGAGGTTGCTTTGTTGACAAAATGTGGCTTTGTCGGAGGTCTCCTGTGAGCTTGAATTTTGCAATCTTTGACAACATGTGGCTTTTTTGGAGGTCTCCCGGCAGCCTGAATTTTGCCATCTGTTGACAAAATGTGGCTTTGTCGGAGATCTCCTGGGAGCCTGAATTTTGCTCTGTTGACAAAATGTGGCTTTGTAGGGGATCTGTGGCTTTGTAATTTCCATCGGCACATTTGCTTTGTCGGAAAATTGCCTTTGTGGGCTTTGTCTCTGAATTTTGCCAATGTGGCTTTGTAGGGGATCTCCTGTGGCCTTGTCAATTTTGCCATCGGTTGACAAAATGTGGCTTTGTCGGAGGTCTCCTGTGAGCTTGAATTTTGCTATCTTTGACAGCATGTGGCTTTTTTGGAGGTCTCCCGGCAGCCTGAATTTTGCCATCTGTTGACAAAATGTGGCTTTGTCGGAGACTTCCTGGGAGCCTGAATTTTGCCATCTGTTGACAAAATGTGGCTTTGTAGGGGATCTCCTGGGAGCCTCAATTTTGCCATCGGTTGACAAAATGTGGCTTTGTCGGAGGTCTCCTGTGAGCTTGAATTTTGTTAAGTTGTCGACAAAATATGGCTTCGTAGGAGATCTCCTGGGAGCCTGAATTTTGCCATCTGTTCACAAAATGTGGCTTTGTAGGAGGTCTCCTGTGAGCATGAATTTTGTTGTCTTTCGACAAAATATGGCTTTGTAGGAGATCTCCTGGGAACCTGAATTTTGCCATCTGTTGACAAAATGTGGCTTTGTTGGAGGTCTCCTGGGAGCCTGAATTTTGTCATTTTTGACAAGATATGGCTTTGTCGGAGGTCTTATGAGAGCCCGAATTTTGTCATCATTTGACAAAATGTTGGTTTTGTTGAAAGCCTTCTGGGAGCCTGAATTTTGTCATCTGTTGACAAAATGTGGCCTTGTAGGAGGCCTCCTGGGAGCATGAGTTTTGTCATCTTTTATTCTTTGTAGGCGATCATTTGGGTGTCACGAAGTGATGAAGCCTGAGCTTGTTGGAGTTTTTTTTGGGAGAACCCGATTTTGACATCCAGTGACCAAATGGGGGTGTGAGAAGTGAAAACCCGTGTGTCCACTCCGCTGCAGTCGGAGTCGAGCTCTGCTTTGCAGAGCTCGCTCGGGCGTAGGGACAGCGTCCTGTCCACTACGCCGCCGGGACGCTCGAGATTATGTGGCTTCACAATTGCTTTGGATTGTTTTTGCTCGGCGACTAAAGGCGGGAACGTAAAGAAGCAGGTTAGGTTTTTGTCACCCAGCGGCAATGTTTCAGAGGACACGAGGCCGAGTTGGAGAAAGGCTTTGAATTAGGGTGCTTGATTTGCTGTGAAGAGGTGGCATTTTGTCGCTTTGTGACAAAATGTCATGCGGAATGTTTTTAGGGAGTCTGCATTTGAAGTGGTGAACTTTGCTGCTTCGGTGGCGCAGTGGTCGGAACTATGCTGGAATGCTGTGCTGCATGAGTTCGAACCCTAGTTGCCGCAGCTGTACTCTCAAGCTACTGCCTGTAATTCCTCGACCCTCCAGCAATCCTCCATGACTCGGGAAGAAGAATCGGTGGCAGTGTTGAAGAACCTCATCAAGATGATGCAGCAGATGGAGGACGGCAAGATCCCAGCTGAGCGTAGGAAGGTGTGGCTGAAATTCATAAGCCAGAAGCTCGGCGAGCTGGGCGGCACCATGCCGGATAAGCCTGAAGAGGGCCGGGGTCGTAAGCGCAAGAGGCACTGAGAGAGAAAAAAAAGAGATGCCGTGCACGTGATGTGTTTTGTGAGAGAGAGAGAGAGACAGCGGGGTGAACTGCAAGCGCGCAAGGGTTGTAACGGTAACAGCTGGTCCTGGCAACTTGTTCTTATTCTTGTAATGTACATGGATCTCCTAAATGAAAATTTAAATGCATGTCTGTTTGTATTGGGTTTCTTTGAACTCTTCAGAGCTTGAAGGGTTTTTTGTACCCTTCGGAGTTGAAGGGTCTTGTGTGCAAATCCACGGCGTGGATGTTGTCATCGAGCGTCATTTCCGAATGATAACTAAATAAGGTTCGGAAAGCATTTTTCGAATGATAGCCAAATCAGGTTCGGAGGGCCCTTTCCGAATGATAACCAAATGAGGTTCGGAGGAGCTTTTTCCGAATGATGACCAAATAAGGTTTGAAAGGGCCTTTTTGTGAATGATCACCAAATAAGGTTCGGAAGGGCCCATTCCGAATGATAGCCAAATGAGGCATAAGGCATTTTCCGAATGAAGGTTCGGAGCCCAATTTGCCTGAATGTTAGTCCAATAAGGTTCGGCCAAAAGTTTGAAGGGTTCCCTAAGCCCTTCAGAGCTAGAAGGTTTTACTCAAACCCTTCGGAGCCTGAAGGGTTTCTCCAAACCTTTCAGAGTCGGAAGGGTATTTCTAAACTCTTCGGAGCCTGAAGGGTTTCACTAAACTCTTCAGAGCCTGAACGGCGAAGGATTTTCCTAAACCCTTCAGAGCCTTAGGCGTTTCTCTGACCCCTTTTAGAGCTTGGCTGGTTTGCTTAAACCCTTCGGATTGAGGAGCCCTTTCGAATGATAAACTTGCCAGGTTCTGAGTACTGGCTCGATGCAGCGGGGTCCTTGGCTGTCGCATTTGTTTGGGTTTCGACTTCTGCTACATGAAGCAGGCCGCGTTTGTTGCAAGTAGCAGTCTTTAGGTCGTTCTTCTTCCATGTTGCTTTTTGCTGCATCAAGGCAAGGATGACGGACGGGTTGTGTTGCCTTCCGTTGTCACTCTTCTAAGTGCAGGAAATTAATTTGACGCAGGCAATCGTGTGCGACGACCTGGCCTCTTGGTTCGTCTCTGTGCCGATTGTCTTCGTCATGCTCAGGTGGTCTTCTGATGTGAGTGAAAGCGTGCTGGCTCGTTGTGATAACATTACTGCTAGCAGTTGCAGAGTGATCTGTTAAATGTCGCTAGTGATGGAGACTTTGCTCCATATCCTTCTTGTGTCCTTGAGCCCTTGCTATAGATTGGTGGGACACATGGTTGGGCCTTCTCTACCTGATTTGGTGATGCACGGGTTCTTTCATAGATTGCTGGTGGACGGCAGACGGCTGACGGCTGACGGCTGGCGCACTTTTGATTGACGTCGCGTTTTGTTGTTTGACGTATGTGCGCCAGGTGTTTCGCGCCTGTGCGTTTTTCTAGGACCTAGGCTAGCCATGAGCCGATGCCGTCCCAAACCTGCTCGATCCGATTTGTGAAATTGTACACCGGGAACGGGGCGCCGGTGTGAAAGTCCATTCCGGTCATGACATGGTGCAAGGTGTAGAAGTTGAACTGCATGCAGGGCTTGCCTCCGCGCTCGTACAGCACGATGCCTGCGTCGCGTTGGGCAGCGAATGCTGTGCTCGGTGTCAAAGTGGCAGACTGCCAGAGACTTCGAAACGAGGGATAGTGGAACCACGCAATGTGTTGTGAGTTCCAGTTCATGCTTCGCATGACCCAGGCCAAGGTGCCTCGCTCTGCGTGCGGGTTTCGGGAGAGTTGGACCATCCTTCGAAGCCACGCATGCAGGTCTATTTGAGCAGGGCAGGGATGTAGCAGTGCGAAGTTCTGAAGCTGTGTTTGTTCGCGAAGAGCTTCGCGTCGCAACGCTGGATTGTCTGGAAGGCGAGGGACTGTTGAGAACTGTCCAACTTTGATGGGTTGGCGTGGCGAGCATGGAGGCAATGGATGCTGGAAGATCTCGTCGTCGCTGTCTTCCTGCAGCTTCTCCCACTTGGAGTAGTCGATGGTCGGCATGGGATTTACTTGTGTGGTTCTGTATGCTATCTTTGGCTGGAGCCTGTGTTGGGCTACACAGATTATGGAAGGATCTCGTGAGAATTGCTAGCTCGCATGGTTTAATTTCACCTCTGCTTTGCGTGGCGTGCGCACGGCGTGCGTGTGCATGTGCTAGGATGGGTTGGTTGACTCACTACTGTGCGAGCTGCTTAGCCTCGCACCAGCGCCAGGCGCGTGTTTGCTTGAATGGAGTCATATAGTTTGTGGTGCTTGGATTTTTTTTTTTTAGGGGGGGGGGGGGGCGTCTCGAGTCGTTCATTGGCATAATGTCAGGAGGCATATGCAACCAGTTTCTAGGTTGCCGTGCTTGTGGTTAACTGGTTGCTGCTTTTTTGTTCTTTGGGAGAGGCTTGAAGGCTGAGAAATCCTACCTCGGCGGCACACAGACTGTTCTTTATCCTCGCGTTGTGAAGCATATCAGGGATAGGGTGAAACTTCGGTTTTAGAGCGATCGCATTGGTGCGCCAACATTATGTCGGAACTCTGCCTCTCGAGCCGACATCTTCCTGCGGACTCTTCTCGTCCATTTTTGCTCGTCCAGCAAATCTGTTTCGCTGCATAGTATAGTGTCGTCGTCAACATTCTTGGAGCCGCCGACTAGACTCACGTGAATGGGATCGCTCCAATCTTGAATCCAGGATTCAGATTGTGCTAGGATGAGTACGTCCGCAATAACAAGGCGCCATTCGAGCCTGTGGCCGTACAGGGGAAAGCACGTGTACACGTTTCCAGGGCGATGTGGCATGTTCTCATATCGAATCTCTCCGATTTGACGGCCAGCCATGCTATAGACGAAGAAGAAGGGGTTGTTTGTCACAACGTCCCAGCATGGCTCTAGGGACAGCACTAGCGTCCTTGACATAATTGTGGCAGTGGTTCTAGAATGATGTGACGTGAATGAAGTGCTCTTTTGTTTTTTTTTATTGGGGGGGGGAGGGGGGGAGGGGGGGGTGTTCGACACTCTTATTGTCCTAACTTGCAGTTAGAGGTACCGATTGGAATGCTTACAGTATAACAATAATGCGAGAATCTTGAAGCAGATTGGGAAGAGATCAAAATCTCTGAGACTCTGAGCCAAAACATGGTCAGTCGTTGAGAGTTTGCATGGAGTGCTCGCACGTTTTGACTGGTGAAGCTTCTAAGCATTTTTTGCTTTGTATGAGCTGCGTATTGTCATGTGGTCGTTGGGAGACCTAGCAGCGGCTGCTTGGTCATTGCAGCGTTACTCCGCGGTTCTTTCTTAAAAAAACGTGTAACGGAACTGCTGCCTGGGCAAACAATTTGTATACTCCTTGCTTGGACGTGAGAAACTCGTCCTTGTGGAGCTGTCGCAGCCTGTTGAGACTATCCAATATGTTCGACAGACCCTTGTAGTCTCTCAGCCAGAGCTCTTCCTCCTCTCGTGTCATCTCACCTGTGTAAGGCATGGATTCTGCTTCAAAATGAAGGCGCGCTCTGACTCTACATGTGTCGGCTGCACCTTGCGCACGTTCGGTGAGGTTGTTTACGATTGTACCGATCTCGCTGAAGATGTGGTTGATGCGCTGATCAGCCATTTCGACTGGAGCTGGAGAAGTTGCTCGGCTTTTTCTGCGTTTATATGAAATGTGAGATCTTTTACGCACTGACTCATGCGCTGCTGTTGTCTTGCAATCGCGA
Organism: Symbiodinium natans; assembly: GCA_905221605.1. Taxonomy (NCBI): domain Eukaryota; class Dinophyceae; order Suessiales; family Symbiodiniaceae; genus Symbiodinium; species Symbiodinium natans. The sequence continues at coordinate 22,242 of CAJNDS010000729.1, read as the reverse complement.
CACTGTTTGTCGACCTGCTTCGAGCCGAAGGACTTCAGATGTGAACGTTCTGAATGCATGTTCGACGAGGATTGCAGGTGCTTTGCGCGTGCGCTACAGGTCAGAGCAGGCTCGTCTATTTTTCTTCCCTTGGCAGCAAGTGTGTGTGGTAATCGATTCTGCTGTCACAGGTCCTGGTGTCAGAAACATCAAGCTATGCAGGTTGCAGTGGGTAGTTGTCTGTCCTGTTCCCAGCAAGCGAAGTCTGTATCTGAGTCCCACCACCAGAAGCGGCGTGTCTCGGGATCCATAAAACCTTGTGAAACACATTCCGTTTGTTGATTTGTGTGGTTATGCCGGTTATGCATCTTCTACTTGAGGTCCGAGGTCTTTACATTCCCAGCCCGCTTTCCTGAGAATTCTTTTCTTCAGTGGCAGCTCGCGCACCTGAAATGAACGCTCCCTTCTTTTAGTTGTCGTTCCTTCCCTGAAATCACTGTGCAAGTTGGGCATGTGCATCATGCGCCTTCTGAACGAGGCTCAGGAATTTCGGGCCTCGGAGGTCGGATTCTTCCTGCGGGAGCTCGCGCTTAAACGTACTGAATTGCATGAACGTGGAGCTCATTGCCCGGTCATGCCTGGCCTTTACTGTGAGGAAGACCTCCCACCAAAGGCCTTCTAATCTCCAGGTAGCGAGAAGGCCGCCTCGAGAGAGCATTCGTTGTTCTATGTTGCTCTCATCGTGTGTGGGTCAATAAAGTGTCATGAGCTTAGAGGCTTGCATTTCGTGATGGGTCCGGCACCTGCAGCACTCAGAGCTTCTGTGTGGCAAGTACGTGGTTTACCGGCATCTGGGCTTCCGACGTTGCCACTCTCGCAGCCTACAGTTATTGAAGTGGGGGGGTTGGCTTTCGGGATATCCACATTTTTGGAGCAACTTGATTGTCCGTGCCTCCCTTCGTCAAGGAAGCGTTCCATGGCTGCTGTGGGATCCATTCTGGTGACTTTAGCCTACCCACTGTGTATTCAAGTGTAAGCTTTGTGCTGCACGTGACGTGTTGCTGTACTCTTGCGAGCGTAATGCGTATGGTTGTCAACGGGTTGTTGAGCCAAAGGATATCCCCGGTGATGCATGTGTGCACAGGTCTATCGTGATTATTGCTCAGTGATCGACGTTCTGGGTGCATGTGCGGAAGGCTTGTGGGTGCTAGTTTTTCTCTTGCATTCATGATGTACGGACTCACAGCACGTACAGGTCGTAGCGCATGCCGTCGAGCGCAAACTTGGTTGGACGAGTGGCATGTCAGCGCTTGTTGACAGTGTTTGTTTCACTTATGGATCGACTCGTCACACACAGCACTGAGATGTCCGCAGTCGATGACCTGGTGTCTATTTCCCCCTCGCCTGTGCAAGGTATGTCGTGCGAACTTCCTTTTTGTTGGTATGCTTTGTTGTAGTTCTTTGTTGTTCTTTTGTTTCTGTATAGTTCCACTGCCTGGCAGCGGTTCGTTTTCCGGCTCCTCGTCTGCTTCAGGAACTTCAGGAGGGTCTTCTTCTGGTCTTGGCGACGCGAGTCGGCAAGCGGTTGCAGGCTGTTTGCATGTTCGGTTTTCTGAGACCGGCACTCGGGCTGCCAGGTATCCCACGGGAATGTGGGTGGATCCTGATTCTCAGTCAGTGCTCCAGTGCTCCGTGTTTTGAAACTTCGGCTTTTGCAGGCATGATCTGCCTCTGTTCGGTGGATCTCGAAGTTGTATTCCTGATGCATGGGACGTGCGGGATAGTGATTTGTTGGATTTGGTTGTTTTGGATCCGGCCTCCGGATCCAACCAATCTTCTAGTGCCCACATCAAGTCCTCCCCTGTTATGAAGCTCACCTGCACAGTCGAAACAATATGTTATGGGTTGTTTGCATGCAACCATCGGCTCATACTGCCTCCCAAGTGTCCAACCACGCAATCCAAGGCATGTTGAAAAAAAAGGCGGCAAAGAATGAGGGAAGCTTGAAGTTTAAATAGCTCTCGGATCGTTGCCAGTGTTGTGTTCGTGTGCTGGACATGCACGCAACACAGTGCTTGTCTGAGGAGAATAGTGTGACAGCTCTTCTTTTGTCTGTGCCGTTATCGTTATCCAGGCGAACTGTAACTGATGTTCACTCATTCGGTGAAGTGTCCTGGTTCTCGATCTCGTTCGTAGGTGCATGCCTCGGTTGATGCTGTTCTTGAACGACGGTAGCCTAAGTAGTGTCTTGGATGTGAGATTACAGCACTGTTACACGAAGAAGAACAAAATGCACATGCGTGAAGTCGTGCGATGCTGCCCTGCAAAATTTGCTGTGGCAGGGCCACCGAATCGAAATGTTGGAATGCCTTAGTTCGGAAGGGCTTGGATGAGGCATGGCAATCTTCAGTTAGAAGCAGCAACGCGACATTGACACGAACAAAAAGAACCACGTGCCTGTGACAGCCGTGTGTGAGGTCATATGATACTCACTTGCATCCTTTGCTGCGGTCAGGTCGCTGACTCGAGCTGTCGGCATACCTTAGTTCAGGAAGGCTCAGGGCAAGAGGATGCTGAACTCGAAGCAGCAATGCAAGACAAACAGACCTGTGTGTGATCCCATCAGTAATGCAGCGCATGCTGAGAAATAATTGCCGTGTCGCGCGAGGCGCGGCCTGATGAGTGAAGTGAGATCTGTGCGTGAGCGCAGTTCTCACAAGACGCGTTTACTAGAGGCCTGAAGGTGAGGCTCATTTTTCGATGTCGAGTCGATGGCCTGAAATGTGAACCCGTTTTCGGAGCTCTGGAAATGCAGGCTCATCTGGGGTCTGAAATCTGGACCTTTTTAATCCGGAGCTCTGAAATCAGGCTCTTTCAGGTTCGTGGGGAGTGAGCCTGAAATAGGAACCTTTTTGAGGCTGATCTCTAAACACGATGGACGCCGGCCCGCAGTCCGTGCCACCTGCCCTCCCAGACAAAGCAGATAGGATTGCGATGTCAATGCCCTCGTAGTAACGTGAGAGTTCACGCGTTCCGATTCACGGGCTAAGGAAGACGCCCGCTCCCGTACGGCGCTGACACACCAACAGACACTTTACTTACTGTGTGTCGCCTTCTGCGTAACACCATGTGTTGTTGCAGAAAGCGGCCGGGGCAAAGCAAAGGTCGCCAGTAGGAGATCCTATGCAAGCAGGTAGAGATGACACCTAAGCTTTCAGCCTTATGCTTGGGAAGGCGTTCCAACTGAGCATTGTGCAGAGTGTTGCGGGGCAGGTCCGTGAGGCAGGATTTTGCCTCTGCCTGGCAAAGTTTGCCTGTGATTTTGTCGCTTTTTGACAAAATGTGCCTCGATGTGAGAGTTCTTGGAGGTTTTCAAGCTGGATTTTGTCGTCGAATGACAAAGTTCGCCTTTGCATTTTGCCAGTCGACGACAAAGTTGCTGATTGGAGCGCCTTCTGCGTTACAGGGCTGGACGTCTCGAGGATTACAGCCTGGATTTTGAGCTGGATTTTGTCATCGAGTGACAAAGTTCATGCTTCTGTTTTGCCCGTCGGGGGCAACATTGCTGATTGGAGCGCCTTCTGCGTTACAGGGCTGGTTGGCTTGAGGCTTTACACTCGGTGGCGAAGTTGTTGATTGGAGCGCATGTCGTGTGACAGTGCTGGTCGTTGCAAACATGCGGCGCCAACGAGTAAATCACCTAGCAAGACACGGAGTCCGTAGTGTAGCGGCGCGCGCTCCTGGTCGGGTTCGAGGCCCGGGGAGAGGAGTGGGTTCGATTCCCACCGGGCTCGTTTGGTTGGTGTCTTGTTGGGGCGATGTGAGAGTTCTTGGAGGTTTTCAAGCTGGATTTTGTCGCCGAATGACAAAGCTCACCTTTGCATTTTGTCAACCGGCGACAAAATAGTCGATTGGAGCGCCTTCTGCGTTACAGGGCTGGACGGCTTGAGGATCACAGCTTGGATTTCAAGCTGGATTTTGTCATCGAGTGACAAAGTTCATGCCTCTATTTTGCCCGTCGGTGGCAACATTGCTGATTGGAGCGCCTTCTGCGTTACAGGGCTGGCTGGCTTGAGGCTTTACACTCGGTGGCGAAGTTGTTGATTGGAGCGTCTTTTGCGTGACAGTCCTGGTGGTTGCAAAAGTGTGGCGCAAGCGAGCAAACCACCCCTAACAAGACACGGAGTCCGTAGTGTAGTGGCGCGCGTTTCTTGGCGGCCTTTTGGATGCCTGCATTTTGCAATCTTTTGGTAATCTTTTGAGCCTTGGGTCACGTTAGGGGAGTGTGAGCTTCAGGCCAGAAGTGCCAATGTTTTTCACTTTCGCAATTCGATCTCCCAGAGGTAGACTTGCTTCCAGGCCGGGTTCGGCCGAAGCCTTGTCAAAAAATTCTGTAAGGGTCCTGAAGTCGAGAGGCAGGACTTACAATCATCGGAATGGTATCCGACGACTGCCCGCCTCTCTCCCCCCCCCTCGCCGTGGACCCGGACCATAAGGGATGTACCCAATGGCTTGCCGGGTCTCACGACGAGGATGGGGTCCTCAGAGACCGAAAAATTGAGGTGACCCCGCAGCCACTCATAGACAGTGGCATCGAGGCCGCGCGCCCTCAGAAGTTCAAGGCAAGAGCGAAAAGCTCAGAAATGCAGGGAATATACTTGAGATCCGGGCTTGAATGAGAAGGCCTCTACGCAGCTGTTGGCTGCCCGATTGGGATCCTTGGCCAGCTGCTTTCGCTGGTTTTTGCTGACCTTCAAGGCAATGTAGATTCATGATGAACGATTCTGGAAGCAATGTTTTATTAGAATGAGTTGAATGGCCTTGGGGCTCATCGTGAGCGAGGGAAGGATCTTACCAGGCAAGTTCTGAGCCAACAGCTATGAATGCAAGTAAAGTTGGAGGCATCAATAGAAAGACATAGCTCAAATTTGAGAAGTCAAGAAAATACAGAAGCAGATGCATACTATTTTCTGATGGGTCTCAAGGCTTCATAGCGGTTGCCAGCCGCCGAGTTGATGGTCCAATTGACCCGAGATGTTTTTTGGAGCCAATCTGCGTTTAGCTTGCCGGGCACGCTCCGACGAGCATGCCTGCAGGTATGTGGGTGGGCTTGATTTTGTCTATGTCTGGCAAAATGTGCTTCGATTGGGGAGTTTCTGGAGGTTTTAGGGCTGGATTTTGTCATCGGGTGACAAAGTTCGCCTTTGCATTTTGCCAGTCGACGACAAAGTTGCTGATTGGAGCGCCTTCTGCGTTACAGGGCTGGACGTCTCGAGGATTACAGCCTGGATTTTGAGCTGGATTTTGTCATCGAGTGACAAAGTTCATGCTTCTGTTTTGCCCGTCGGGGGCAACATTGCTGATTGGAGCGCCTTCTGCGTTACAGGGCTGGGGAAGGCCCTATGGGGGATAAAGCTCGTCTTTGCATTTTGCCAGTCGACGACAAAGTTGCTGATTGGAGCGCCTGCTGCGTTAGAGGTCTGGTGGGTTTGAAGGTTCATGTAGTGGACTGTGTCGCCGGGTGTGGTCGAGCGCAGGCTTGGCTAGTAAAACCTACCGGCTCCGGCGCAGTGCATTTAGCTCTTCGGTCAAGCTTGTTTTCGAGGCCTTTGTCGATTCGAACCTGGAAGCCGTTGAGTTTTATGTTCGAGTCCATTTCTTGACCGCTGCGCCATCTCAGCCGGCAAACGATTTGGTTTGTGGAGGTTTTCAATCTGGATCTTGTCCTCGAGTGACTAAGTTCGCCTTTGCATTTTGCCAGTCGATGACAAAATTGCTGATTGGAGCGCCTGCTGCGTTACAGAACGCGGGCATAAGAAATGGTAAGACTGAGGCCCGGGCAGCCCAGCTCCGGTGATTAGCCGGAGCCAGCGGCGGTTGGTGTCCAACCGCCGCTGCGCTGGCGCAGGGTCCGAGGGTGACGGTTTAACCACTGCGCCAGCGGGGCTCTGTTTCTATTCTTCTTGCGTGTTGGCTTCCGTGGACTTTGTCGTTTGGCGAAAAGACTCAGTTTGTATGAGGTTGCTTTGTTGACAAAATGTGGCTTTGTCGGAGGTCTCCTGTGAGCTTGAATTTTGCTATCTTTGACAACATGTGGCTTTTTTGGAGGTCTCCCGGCAGCCTGAATTTTGCCATCTGTTGACAAAATGTGGCTTTGTCGGAGATCTCCTGGGAGCCTGAATTTTGCTATCTGTTGACAAAATATGGCTTTGTAGGGGATCTCCTGGGAGCCTGAATTTTGCCATCGGTTGACAAAATGTGGCTTTGTCGGAAGTCTCCTTTGAGCTTGAATTTTGCAATTTTTCGACAAAATATGGCTTTGTAGGGGATCTTCTAGGAGCCTGAATTTTGCCATCTGTTGACGAAATGTGGCTTTGTCGGAGGTTTCCTGTGAGCTTGAATTTTGTCATTTGTCGACAAAATATGGCTTTGTAGGGGATCTCCTGGGAGCCTGAATTTTGCTATCCGTTGACAAAATGTGGCTTTGTCGGAGGTCTCCTGTGAGCTTGAATTTTGCCATCTGTTGATAAAATGTGGTTTTGTTCTGCAGATCCACGGCGTACATGTTGTCACCGAGCGTCAAAATTGACTTTGCAACGAGGAATGAAAGACAGACAACCGAAACAGTGATGCGAGAGAATAAAGCTGAGGCACCCGCGCGGCCCAGCTCCGGTGATCAGTCGGAGCCAGCGGCAGTTCGTACCGGCGTACCGGGGTTCGAACCGCCGCACGTTGGTGCAGGGCAGTCCGGCTTAAAGCTATCGCCACTGCACCAACGGGGCCTTGTTAGTAGTAGTGGTGCTAGCGCTAGTACTAACAGTCTGTTTTCCAACGGGGCCTTGTCAGTAACAGTGGTGCTAGCATTAGTGATAATATTAATTTTCACGAGCGAAAAAAAACTCGGTCTTGTCCTAATCCTTCAGAGCCTAAAGGGTTTCCCCAAACCCTTCGGAGTCTGAAGGGTTTTCCTAAACTCTTCAGAGCCTGAACGGTGAAGGGTTTCTCGAAACTCTCCAAGAGCCTCAAGGGTTCCCCAAGCCTTTCAGAGCTTGAAGGCTTCATTTAAACCCTTCGGAGCCTGAAAGGTTTCTTCAAACCCTTCAGAGCCTGAAGAGTATTTCTAAACTCTTCGGAGCCTGAAGGGCTTCACTAAACTCTTCAGAGCCTGAACGGCGAAGGATTTTCATAAACCTTTCAGAGCCTTAGGTGTTTCTCTAACCCCTTTTAGAGCTTGACTGGTTTCCCTAAACCCTTCGGATTGAGGAGCAAACCCCTAAACCCCTAAACCCTAAACCCTGAACCCTGAGCCTAACACCCTAGGCCCAAAACCCTTAGGCCCAAACCCCTTAGGCCCAAAACCCTTAGGCCCAAAACCCTAGGCCCAAAACCCTAGGCCCAAAACCCTAGGCCCAAAAACCCTAGGCGCAAAACCCTAGGCCCAAAACCCTAGACCCAAAACCCTAGGCCCAAAACCCTAGACCCAAAACCCTAGGCCTAAAACCCTAGGCCCAAAACCCTAGGCCCAAAACTCTAGGCCCAAAACCCTAGGCCCAACACCCTAGGCCCAAAACCCTAAGCCCAAAACCCTAGGCCCAAAAACCCTCGGCCCAAAACCCTAGGCCCCAAACCCTAGGCCCAAAACCCTAAGGCCCAAAACCCTAAGGCCCAAAACCCTCCCCACTCCCCCACTCCCGTTGTTCTTGTCGTAAGATATGTTTTATAGCGCAATTTAGGGTTTAGGGTTTTGGGTTTAGGGTTTAGGGTTTAGGGTTTAGGGTTTAGGGTTTAGGGTTTAGGGTTTAGGGTTTAGGGTTTAGGGTTTAGGGTTTAGGGTTCAGCATCTCAAGTTCGAGCATTCACTAGTTGAGCAGCTTTCAAGGCCAAAGAGGAATACCCACCCGCCCATTGGGTCCCACACCATTCGGAAAATAATCTAATCCCCTTCTTCTCTAGGCAGCTACGTTCCCAGTCCCTCCCTTAGACCCTCGCTCGCCAGAGGGGCCCTGAAGGGTTTGGGAGAACCCTTCAGGCCCTGAAAGGTTTGGGGAAACCCTTCAGGCCCTGAAGGGTTTGGGAAAACCCTTCAGGCCCGGAAGGGTTTGGGGAAACACTTCAGGCCCTGAAGGGTTTGGGGAAACCCTTCAGGCCCTGAAGGGTTTGGGGAACCCCGTCAGGCTCTGAAGGGTTTGGGGAAACCCGTCAGGCCCTGAAGGGTTTGGGGAAACCCTTCAGGCCCTGAAGGGTTTGGGGAAACCTTTCAGGTCCTGAAGGGTTTGGGGAAACCCTTCAGGGTTTAGGGTTTAGGGTTTAGGGTTTAGGGTTTAGGGTTTAGGGTTTAGGGTTTAGGGTTTAGGGTTTAGGGTTTAGGGTTTAGGGTTTAGGGTTTAGGGTTTAGGGTTTAGGGTTTAGGGTTTAGGGTTTAGGGTTTAGGGTTTAGGGTTTAGGGTTTAGGGTTTAGGGTTTAGGGTTTAGGGTTTAGGGTTTTCGCGCCTTTTCCCAAACGGGGTGTTGAATTTGGGTCCGGGTGAGACGTCCGTACTAGTGCAGTTCTTGCGGTGGACGGCATGCTTGCTGCAAAGGCGGATCTTCGGCCCGCTTATTGCAGGCCGACTAACAAATACCCACCCCGCGCCGTTCATGAGGCGGCCTAACCACCCAAACCTATTCCTTTTAGGGTTTAGGGCCTAAACTTTAAAATATATATACATCTTTATAAGAGGATGGAATATTCCCCTTAAACGCTTTTTGTGGGTAAAATGAAGGTGCGCCCAAAACCATCGATTTCAGTATTAAAAAATTGCATTTTTAATTACGGGTCTGGCAAATCCTGGGCTTCCGGTTTTTTGGGAGGCTTTTTGAAGCCTTTTTGTGGCTTTTAAAGCCTTTTGGTAGCCCTTGCTTGGGGGCTTCCGGGGGCTTTCCGGGCCCTTTTGGGGACAAAATGAAGGGCGCCCAAAACCATCGAAATCAGTACCAAAAAATAGCATTTTTAATTGCGGGTCTGGCAAATCCCGGGCTTTTTTTGGGAAGCTTTTTGAAGCCTTTTGATGGCTTTTCAAGCCTTTTGGCAGCCCTTGGGGGGTTCTGTGGCTTTCCTGACCCTTTTGGTAAAATGGAGGCGTGCCCAAAACCATCGATTTCAGTACTAAAAAATAGCATTTTTAATTGCGGGTCTGGCAAATCCTGGGTTTCCGGCTTTTCGGGTGCTTTTTGAAGCCTTTTGGTGGCTTTTAAAGCCTTTTGGTAGCCCTTGGGGGCTTTCTGGGGCTTTCCTGGCCCTTTTGGGGAGAAAATGGAGGGGTGCCCAAAACCATCGATTTCAGTACTAAAAAATGGCATTTTGAATTGCAGGTCGGGCAAATCCTGGGCTTCCGGCTATTTGGGAGGCTTTTTAGAGCCTTTTGGTGGCTTTTAAATTTTTTTGGTAGCCCTTGGGGGCTTCCTGGGGCTTTCTTGGCCCTTTTGGGCAAAATGGAGGGGTGCCGAGGGGCGCCCAACACCATCGATTTCAATATTAAAAAATAGCATTTTTAATTGCGGGTCGGGCAAATCCTGGGCTTCCGAAAACCATCGATTTGAGTACTAAAAAATCGCATTTTTAATTACGGGTCTGGCAAATCCTGGGCTTCCGGCTTTTTGGGAGGCTTTTTGAAGCCTTTTTTGGTGGCTTTTAACGCCTTTTGGTAGCCCTTGGGGTGTTCCTGTGGCTTTCCTGGCCTTTTTGGGTGTAAAATGGGCTTTCCGGACCCTTCTGAGGCAAAATGGAGGAGCGCCCAAAACCATCGATTTCAGTATTCAAAAATCGCATTTTTAATTGCGGGTCTGGCAAATCCTGGGCTTCCGGCTATTTGGGAGGCTTTTTGAAGCCTTTTGGTGGCTTTTTTTGCCTTTTGGTAGCCCTTGGAGGTTTCCTGTGGCTTTCCTGGCCTTTTTGGGTGTAAAATGGAGGCGTGCCCAAAACAATCAATTTCAGTACAAAAGAATCGCATTTTTACTTGCGGGTCTGGCAAATCCTGGGCTTCCGGCTTTTTGGGAAGCTTTTTGAAGCCTTTTGGTGGCTTTTAAAGCCTTTTGGTAGCCCTTGGGCTTCCTGGGGCTTTCCTGGCTCTTTTGTGGATAAAATGGAGGGGCGCCCAAAACCATCGATTTCAGTACTAAAAAATCGCATTTTTACTTGCGGGTCGGGCAAATCATGGGCTTCCGGCTTTTTAGGAGGCTTTTTTAAGCCTTTTGGTGGCTTTTAAAGCCTTTTGGTAACCCTTGAGGGCTTTCTAGGGCTTTCCTGGCCCTTTTGGGGATGGGCGCCCAAAACCATTGATTTCAGTACTAAAAAATCGCATCTTTAATTGCGGGTCTGGCAAATCCTGGGCTCCGGCTATTTGGGAAGCTTTTTGAAGCCTTTTGGTGGCTTTTAAAGCCTTTTGGTAGCCCTTGGGGGCTTTCTGGGGCTTTCCTGGCCCTTTTGGGGAGAAAATGGAGGGGTGCCCAAAACCATCGATTTCAGTACTAAAAAATCGCATTTTGAATTGCGGGTCGGGCAAATCCTGGGCTTCCGGCTATTTGGGAGGCTTTTTAGAGCCTTTTGGTGGCTTTTAAATTTTTTTGGTAGCCCTTGGGGGCTTCCTGGGGCTTTCCTGGCCCTTTTGGGGATAAAATGGAGGGGTGCCCAAAACCATCGATTTCAGTACTAAAAAATCGCATTTTTACTTGCGGGTCTGGCAAATCCTTGGTTTCCGGCTTTTTGGGTGCTTTTTGGAGCTTTTTGGTGGCTTTTAAAGCCTTTTGGTAGCCCTTGGGGGCTTCCTGGGGCTTTCTTGGCCCTTTTGTGGATAAAATGGAGGGGCGCCCAAAACCATCGATATCAGTACTAAAAAATCTCATTTTTACTTGCGGGTCCGGCAAATCCTGGGTTTCCGGCTTTTGGGGGGGCTTTTTGGAGCCTTTTGGTGGCTTTTAAAGCCTTTTGGTAGCCCTTGGGGGCTTCCTGGGGCTTTCCTGGCTCTTTTGTGGATAAAATGGAGGGGCGCCCAAAACCATCGATTTCAGTACTAAAAAATCGCATTTTTACTTGCGGGTCTGGCAAATCCTGGGTTTCCGGCTTTTTGGGAGGCTTTTTAGAGCTTTTTGGTGGCTTTTAAAGCCTTTTGGTAGCCCTTGGGGGCTTCCTGGGGCTTTCCTGGCCCTTTTGGGGATAAAATGGAGGGGCGCCCAAAACCATCGATTTCAGTACTAAAAAATCGCATTTTTACTTGCGGGTCTGGCAAATCCTGGGTTTCCGGCTTTTTGGGAGGCTTTTTAGAGCCTTTTGGTGGCTTTTAAAGCCTTTTGGTAGCCGTTGGGGGCTTTCTGGGGCTTTCCTGGCCCTTTTGGGGATAAAATGGAGGGGCGCCCAAAACCATCGATTTCAGTACTAAAAAATAGCATTTTTACTTGCGGGTCTGGCAAATCCTGGCTTTCCGGCTTTTTGGGGGGCTTTTTGGAGCCTTTTGGTGGCTTTTAAAGCCTTTTGGTAGCCCTTGTGGGCTTCCTGGGGCTTTCCTGGCCCTTTTGGGGATAAAATGGAGGGGCGCCCAAAACCATCGATATCAGTACTAAAAAATCGTATTTTTACTTGCGGGTCTGGCAAATCCTGGGTTTCCGGCTTTTTGGGAGGCTTTTGAAGCCTTTTGAAGCCTTTTGGTGGCTCTTTTGGACCCTAGAAAGAAGCTTTTTTCGAAGGCAAACTTTCCCTCTGAAGGGGGGGTCGGAGTTTGAGGCAAGGGGGGTCTCCAAAGACTATTTTGCTTTTAAAATTGAAAAATGCGACCCCCCTTGACCAAAATTAGGCGTTGAAAAGCGCGCGGGGCCGCTCAGGCCTTGTTTGACATTCCGATTCCTCTTTTGGGCTTTTGGATGCTTTTTGAAGCTTTCTAGGCCTTTTTCAAGCCCTCAGGAGCCTTCTGGAGCTTTAAAAGCCTTCAAAAACCCTGAATGCGCGCCGCGCGCGCGCGCCCCAGGATCAAGGGCTGAGGGTTTAGGGTATTTGCTTTAATGCAAAGCAAATCCGCGTACGCGGGGACCAGGCCTGGTCCCTAATGAGAACAGCTCCACGCTTGTGGTGCCACGTACGTGCTACTTGTAAAGTTCCGTGGTATGCATCCTTCCGATTTGGGCAGCAAATCGCAAAAGTAGCGAGGGGCGCTTTGGCCGCCGCCGCCTGTAAGGCGGCGGCGCTTTGGCCGCAGTTTAGGGTTTAGGGTTTAGGGTTTAGGGTTTAGGGTTTAGGGTTTAGGGTTTAGGGTTTAGGGTTTAGGGTTTAGGGTTTAGGGTTTAGGGTTCGCCAGTGAAGTTGGCGCCTAGAGCATTATTAGGAAAGTGTCTTTTGATAACACGAGAAAAAAGACACTGGGGTGTATCCATTCATTAAGGGTCAGGTGGATGTCGTGTGTATCCTTTCATTAAGGGTCAGGTAGATGTCGTGTGGGGTTGTCCTGCAACTTTTAGATCGTTTGGAATAGGTTGCATAGTTCCAACTGGACTCCCAGATGCCCCCGTCCCCTATGCCCCTATTCCAGATGCTCCTGTCCCAGATGTCTCCCTCTCAGATGCCCCCGCTCCTCCTCCGGGGTTTACCTTCCGAATGATAAATCTCCAAGGTTCGGGGCCGAGAGCCCTTCCGAATGATAAAACTCCAAGGTTCTGGACCGAAAGCCCTTCTGAATAAAACTCCAAGGTTCGGGACCGAAAGCCCTTCTGAATGATAAACCTCCACGGTTCGGAACAGATTTCCCTTCCGAATGATAAACCTCCAAGGTTTGGGACCGAGAGCCCTTCCGAATGATAAAACTCCAAGGTTCGGGACCGAAAGCCCTTCCGAATGATAAACCTCCAAGGTTCGGGACTGAGAGCCCTTCCGAATGATAAAACTCCAAGGTTCGGAACAGATTGCCCTTCCGAATGATAAACCTCCAAGGTTCGGGACCGAGAGCCCTTCCGAATGATAAAACTCCAAGGTTCGGAACAGATTGCCGTTCCGAATGATAAACCTCCAAGGTTCGGGGCCGAGAGCCCTTCCGAATGATAAACCTCCAAGGTTCGGGACCGAGAGCCCTTCCGAATGAAAAAAAAACTCCAAGGTTCGGGACCGAAAGCCCTTCCGAATGATAAACCTCCAAGGTTCGGAGCAGATTGCCCTTCCGAATGATAAACCTCCAAGGTTCGGGACCGAGAGCCCTTCCGAATGATAAAACTCCAAGGTTCGGGACCGAAAGCCTTTCCGAATGATAAAACTCCAAGGTTCGGAACAGATTGCCCTTCCGAATGATAAACCTCCAAGGTTCGGGACCGAGAGCCCTTCCGAATGATAAACCTCCAAGGTTCGGGACCGAGAGCCCTTCCGAATGATAAACCTCCAAGGTTCGGGACCGAGAGCCCTTCCGACTGATAGTGTTCAACTAGCATGATGCTTCTTCGGGGACCGAGCGTGTTCAACTAGCATCCTGTTTCGGACCTGGGGCTGGCTGGGGCTGGGGCTAAACCTGAGGCTGGGGTGGGGCGGGGTGGGCTGCTGGCTGTTGGGGGGTGGCTGGGGCTGGGGCTGCTTATTTCGGGCCTAATTTGGGTTTTGCCTCCCGAAGGCTTTTTACTGAATATTCGGCTTTGCACTAATTTGCTTCACTCGGCTTGTCAGCTGTGAGGGATCTGGGGGTGTCTGGGGGTCTGCGGGGGTTTGAGTTGAAGTGAATTGAAGTGAATTGAATATTCGGCTTGCCAAAAGCGGTTTGAATTAATTTACTTAAACTCAGCTTGTCAGCTGTTCAGACAAATAACATGGGAAATTCCCCTAAACCCTAAACCCTATACCCTAAACCCTAAACCCTATAGACAAATAACTTGGGAAATTCAGAATGATACCACATACAATTTCTATTTATTTTGTCTTGAGGGTTTAGGGTTTAGGGTTTAGGGTTTAGGGTTTAGGGTTTAGGGTTTAGGGTTTAGGGGTTTACCTTCCGAATGATAAATCTCCAAGGTTCGGGGCCGAGAGCCCTTCCGAATGATAAAACTCCAAGGTTCGGGACCGAAAGCCCTTCCGAATGATAAACCTCCAAGGTTCGGAACAGATTTCCCTTCCGAATGATAAACCTCCAAGGTTTGGGACCGAGAGCCCTTCCGAATGATAAACCTCCAAGGTTCGGGACCGAGAGCCCTTCCGAATGATAAAACTCCAAGGTTCGGGACCGAAAGCCCTTCCGAATGATAAACCTCCAAGGTTCGGGACCGAGAGCCCTTCCGAATGATAAAACTCCAAGGTTCGGAACAGATTGCCCTTCCGAATGATAAACCTCCAAGGTTCGGGGCCGAGAGCCCTTCCGAATGATAAACCTCCAAGGTTCGGGACCGAGAACCCTTCCGAATGAAAAAACTCCAAGGTTCGGAACAGATTACCCTTCCGAATGATAAACCTACAAGGTTCGGGGCCGAGAGCCCTTCCGAATGATAAACCTCCAAGGTTCGGGACCGAGAGCCCTTCCGAATGAAAAAAAATCTAAGGTTCGGGACCGAAAGCCCTTCCGAATGATAAAACTCCAAGGTTCGGAACAGATTGCCCTTCCGAATGATAAAACTCCAAGGTTCGGGACCGAGAGCCCTTCCGAATGATAAACCTCCAAGGTTCGGGACCGAGAGCCCTTCCGAATGATAAACCTCCAAGGTTCGGGACCGAGAGCCCTTTCGACTGATAGTGTTCAACTAACATGATGCTTCTTCGGGGACCGAGCGTGTTCAACTAGCATCCTGCTTCGGACCTGGGGCTGGCTGGGGCTGGGGCTAAACTTGAGGCTGGGGTGGGGCGGGGTGGGCTGCTGGCTGTTGGGGGGTGGCTGGGGCTGGGGCTGCTTATTTCGGGCCTAATTTGGGTTTTGCCTCCCGAGGCCTCCTGGTCCTGGGGCTTTTTACTGAATATTAGGCTTTGCACTAATTTGCTTCACTTGGCTTGTCAGCTGTGAGGGATCTGGGGGTGTCTGGGGGTCTGCGGGGGTTTGAGTTGAAGTGAATTGAAGTGAATTGAATATTCGGCTTGCCAAAAGCGTTTTGAATTAATTTACTTAAACTCAGCTTGTCAGCTGTTTAGACAAATAACATGGTAAATTCAGGGGACGCTTGCCAACAGTGGTTTGAACTAGTTTACTTAAACTCGTCTTGTCAGCTGTTTAAATAAATAATTTGTATTTATTTTGTCTTGAGGGTTTAGGGTTTAGGGTTTATAGAAATTGTATAGGGTTCAGGTCCGGAGCTTTGGGGGGGTGTTGTCGGGTTTTGTCGTTTTTTTTTTTTTTTAAACTTTTTGCTATTTCATTTTTGGGGGAGTGGGAGGGGGCTTGGGGGGCTGGGGAATTGGCTGGGGTGGCTGGAGGGCCTGGAAGGGCGGAGGGGCTGGAGGGGGCTGGAGGCTGGAGGCTGGAGGGGCTGGCGGGGCTGGAGGGTGGAGGGGCTGGAGTGGGGAGGTGGGCTGGAGGGGCTGGAGGGGTTCAGGGGCTCAGGGGCTGAGGGCTTGAAGGGAAGAGGGGACGGCTGGGAGGCTGGGGCGGGTGGATTGGCTGGGGCTGGGGTTCGGGGGCATGCGGGGAGGGGGGGGGGGTTTTGGGGAGCCCGTCCAACATTTTTGCATCGGGTTTAGGGTTTAGGGTTTAATAGAAATTGTATAGGGTTTGTGTTCGGAGTTTTGTCGGGTCTTGCCGGGTTTTGTTTTTTGCTTTTGCTCCAGTCGGGTGTGATGGGGGGTGGGGGCTGGGGCTTGGGCTGGGGCTGGGCTGGGGCTGGGCTGGGGCTGGGGCTGCGCTTGGGGCTGGCCCCACTCCTCCACTCCCCCACTCTCCCACTCCCCCACACCCACACCCCCACGCCCCCACTCCCCCACGCTTCCACTCCCAACACCCCTACACCCCTACTCCCCCACACCCCCACGCCCCCACTCCCTCACTCCCCTACTCCCCCACTCCCCCATTCCCCCACTCCTCCACTCCCCACTCCCCCACTCCCCCACTCCCCCATTCCCCCACTTCCCCATTCCCCCATTTCCCCCACTCCCCCACTCCCCCCACTCTCCCCACTCCCCCCACTCGCCCACTCCCTCACTCCCCCACTCCCCCACTCTTCCACTCTTCCACTCCCCCACTCCACTCCCCCCACTCCTCACTCCCCCACCCCCCCACCCCCACTCCCCCACGCCCCCACTCCCCACTCCCCATTCCCCCACTCCCTCCCCCACTCCCCCTCCCCACTTCCCCACTCCCCCCACTTCCCCCACTCCCCCACTCTCCCCACTCCCCCACTCCCCCCACCCCACTCCCCCACTCCCCCACCACTCCCCACTCCCCCACTCCCCATCCCCTCACTCCCCCCCACTCCCCACTCCCTTCACTCCTTTCTCATTCCCCCCCCACCCCCATTCTGCACCCCCACTCCCCCACTCCCCCACTCCGCTCCACTCCCTCACTCCCCCATTCCCCCCACCCCCCACTCCCCCGCTCCCCCATTCCCCCATTCCCCCACTCCCCCACTCCCCTACTCCCCCACTTCCCCACTCCCCCACTCCCCCACTCCCCCACTCCCGCGTGTGTACACGCACGCGTGTGCGCGCATGCGTGTGTGCGCACATGTGCACTTGTGTGTGCACTTGTGTGTGCACGCGTGTGTGTACGCGTGTGTGCACCCGTGTGTGCACGCGTGTGTGCACGCGTGTGTGCACGCGTGTGTGTACGCGTGCGTGCACACGTGTGTGCACGCGCGTGTGCAGGCGTGTGTGTGCGCGGTGTGCACGCGTGTGTGCACGCGTGTGTGTACTTGTGTGTGCACGCGTGTGTGCACCTGTGTGTGAACGCGTGTGTACACGCGTGTGTGCACGCGTGTCTGTACGCGTGCGTGCACACGTGTGTGAACGTGGCGTGCAGGCGCGTGTGTGCGCGGTCTGCATGCGTGTGTGCACGCGTGTGTGCATGTGTGTGTGCACGCGTGTGTGCACGCGTGTGTGCACGCGTGTGTGCACGCGTGTGTGCATGCGTGTGTGCATGCGTGTGTGCATGCGTGTGTGCACGCGTGTTGTGCACCCGTGTGCGCATGCGTGTGCACACGCGTGTGTGCACGCGTGTGTGCAGGCGTGTGTGCACGTGTGTGCGCACTGTGTGTGCATGTGTCTGTGTACGCGTGTGTGCATGCGTGGGCCCACGGGTGTGTGCACGCGGGTGTGTGCACGCATGTGTGCACGTGTGTCTGCATGCGTGTGTGTACGCGTGTGTGTAGGCGTGTGTGCATGCGTGTGTGCACGCGCATGTGCACACGTGTATGCACGCGTGTGTGCACGCGTGTGTGCACGCGTTCCCCAAACCCTTCAGGGCCTGAAGGGTTTTCCCAAACCCTTCAGGGCCTGAAGTGTTTTTCGAAAACTCTTCAGGGCCTGAAGGGTTTTCCCAAGTCCTTCAGGGCCTGAAGGGTTTCCCCAAACCCTTCAGGGCCTGAAGAGTTTTCCCAAACCCTTCAGGGCCTGAAGTGTTTTTCGAAACCCTTCAAGGCCTGAAGGGTTTCCCCCAACCCTTCAGGACCTGAAAGGTTTCCCCAAACCCTTCAGGGCCTGAAGGGTTTCCCCAAACCCTTCAGGGTCTGACGGGTTTCCCCAAACCCTTCAGAGCTTGACCGGGTTCCCCAAACTCTTCCAGGCTTGAAGAGTTTCTTCAATCCCTCCAGGGCCTGCCACACCCCCACACCCCCACTCCCCCACGCTCCCACTCCCTCACGCCCCTACACCCCTACTCCCCCACACCCCCACTCCCCCACTCCCCCCACTCCTTACTCCCCCACTCCCCCCCTCCCTCTCCCACCCACTCCTTCACTCCCCCACTCCAGACCCCCACTCACCCATTCCCTCACTCCCCCACTCCCCCATTCCCCCACTCCGCTCCCCCGCTCCCCCCCCACTCTCCCACTCCCCCACTCTCCACCCCACTCCCCACTCTCGCACTCCCCCACCCCCACTCCCCCCATTCCCCCGACTCTCCCCACTCTCCCACTTCCCCTACTCCCTCAATCCCCCACTCATTTACTCCCCCCACTCCCCCCAACTTCCCCCCACTCCCCCCACTCCCTCCCACTCCCCCCAACTTCCCCCAACTCCCCCCAACTCCCCCCAACTCCCCCTAGCTCGCCTCAGCTCCCCCAACTCCCCCCAACTCCTCCCCACTCCCCCCCCCCCCCACTCCCCCCCCCCCCCACTCCCCCCCACTCGCCCCCCAGTCCCCCCCACTCACGTCCCCCACTCCCCCCCCTCACTCCCCCCACTCCCCCACTCCCCATTCCCACTCCCCACTCCGCGCACTCCCCCCCCTCCCCCACTTCCCCCTCTCCCCCCCCCTCCCCTCATCCCCCCCACTCCCCCCACTCCCCCCACCTCCCCTCCCTCCACTCCCCCCACTCCCCCACTTCCCCCACTCCCCCCACTCCCCCCCCCCCCACTCCCCCCCACCCCCATCCCCCCCCTCACCCCTCCCCTCCCCTCCTCCCCCCCCTCCCCCCCACCTCCCCACTCCCACTCCCCTCTCCCCCCACTCCCCCCCCTCCTCCCACGCCCCCCTCCCACTCCCCTCACCCACCCCCCCACCCCCCTCCCCGCACTCCCCCCCACCCCCCACTGCCCCCACTCCCCCCACTACCCCCCACTCCCCACTACTGCCCCGCTCCTCCGCCTTGAACCCCACTCCCCCCACTCCCCCACTTCCCACTCCCCCCACTGCCCCCCACTCCTCCCATTCCCCCATTCCCCCACTTCCCCCACTCCCCCACTCCCCCCACTCCCCCCACTCTTCCCACTCGCCCACTCCCTCCACTCTTCCACTCTTCCACTCCCCACTCTCCCACTCCCCCATGCCCCCACGCTCCCACGCCCCCACGCTCCCACTCCCTCACGCCTACACCCCGACTCCCCCACTCGCCCACTCCCCCCACTCCTCACTCCCCCACTCCCCCCACTTCCCCACTCCCCCACTCCCCCCACTCCACTCCAGACCCTCACTCACCCACTCCCCCGCTCCCCCACTCCCCCACTCCCCCACCCCTTCCCCCTCACCCCCCCACTCCCCCATTCCCCCACTCCCCACTCTCCCACTTCCCCACTCCCCCACTCCCCCCATTCCCCCGATTCTCCCCACTCCCACTTCCCCTCATTGAACTCCCCCCACTCACCTCTCCCACTCTCCCAGCCCCCCACTCACCCACTCCCCCAACGCCCCCACTACCCCCACTCCCCACTCTCCCCGCCCCCAAACGCCCCCCTCTCCTCCCACCCCCCCCTCCCCACTTCCCCACTCCCCCACTCCCCTCCTTCCTACGTCCCCACTCCTCCCCCTCTCCCCCACGCCCCTACTCCCACTCCCCCCTCTCCCACCCCCACACCCCCCACTCCCCACTCACCCCACTCCCCCCACTCCCCCTACTCCCCACGTCCACCCCCTCTTCTGTTCCCACTCCCCCCAGTTCCCCTCACCTCCCCCCACTCCCCTCCCCCACGCCCCCACGCTCCCACGCCCCCACGACCCTACGCCCCCACGCCCCCACGCCCCCACTCCCCCACGCTCCCACTCCCTCAGCACGCGTGCACCCTCGCGTGCACACACGCATGCACACACCCATGCACGCACTCATGCACACACCCATGCACACACCAATGCACACACACGTGCACACACAACGTCTCACACACGCATGCACACACACATCCGTGCACACACGCGTGCACACACGCGTGCATACACGTGTGCACATGCGCCTGCACACACGCATGCACACACGCCTACACACACGCGTACACACATGCATGCACACACGCGTACACAGACACATGCACACACCGTGCACACACGCGTGCACACACGCCTGCACACACGCGTGCATACACGCGTGCACACACGTGTGCACACACGCATGCAAACACGCGTACACACACGTGCGCACACACGCGTACACACACGCGTGCGCACACGGGTGCACACACGCGTGCATACACGCGTGCACACACGCGTGCACACACGCGTGCACACACGCGTGCACACGCGCGTGCACACACGCATGCACACCGCACGCACACATGCCTGCACACGCGCGTTCACACACGTGCGCACGCACGCGTGCAGACACGCGTGCACACACGTGTGTAACTCGTATGCACACACGGGAGCACACACGTGTGCATACACGCATCCACGCATGCGTGCACCCTCGCGTGCACACACGCATGCACACACCCATGCACGCACTCATGCACACACCCATGCACACACCAATGCACACACGCGTGCACACACATACACGCCTCACACACGCATGCACACACACCCGTGCACACACGCGTGCACACGCGCGTGCATACACGTGTGCACTTGCGCGTGCACACACGCATGCACACACGCCTACACACACGCGTACACACAGGCATGCAGACACACGTGCACACATGCGTGCACACACCCGCGTGCACACACCCGTGCACACACGCATGCACACACGCGTACACAGACACATGCACACACAGTGCACACACGCGTGCACACACGCCTGCACACACGCGTGCATACACACGTGCATACACGCGTGCACACACGCGTGCACACACGCATGCAAACACGCGTACACACACGTGTGCACACACGCGTACACACACGCGTGCGCACACGGGTGCACATACGCGTGCACACACGCGTGCACACACGCGTGCACACACGCGTGCACACGCGCGTGCACACACGCATGCACACCGCACGCACACATGCCTGCACACGCGCGTTCACACACGTGCGCACGCACGCGTACAGACACGCGTGCACACACGTGTGCACACACGCATACACACACGGGTGCACA
The DNA here is from genome assembly GCA_905221605.1 of Symbiodinium natans. Taxonomy (NCBI): domain Eukaryota; class Dinophyceae; order Suessiales; family Symbiodiniaceae; genus Symbiodinium; species Symbiodinium natans. The sequence continues at coordinate 1,377 of CAJNDS010000729.1, read as the reverse complement.
CACGCGTGCACACACAAGTACACACACGGGTGCACACACGCGTGCAACACGTGCACACACATGTACACACGTGCACACGCTCCCCCCACTCCCCCCACTCCCCCCACTCCTCCCATTCCCCCATTTCTCCACTCCCCCCATTCCCCCACTCCCCCCACTCCCCCCACTCCCCCCACTCCCCCACTCCCCACTCCCCACTCCCCCACTCCTCCACCCCCCCACTCTCCCACTCCCCCACGCCCCACGTCCCCACCCCCCTCCCGTCCATGCTCCCCCACGCTCTCACTCCCTCACGCCCCCCCATTCCCCCCTCCCTCACTTCCCCACTCCCCCACTCCCCCACTTCCCCACTCCCCCTCTCCCCCACTCCCCTACTCCCCCACTCCCCCACTACTCTCACTCCCCACTCCCCCTAAACCCCCCCACTCCCCCACTCCCCACCCCCCACTCCCCCCCTCCTTTTGTTTTTAAAAAACCCCTTCCCCCCCCTCCCCCCACTCCCCCCTCCCCTCCCACCACTCCCCACTCCCCCCCACTTTGCCACTTTCCCCTTCCCCCACCCCAACTCCGTCCCCCACTCCCCCACCCCCTCCCCCACTCCCCCACGCCCCACGCCCCCCACTCCCCCACCCCCATGCCCCCACGCCCCCACGCCCCCATCCCCCACGCCCTCACTCTCCCACTGCCCCCACTCCCCCATTCCCCCCTGCCCCCACTCCCCCATTCCCTCGGATCTCCGCAAACTTCCCGACTCCCCATCCCCCACTTCCCCACTCCCCTCTCCTTACTCCTCTCCCCTACTCCCCCACTCCCCCACTCTCCCACTTCCCCACTCCCCCATTCCCCCATTCCCCTTCTCCCCCAGTCCCCCACTCCTCCACTCCTGCTCTTCCGTGTGTGTACACGCGGTTTTAGCTTTTTTTAAAGATTTTCGAGCATTTTCAAGCATTTCCGAGCATTTCCGACCATTTCCGAGCATTTTCGTAGCATTTTCGAGCTGTTTTTCGAGCAAGTTCGAGCATTGTCCTACATTTTCGACCATTTCCGATCATTTTCGGGCATTGTCGGATATCTTCCGCATTTGCGAGCATTTTAAAGCATTTTCAACCACGTTCGAGAATTTTCAAGTATTTTCCAGCATTTGAGGACATGGTTTTAGCCTTTTCAGCATTTTCAAGCATTTCCGACCTTTTCCGACAATTTTCGAGCATTTTGGTAGCGTTTTCGAGCTTTCGCAAGCGATTGTTGGAGCATTTCCAACATTTGCGAACATTTTCGTCAATTTCCGACTATGTTGGAGTATTGTCGAATATTTTCTTGTGTTTAAAGCATTTGTGTACATGTCTAAGCATTGTCGAGCATTTGCGCGCATTTTCG